>LR812536.1:36369910-36789910 GCA_903798195.1 Danio kyathit | reverse complement strand
AAATACAAGACTTTAAAAAATAATACAGTGGCCACAATGGAGCATTGATGCTGTATAAGCTGTAATTGTTTGCTGTTTACATTTTCCACAAAAGCCCTGAGCTATGAGATTTTACAATGTTGCATAGAAAAAAGATTAATCATGTTGCTCAAGGGATGCAGTATTTTAAGGAAGTGTTTTATATGCTTGTCTCTATAAGCTCCAAAACAAGCTAGAAAGGTGTTTTAGGAGAAACATGTTTAATAAAACAGAACAAGACTGCAAGAGACTGAAAAATACACCCTCCTTTTTTTATATTCTGACAGGTTGAACAACTGGGAGGTTAAGTGTTTTAGGACAGTGGCAACCAAGAGAACAACTTTATATACTGTAGGCAGTAAAGAGTAACCATCTAAAACTCATTGGATATTCATTCATTCATTCATTCATTCATTTTCTTGTCGGCTTTGTCCCTTGCAGGGTCGCCACAGCGGAATGAACCGCCAACTTATCCAGCACGATTTTACACAGCGGATGCCCTTCCAGCCGCAACCCATCTCTGGGAACTTACACACACACACACATTCACACTCATACACTATGGACAATTTAGCCTACCCAATTCACCTGTACTGCATGTCTTTGGACTGTGGGGGAAACCGGAGCACCCGGAGGAAACCCACGCGAATGCAGGGAGAACATGCAAACTCCACACAGAAACGCCAACTGACCCAGCCCAGCCGAGGTTCGAACCTGCGACCCAGCGACGTTCTTGCTGTGAGGCAACAGCACTAGCTACTGCGCCACTGCGTTGCCCCTCATTGGATATAGTTTCATCTTAAGTGCTGTTTCTTAAAAAAACAAAAATAAAAAAAGGATCTGTTTCTTAAAGGATATTGTACATCTAGACTTGTGTTCTCTCAGAATAACTCAGAAAATCAAAGTGACATTTGAGTCTTCGAAGAGTCACTAATTAATGCTAAATAGTTTGGTCTTTAATAAGACAAAATTCAGCAGCATTCATAATATGAAGGCAGTGGTGTGAGCGTCTCTCAGAGCTCTGTCACACAGCTCTCATCACTTCCATCACCAGACGAGAGCTGCTTTGGGAACATTTTCATTAGACAATCTTCACGGCATGTCATCCGATGCTGACATCTTCTCCCTGCAATCCTGTGTTTCTTTCCCTCGTTCTGTCTGTCTTTGTTTCCTGTCTCCGCACACTTTTCCCCACACACAGCTTCTTCCACAATCTCACACACACAATCCTGTCATTACAGTTGATAAGTGCATGTCAGCAGTCAGTGATATCTGTGATTCATTGTTCCTGGTTCATCTTTCCAGACTGGAGGATTCTACAGCATGTGTCAACTGCGATGACGAGCAAGGATCAGGTAAGGTTGCTCACCATTTATATAAGTGTGAAATCTGTGTGTTTGCTTAGCTAACCTTCATTATCTGACAGATCGGACATGGACATTTCAAATATTTACAAAAATAACCTTTTGAATTACTACTTTAAAAAGAGCTATGAAACGAAATCAGAAAAGTTGATGAAGAGAGACATACACCCACATATCTGATAAATATATGCAAATCACATACAGTGTATGACATACTGTACAAGTTCATATTTCAATTTCACATATAAAATGTCATATATGTTACATATATTAAAAAAAAAAAAAAAAAAATATATATATATATATATATATATATATATATATATATATATATATATATATATATATATATATATATATATATATATATATATATATATATATATATATATATATATATATATATATATATTTTATTTATTTTTTTTTTATATAGGTCTATGTAAAATCAAATATGATCTTGTATGTAATATACAGTATGTGGTTTGCAAATATTGCCATATGTTATATTTCCATATGGGAATCATTGCAAAATTTGTAATAATTTTGGAGGAAATGTACAACTAAAAAATCAAGGTAAAGCCCAGAAAAAAACTACATTTTGTGTTTATTTATTACCTTTTTTCTTACTACTTGCATTCTGGTTGTTCATTCCACACATACACCTTAAAAAATTTAAAAAAGAAAAGAAAAAAAGTGTAATTCAGTCTACTTTGTATGCAACTGTCAGGGACATAATTAAAAAGATAGGTCTACTTTACTAAACTATTTTTAATTTACAATCTGTTATAGTATACAATCTGTTCCTAAAATATGAAATGTGCTGTTTTTTTTTTGTAGTTACTATATAATTACATAATTATTAATTACTATAATTTTAGTTGCAGTACAACATTAAAACATAGCTATAAACTAGTATTATATTATTATTATTATTGTTATTATTATTATTATTATTATTATTATTATTATTATTATTATTATTATTATGTGTAATGTTAAAATAGCCCCACTTAGTCCCAAGTAATATACAAGTTGATATTAGTAATTACTGCAAAAAATAGTCACTTAACACATTTATTTATTTATTTATTTATTTATTTATTTATTTATTTATTTATTTATTTATTTATTTATTTATTTATTTATTCATTATTTCAGAGAAACAGCATATTGAATAAAGTTTGTTTTGTCAGGGTTGAGAAATACTGACAATTTTTTTTTTAAATATAATTTAAATTAAGCTATATATTAAAGTTGCAGTAGGCCTATGTAAGTTTGACAAGCATTGGCAACACCTGGAATTTTTATTTTAGAAATGGCTTACATTTATTGCAGCTGAACAACAGGATAAACTGACAATGTGTATCGCAGGTACACCTCGTGTGCTTTATTCAGTGTTAATTGTGAATATTGTGAGTTTGAATGCCATTTCAAATGACAAGTAGTACTACTGAAAGCAGCAGCTTACCTCAGATCTTGAAAATAAAATAAACCATTTGAAATGGAACTTCAGTGCAAGTCAACACATATCAGTGATTCAGCATGTATATTTAATAATGTTAAAGAGGTTTAATATGTATTAATTAGATTATAAACATTACCATTTTGCTGCAGTGCAGTAAGTGTGCTATTCTGTGCTTCTGAATGGCTGTATTTCAATTTCTGTTGTGTTTTGTCTGGGGCAAACAGCCATACAGCTTATCACTGCAAATCTCATCATGTAGCGTGTTGTTAGAATACAGGGTTACAATGTTGATGTTGGTAATATTTAAATTATCTGGTAATATTTATATTATATTATAATAACCACCTCATGTGGAACTCTGAATCTGTGTCTCATTTCGGAGTCTGCTACTGTCCACCGGATGTCACATTTTGGTCACAGACGCATACTTTGAGACCTTTCCTGACTGAATGAATTAAATAAGTTGTTTTCCACCAAGGCAACCTGGGGTGCTAAAATATAATTGGCTAAACTGGCAGTGGGTGGGTTAAATGAATCAAAACAAAGACAGCGTTCTGTCGTGTAACTCACATTTTCAAAGCAGAATATCTGACTTTAGCATTGTTTTTCAGATAAACAGGTATGTTCATTCAGCATGTTTCTTAAATATCTGCAAACATATTATGTTATTTTTTTGCTTTAGAAGAGTCAATAACTTACAAACAGCACCTTTAATTAGAGCAGCTGACACTGGTTGAAGGCTAACGTTAACTAGCTGTCAAAACTGATGTATACTTTGAGTTTAAACATTGGGGGTCATATTTACTGAACAGCACAAACAATGGAGTGTGACATCCCGAAGTGTGTGATATTTTACACACAATATACTAACGACACAAATTTTCATAGCCTCAGAGCTGCAGTATATTTATTTGTAAATAAGCAATACGTTATAAAATAATGGTGAATCTGTTTCGATATGAGAAGTTGCAAATTAGCCGTAAATTACTGGTTGTTTTGTGTGCACTAGGATAACGATTCCCATTATGTGTTTATATGAGGAAAGAACACACTGATGTAAGTCTGCTGGAGATCAGTCATAAAGCTGATGAAGCTAATTGTTTTTTTATGTAAACGTGCTCTAGACAGATGTCTGACTTGCATACTAACTGTAGTATTGTATCTATAATTGTGTCTTGTGTTTTTAGGATCAAAAACACATTCTGTGTGATCGTACTTCTGTCACTCAGAAGTCCCAAACATGTTACTAGATTAGACAGAAGTGTTTCTCCTCATCTAGGTGTGTAGAGAAAACAGTACAGTTTTTAAAGGTCATTTCTGACAGTGTTTACCAATATTATAGCAATGTGTGAATGCTGCATGTGTAAACAGCAAATCTGAGGTGTGATCTATAAGACATGCATAAAATAAATCAAAATACAAAACTAACAACCACAATCATTTCATGATTCAGGTTTGATTATTTGTTTACTCTCCTACCATAATATTTGCATTGAGAAGGAAAATTTTCTACGTAAATCAGCTTCAAAATTACCCTTTTAAGAGATGAAAATGTACTGTCTTCAGTAAATCCTGACACTAGTTTTTTTTTTAACCACCATATACAGTATATTAGATTAGATTAGATTAATCTAAAAAAAAAAAAAAATACAGTATATATATATATATATATATATATATATATATATATATATATTTTTTTTTTTTATCCCTAAGAACTTCTAGAGTGAAACATTGCAGATACCTGACATGGCTAAAACATTCTAGTGTCGGCAGTGTTTACACACTATGGGCTCATTCACACTGAACGCATCTTTATTTTTAAAAATGGTTTGAAAAAAAAAAAAAAGCTCAGCATAAAGCATTAGGGTATCCGGACACAGCCACTGAGTGCCTGTAAACAGAAACTTGCAATTATCGGTCCACTGCTTTGGAACTGACGGTGATGAGCAGTGCTTCTTGAAGCTCTTTTAACTTGACAGGGTGCCTAAAAATGTAGCATTCATGTACACAGCACTTAAAAAGATGCGATAACTGTCACACACATCTGCCAAGTGCATGTTTACATAGAAAAACAATAGAAAAGTAGCACAATGGAAGGAAAAAATTGTTTATGTGAACCGCCCCTATCAATGCAAATGTTCAGTGTTCTGCTGCACACATATCCCAAGCATTAAAAAACCTGAAGTGTACTTTTTTTAACTGATCTGTGTTAAAATATTGTCGAATAGCCAGAGATATATATTTTTTTCTCTCAAAACATTGCTCTACCCTAACAGGCACAAAATGTACAGTTGAAATCAGAATTATTAAACACCCTTTGAAATATTTTTCTTTTTTAAATATTTCCCAAATGATGTTTAACAGAGTAAGGAAACTTTCACAGTATGTCTGATAATATTTTTTCTTCTGGAGAAAGTCTTATTTTTTTATTTTGGCTAGAATAAAAGCAGTTTTTAATTTTTTAAACACCATTTTATGGTCAAAATTATTAGCCTCTTTAAGCTATATTTTTTTTTCAATAGGCAACAGAACAAATCATCGTTATACATTAACTTGCTTAATTACGATATCTAACCTAATTAAGTAACCTAGTTAAGCCTTTAAATGTCACTTTAAGCTGTATAGAATTGTCTTGGAAAATATCTAGTGAAATATTATTAAATGTTATTAGAACTGAGTTATTAAAAGTATTGTCTTTAAAAATGTGTTGAAAAAATCTTCTCTCCATTAAACAGAAATTAGGGAAAAAATAAACAATGGGCCTAATAATTCAGGGGGTTTAATAATTCTGACTTTAACTGTACTTTATATACTGTCTCAAAAATGGTAATATTCTGTGGTGAGACTACAGCTGCATTTACACCAGTGTATTTTCATTTGAAACAATATTTTAGGATAAAAATGCTTCTCATCCATATTGGTGTTAAAGGGCACCTATGGTGAGAAATCTACTTTTTAAGTTGTTTGGACAGGCATATGTGTAGGTATAGTGTATAGACCGTCATATTGGGGTGATATAAACACACCCAGTACTTTTTTTCAATTTAACAACATAAAAACGGTGGACCAATTGGAGCGGTTTTGAGATCGACCGCAACTTGACATAGGAGTGCGTTCCCCTGCCCACCGAATTGATTTACAGCTGCTTATTAACATGTCTCTGTCGTAACGCTTATAATCATATCAACAAGACAGGACGTGCGCAAAACAACCAGGAATAAAGGATCTCTTCAGTTCGCTAGGACCATCAATCATCATCAAATGTGATCAAGAGTGAGTTTTACAAGTTTAAAATGTTTTAAAACAGTGCATGTTAATAATGAATTACAGCAATTTACTTCAGCTTTACTTCATCAACACAGCCGCGTGTCAGAAGAAGACGCTTCAATCCCGGTTTGTGGATGTAAAATCAGGTTTATTTTGTACATTAACATAACAGATATCCATAAAGCAGTAGATATTAAGGTGTATCCTGTCACATTTGCATGCAAAAAGAGTGCAAAGATAAACACGCGCACTGTCTGTGTGTGTGTGTATCTGTGTGTGTGCGTGAACTTTGTAACAACATTGTGTGTGACTCGTCGTTGCAGCTCCACAACAAATGCATCAGATACTCATTGGTAAAGGTCTTACTATTGTATTTCTCACAAACGTTACGTGAGATCTTCTTCCTTTATGTCTGTCTGCTGTCTGAGGCAGCCAAGGGAGGAGATTAAGGCATGCTGAGAGGCACGTGGAAACGGTGGGCTTGAAGGACTAGCCTTAAAGGCGCAGTACACAAAAACCGCTACCTGATGCTCAAAGCTATAAATTAGTAACTTATGAAAGGTATAATAAAAAAATCTGATGGTTGTTTTGAGCTGAAACTTTACAGACACATTCTGGCGACACAAAAGACTTAAATTTGCAAAAACTGGTAACCTAGGTGCCCTTTAAGGTTTTTCAGAAAAAATATAGATCTCCATCCAGCGTAAAACACATCATACATGACCATTAAGGATCACTGGGCATTCAAATATTTAGCACTTTTGCTGGTCAAAGATGCAGAGTATAAAGTACTCTATGTAGTAGGGATGTGCATCTGAGGCTGATATGATACACATCTCAATGCATTGCCAACTATAAAATATAATATCGATACATATGAAGCAGCTACTGATATTATATGATTCACCCTGTCACAAAGAATTATGTTCCGATTTCAATTTTGATTTGATTAGATTCAATTTAATTCAGCACAATGTGATTAGATGCAATATGAAAAATATATGATTGCTTTTTCATTTCATGTCATTTCATTTTCTTTTCATTTCTGTCAGGATAAGCTCAGTTCCTCTAACACTCATTAATAAGAATGTAATTGCCATTATTCCCAAGTCTCTCACATATACTACTATTATAGCCATGAAGATGTTAAATTTTATTTTTTGATAACAGCTTTACCTTTTACAGTTAGCTAAACAAAAAGCAGAACATTAACATGACAATCTAAAACCGTTCTTTAAAGTGTTAAAATGACTAAAAATAAAACCACTAAATAAAAAATAATAAAGAAAAAAAAAACACATTTGCTAGACATTTGACACAGACGCACTATGGGTGTCCCTATTCACTTTTGCTATTTAAAGGATGAGAAAAATGGTTGGTGTGCCTGGCACATAGTCAAAAATAACATGATCCCTTAATGAGTTTTATCTCCAATTCCCTTTAAGAACAATTTGTGGTTGTGCCATGGCACATTTGCTATTGACATGGCAGACTTTGGCCCCGTTTACACTAATATGTTTTAGTTTTAAACGGCGTTTTAGAATGAAAACGATCTGCGTCCACACTCGTTTCACCAAACGTTTCTGAACAACTCTCGGTCCACACTATATCCCTGAAAATGCACATCACGTGACCACACACACACACACACACACACACACACACACACACACACACACACACACACACACACACACACACACACACACACACACACACACACACACACACACACACACACACGCACTCATGCACTGTAGCGTATGCGCGCGTCTGAGCTCCAGGCCGTCAGGGTGCTTTGAGGACAGATCCCCAGGTGAGAGCTGGGCATGTCGGACTGTTCATCAAGGATCTATCGCTGGATCTGTCTCACTATATTTGTTAAGTGTGATATTTAATTTATCTTGTTGTCTATATCTAACAGCATATTCCCTGACTTTGGTCTTTTGAATTTTTACTTGTTCTTAGTTTTACGTGTTTTAGCTGAGCGCAAAGATAAGTTGACATATTAATTTATGTAACCACATACAGTACACTGATTCTGCACATTGACTGTTTGCTTGGATTTATTTTCTATAATGTATAAGCTTATTGTACGTTATACTTTTATAATGTCCATTATTGATTATTAAAACTGATATTCAGAAAAAGGGATGGTATGTTTCGTATTTTCAATGAAAATGAAAAGAGGCAGTTATTTTATAGGCTCCATTTTGTTATAAATATGCATACTGTTTCCTTTGAAGATTTACCCAATGTGTCCTCGGGAGTTTGTTTTTCATATCAAATTTGCGAAGTGTGAACTTACAAGGAGAGGATACAAGACTGAACTTTGTGTAGGCTACTTAATATTGAGAAAAAACCCCTATCAGATAGGCGAATATCTGCAGCCACGCCTCCATTTTCAGATGTCTCCGTTTTCCCCCATCCACACTAACATGGAGCAGCAGCGTTTTAAAATGAAAACAACCTCTTCAGCGTTTTCAAAAAGCTCAGTTTTCGGCGCTCAAAAACTGACGTGGTGTTGACGGATGGCGCAACCGTAGCAAAATGTATGCGTTTTCAAACTAAAACGTATTGGTGTAAACGGGGCCTTTGTAAGCAGAAAAACTGAATGCTTCACTATAGTGAAGAAACAGATCTGCTCATGCTTGAGGTTAAAGTGTGAGCAGTCCATCTACAAAACAAGCCAAATTCCACTAAAGATCCCCTGAGGTAAAGAAGGCATGCGAGGAGGTAGCTATGTTTATATTTATGTAGACAAAGATAATATTTCAGATTTTAACTGGTTAATCTTTCATATTTAAATATATGTTATCCATATGTGTGTAATAAGCAAAGTGTGCAGGCTTTTTGAAACCACCTATCACTAAGGGCTGCGCCCGGTCAGTTCCTGCATGAGAGACCACATGGGAAAGCTAGGTTGCTGCCGGAAGTGGTGTTAGTGAGAACAACAGAGGGCCCCAGTATATTGATGGGGACTCTTTACTGCTCAGTGAGCACCGTCTTTCGGACTCTTTGTGGTCATTAAAAATCCCAGGATGTCCCTCGAATAGAGTAGGGGTTTAACCCCAGCATTCTTGCCAAATTTGGCCATTGGCTTCTGTCCATCATGGTCTCCTAACCATATCATAATTGGCTTCATCACTCTGTCTTCTCTCCACCAATCAGCTGGTGTGTGGTGTGCCATTTGGTGCAATATGGCTGCCGTCACGTCATCCAGGTGGATGCTACACACTGGTGGTGGATGAGGAGATTCACCCCAAAAATGTGTAAAGTGCTTTAGTTGTTCAGAAAAGTGCTATATAAATGTAAGGAGTTATTATTATTATTACTAATGTGCTCTTTAAATAATCACTTTAGTTGATCAATGGAGCTGTCTATTTCAGTTGCCTCAAAATAGCAATGCGCCAACAATGTATTTTAACACACCTCCTTTTCTGACCAGCACGCTCATGGGGGCACAAATGCATTTGCTATTTAAGCTACATGTCACTGGATATGAAAATAATACCTGTGCTGGGCTAAAACTAAAAAAATCTTGTGCTGCACTGGGTGCCAAATTGTGGAGAGGGGTCTGGCTGCAGACTCGGTGCAGATGCAATCTGAGCTGCATGTAATGCTTTTGAATGGGCTCACCTAACCCTACCCGTCACAGTGACGTCACTAGCTCCATTGAGTGCATTGTGACTGACATCACATCTCTGAGAGATGCAATCTCAGCTTGCATCATAAAGGCTGCATTCAGACACTGTTGAAATTGTGACAGGTGTTTTATAGGGCCCAATGTCTCAAATACATTTAACAGACAGAACAAATATTTTTGCTAGTTCTGAGTGTGAAATGGTTAAGACTTAATCCCTGCTTCTCCTCAGGTCTCTATAGTGATACAACATGTTCATGATAGAACCATATAGTGATGACAGAACGCGATAAAGAAATAGTTTAGACCTGAGAAATCAATGTACATCTAAAATATTAATCACTTCTAAACAATAAAAATATAGTGCATGAATCAGTTTTAACCAGTGAAACTGTGTTAGGAATGATGTATCAAGTGAAGAAGTGTAATCTTCCCATCCCTACTATTAGCTCACCAATGGAAGACAATAGCAGTGTTAATGGAAACTGTTTGAACACAATCATTCTTATCAGTTCTTACCATTTGGATGCTGAGAAGGGAAAACCCCATTCACCCTTAACTAAATGGAGCAGCAATATTTTCTCCTGAGTCCAACAGCAGCGGTTCAATATACCATTGATCAGAAAACTGCTGAGGCCTCAAAGCTTATTCTTGAACGAAATTTAATGCAAAGTTGTAAATGATCTTAAATGGCTAAGGGATACACTGAGATGCAATGAACATAAAGTCACCCCATTTAGTCCAAAGGGTAAGGAAGTGGCCATTAGAGTATAAGGGCACTAAAGATTTACCTTCACCATCTGGCAGTCTTTGGGCCCCGTGCTCTCTCTCCTCATTACCGCACTGCTCACAGGCAATTTACTTGTTGTTGTGATCCGGGGAACTTTCGGGATGTCCTTAAGGAAGGCAGCATAAAGAAACAGAACGTTACGGTATGAAAGACACAGAGGAATAGAGAGGAAAAGAAAAAGAGGAAAAACAAGAGAGTGCTGGGGTTAAATTCTCCAGACGGGTTATTATAAAGCGCAGACAATTTTCCACTTAGGTTAATTTGAAGCTGGTTGTCAGTTCGCTCTCTGTGATCTACTGTACATGAGTGGATTTAAAGGAAGAGCACAAAGACCACTTCTGTTATTATTGTCCATTTAGCGGATGCTTTTATCATAAAGAGATTTAAAAGCAAATGGCAATTGTTGCACTTGCTTCACAATATAACAATTCTAAGCATTTTAAAGGTTAAATAATGTAAAACTATTATTATTATTAATATTATTATTATTATTTTGAGTGGCACAGTGGCTCAGTGGTTAGCACTGTCGCCTCACAACAAGAAAGTCACTGGTTCGAGTGCAGGTTTGCATGTTCTCCCCGTGTTTGTGTGGGTTTCCTATGGGTGCTCTGGTTTACCCCTGCAATCTAAAGACATGTGCTATAGGTAAATTGAATAAAACTAAATTGGCTGTAGTGTATGAGTGTATGTGTGAATGTGAGAGTGTATGGGTGTTTCCCAGTAATAGGTTGCAGCTGTAAGGGCAACGTGTGCCAGAATAGTTGGCAGTTCATTCCCCTGTGTCGACCCCTAATAAATAAGAGACTAAGCCAATGGAAAATGAATGAATGTTCTTCAATATCTTCAAAAATTGTATTTGTTTATGGTTTCATTTTTAGTTTTTTTATTGTTTGCAAAATATGACAATAGCTGACCTCAACAGGTTCTCATTGGTCAGCTAACGTATCGTAATTCTTGAATTGGCTTCACATCACCAAGAAACATCATGTGTAAATGTTATGTGTAACATTATGTGTAAATAATGTCAGTGCAGCTGTATCATTTCGAGCCTGAATCTGACATAGACAATGAAGAGGACATAGCTGAACACAAGCAAACATGACTCTTGTAAGATGTGTTCTTTTGTAAGTGGAGGAATGTGGTCAAGCCAGCAGCATTTCAGAGAAATTGTTGCTTTAAATGAGTTTATAGCAAGCCAAATAGACAAAGTAAAGTAAATACTCTTAAATTGGTTTTACCTCCGAAAGTGAACAACAATAGTAAATAAAGTAATTGAACATTCAAATAATTTGCGTAACAAATATACCTTTATTTTATTCCAGAGTATTACAATCAGTGTTAAGAAAAGTTACTTTTGAAAATAATGCATTGCAGTATTGAGTTACTCCCCCAAAAAAGTAACTAGTTGCATTACTTAGTTACTTTTTATGGGAAGCAATGTTGCGTTACTGTTGAGTTACTTTTGTGTTGTCTTTTTTGTACTTTTTCTGACCTGCTGAGGCTTGATCTCTTTCAGAACTTGCAGGGTTTTTTTTCTTCTTTTATTTATATAGAGGAGCTCTGCAATTAATAACGCACTGTATAGCCTTCATTTACCTTAAAAAAAAAAAAACCCATAAAAAATGAATGCGGGATAATGTTATCTTCTGATAACTTCCTGACCCAGCGCTCTGCATGCAATTTATACAGATTAATGAAAGTTTTAAGCAATGCGTTTGCTACTTTTGTACTTTTTCTCTTATTAAAAAGTAAAATCACTGACTACGTTTACATGGACACCAATAATTCGATTTTATTGCGATTAAGACAATACTCTGATTAAGAGACTACCATGTAAACAGCGATTTTTGATTAATTTATTCAGATTAAGGTCATAATCAAACTAAAGAGAAATCGAATTAAGACATGTGGAGAATGTCGATTTTAGTCGCATTATTGAAGTGCAGTACAGGCATGTAAACACCTTAATCGAACCATTACCGTTATGTAGAACTTTAAGCCGCTTTTTGCGACAGGGTAGTCCACACACACACCCAGACACACACACACGCACGGCTGATTGACACTCTTTGCACCTTCCGAGTCAGTGCTGACCACAGTCACCTGCATCGTGAAATGCGGAGGTTTTTTTTCTTCCATACAGCATGCGGTATGAACTTTCATTAAAACAACACTTCCAGCAGTTAGTTGCATCCAATATCTCGTTTGTCATGGAGGGCTTGCATGGAATGTTCGTGAATGAAAGTGAAAGTGCCAAACTGCAGTTAAAGTCGACAAATTAAAAATGAAACACCCGAAATTACATGAAACTCCGGAGGAAATAATGCGGATAGCGCGGTGACGCAATGACGTCAATCGATGTATGTACTATAAAATGTAAAACGCGATTATGAAAGTAACACTCAAAAAGCAACTCATGTAAACACCTTAGTCTTATTATTCTCTTAATTAGATTAAAGCAAAGAATTTGATTACTGATGTCCATGTAAACGTTGTCACTGTCCATTCAGATAATCCACTTTTCCTTTTCCACTTAAAAGAGTAATATTATTATGTAACTCGCGTTACATGTAATGCATTACACCCAACACTCATTACAATGGTCAGCATTTGTTTGTTTTTTTACCAGAACATCCCATATTACTGTATATAGAAAATGGTATGTTACTAGATGGCAGTAAAGACCCTGTTTAGATAGCAGGAAAAACGGTCTACTTTGGTTAGTGTTTTAATTCACTTTCTGAGGTTTAACCAAGTTATAAAAAATGCAATAGTAATGACATTCTACTGTAGTAGGCCAAGACAAATTAAAATGCTATTCATATATTTAGAAAGAGTATCTTTGTGTCATATCCCTTGGAAGCCCAAATGCAGAAACAAAACAGGCTACATGAAAATAGCAATGTTTGGATAGCATTTTAGCTTTCTCTACTACTAACGTTATAACTCCTCTGTGACCACGCCCCTTTGTTTCCTGGGGTGTAAACCAAAGGGTTTATGACATCATTAACCCAAATGTATTGCTAAGCTAACTCTGTAAAAACCAATGTCTCCCTTTGCATTGGACTGTGTGTCTTACATTTAAAGATGTTGTTTATGTTCACACAGCTACATTACACAAAAACAAAAGTGTTAAATATGATATAGTAGGGGACCACCATTTTAAAAATAATTTGTTATGTTTACTCATGAACTCTAAACTATGGAAAAACACCAATGTTTTGCAATAATTAGTAAATAATTGCATTGATAAACACTATTTTTTTTTACTGAGCACCCAATCAGCATATTAGAAAAATTTCTTACAAATAATAGAAAATAAACATTGTGGAGCAGAAGAGCCTTCTTTTGATTGCACATTTGTGAACATTAGCATATTAAATCAGTAACGCTTTACAATATGGTTGTATTAGTTAATGGTAGATAATTCATTTACTAACATAAACAAACAATAAATAATACATTTATTGCAGTATTTATTCATGTTAGTTATTGTTAGAAATGCAGTTGTTCACTGTTGGTTCATGTTAACTTATGGTGCATTAACTAATGTTAATTAAATGTTAACAAAATGTTAACAAGATTTAATTAACTAATGTTAATTAAATGTTAACAAGCATAACAAAGTATTGTTCATAATTAGGTCATGTTGGTAAATACATTACCTAATGAAACCTTATTGTAATGTGTGATTATTATTATATCAAGAATATTAGTAATACTAAAACTATTTAAAAAATGATAAAATGACAAAATTACATATGTTTTCACTTATATGATGAAATTGGTAATGTATCAGCAAGCAAATGCTGTATAAATGCAGAAAACATAGTTAAATTGATGTGTTTAGTGCAAAACAAGAAATAAGGCACAGCAGGCGGAAGCTTCTCGTAAAGCTCTTCACATATCCTATCACTCATTTACTGAGTGAAGACACACAAGATAAAAACTACTACAGTAACAAACTCCATACAGTCTCTGAAGCATCTCTCTGGTGGAGTAATGATATAACAATAATCAGCTTAGGGACTCTCTGCTCCTCAGAGTCAATGAAATAGAATATGACACACTTATTGCTTCCCCATTGCAAATCAGTATGATTTCCGTAGAGGCCCAGGTTTTGGTAAGCCAAAGTCATCTGGTATCGACTTAATGTACTAAAATGGCCAAACCTGGCAGGAATATGTGTATATTTCCTCAAACTGTTTGTTACATTTGCTTTGCACAGGTACACAGTAGATTGATAAACTTTGCTTTGGGTGGGTAAATATCACGGTTATGAAGGCTTTGAGATGGTTGCAGTTATATAACAATTTTTTTCTCATAAAAAAAAAAACTCCCCTATACAGCTGAGTTTTATCAAGGTCAACTTTATTTATATAGCACCTTAAAACAACATGAATGTTGACAAAAGTGCTTTACAAACAATGGCAAAAATAATAAACAATTTGAGAGACAGGACAATATATGCTGCAATAAAATTTAAAAACTAAAAATAAATGTAAAAATTGTGTATAGTCAACGGGTAATTTTTATCGATAGGCCAGACAGAAGAGGTAGGTTTTGACTGATTTTTTAAAAACACAATATAGATGAAGCTCTAATTTATAATAGTAATGTGTTTCAAAGTTTTGGTGAGAAGGCTCTGCCTCCTTTGTTTTTAAGCAGAATTTAGGAACAATTAGCAGAAGCTGAGCAGAAGACCTAAGCGCTCTTGGGGGAGAATACAAACTTAAAAGTTCAGATATATAGGCCATGTACAGCTTTAAATACATAAGTTAAAACTTTAAAATCAATTTTCAGTTTTACAGGGAGCCAGTGAAGAGGCCTGGATGGGAAAAATGTGTTTACTCTTTTTTTTGTCTCAGTCGAAAAAAAGGGCTGCTGCATTTTGGATCTGTAAGCGTGAGAGTGATGACTGACTGATGCCAGTGTACAGTGCATTACAATAATCGAGTCTAGAAGAGATAAAAGGGTGAATAACAGTCTCCATGTATTTTAAAGAAAGTTGCTTTAGTTGGAAGAAGCTGGCCCTAACCACAGAGATTATTTGCTTGTCAAAATTCAAATCAGAGTCAAAAATGGCCCAGAGATTTTTGACATATGAATGATTATTTGACTGTAGAGGCTGGTATTTTTCAAGCTGAGGTTTTGAGCCAAACAGAATCAGCTTTGTTTTATATTCATTCATTCATTCATTCATTCATTCATTCATTCATTCATTCATTCATTCATTCATTCATTCATTCATTCATTCATTCATTCATTCATTCATTTTCTTTTCTAGTCCCTTTACTAAGCAGCAGAATGAACCACCAATTTATCCAGCATATATTTTACACAGCAGATGCCCATCAAGCCGCAACCCAACACTGGGAAACACCCACACACACTACGACCAGTTTGGCTTATTCAATTCACCTATAGTGCATGTCTTTGGACTGTGAGGGAAACCAGAGCACCCGGAGGAAACCCACGCGAACATGGGGAGAACATGTAGACTTTACACAGAAATACCAACTGACCCAGTCAGGGCTCAATCCAGCGACCTTCTTGCTGCGAGGCGATCATGCTACCCACTGCGTCACCGTGATGCTGACTATTTTCATTTAGTTGTAGGAAATGTTCTACCATCCCAAATTTGATGCTATTTATACATCAATTGTAATTAATTGTAAATCTTTTAAACTGATCTACAGGTAGGCGACGCAGTGGCGCAGTAGGTAGTGATGTCGCCTCACAGCAAGAAGGTCGCTGGTTCGAGCCTCGGCTGGGTTAGTTGGCGTCTCTGTGTGGAGTTTGCATGTTTTCCCTGCATTCGCGTGGGTTTCCTCCGGGTGCTCCGGTTCCCCCCATAGTCCAAAGACGTGCGGTACAGGTGAATTGGGTAGGCTAAATTGTCCGTAGTGTATGAGTGTGAAGGAGTGTGTATGGATGTGTCCCAAAGATGGGTTGAAGCTGGAAGGGCATCCGCTGCGTAAAAAACATGTACTGGATAAGTTGGCGGATAATTCCGCTGTGGCGACCCCAGATTAACAAAGGGTTGAAAAGAAAATGAATGAATGATCTACAGGTCTGACAGGAGCACCTTTAGCTTAGCTTAGCATAAATCATTGAATCTGATTAGACCATTAGCATCTCACTCAAAAATGACCAAAGAGTTTTGATAATATTTTCTACATACAGTAAAGCTTGACTCTTTAGTTGTATGATTGGCCGATGTAAATTGAAAAGTTGCTGATTCCTAGACTGGTATATGTCTAGGAACTATAGTCTCATTTCAGTCTATTAATCAAGGAACTTTGCTGCCATACCATGACTGCAGCAAGTTCATTGATATTTAGCAATGTTTGAAAAGTTCCTGGCGTCACGGTGGGTAGTATGATCGCCTCACAGCAAGAAGGTCGCTGGTTCGAGCCCTGGCTGGGTCAGTTGGCATTTCTGTGTGGAGTTTGCATGTTCTCCCCGTGTTCCCGTTGGTCTCCTCTGAGTGCTCCGGTTTCCCCCACAAGTCCAAAGACATGCGCTATAGGTGAATTGAATAAGCTAAAATGGCCGTAGTGTATGTGTGTAAATTCAAGAGTGTATGGGTATTTCCCAGTGTTGGGTTGCGACTGGAAGGGCATCCGTAAAACATATGCTGGATAAGTTGGTGGTTCATTCCGCTGTCGTGACCTCTGATTAATAAAAGGACTAAGCCAAAAAGAAAATAAATGAATGAAAAGTTCATACAGTTCAGAAACAGCTTCCTAAACTCAAATTCAACTGTTTAACTTTTGGGGAGTTGTAAAATTTAACTTATTCAAAAAGTGTTCCTTTAAAAAAATCTTTCTGTGTTGTAAAAGTTGCACATTTAACTTAAGGACACATCTATGAATCTTGTATCAAGCCCAAAGAAGCCTTGCTTTTACATCAGAAATGCTGTTCTATATTTCAATTCAAAACAACTCTCTTGAGAAGACCAACAACGTCAAGACAAGATGCCATCGGGCGACTGTTGTAAAGACTTATTAAAATTAGGGTTGCGTGTGAGAGTTATTTGTTCAAAGCACCTGCTTTAATTAATCTGCTTGGCTTCCTTGGTTTAAGACGAGCTAATTAACAGATGTTTGGTAGAGATTCCTGCAGGGAAAGAAGTGGTATAAGTATTTCGCTTCTCGGTTTATTCAGATTGTCAGTTAATGAACTGTTTAACTGTACATCGTGCATTTCCATGATATCCAGCGGTGTCATGTTCAGGGTTATGTTGCCGTCAGCTGTTGTTGGGTTGATGCAGAGTGTTGCAGTCATTACTTTTGATCTTCTTCTGTCAATATGTCTTATTTTGTCAACTTATGCATTTGCAGTCTTCCACTTCACACTGCTGTATGTTTATTACACCGCTCTGGAAAAATTACACTTAAGGTTATTAGTAGTTCTCTGGGATTGAAACATGCATTTTTTGTTTAATGTTTGACGTAATCTCAACTGAAACATGAAGACAGGCCATTTAGTAGCTTCTCTCCTTTTATAAAAACAGCCAATTGCATTTGTTTTATCACAGGTCTGCTAGTGAGAGTGCTTTAGATCAAGCTCATCAAATGAAAAGCAAATGAGAAGCATCTTGAAGGGGGACATGTCAGTTACTAGAGAGCATTTGATTGGTCAGTGATTGATTGGTGAAGCATGAGTTGATCCATATAGGTGGAAGTGTCCAACCCAGGCTCATTATTGATACATACCCCTATATACGTTTCTGGACAAAGAGGAGTACATGCCAGGAGGTACGTTTTTTTTTTTTGCCGTTTTTGCTTTTCGAAATGACCAGAGGCTGCTGTGTATGCTTTTTCAGATCCCAAATTTCTCTCGCAAGTGCCCTCCACGTCTGCTGTTCTCGCATAAATCCACCAGAGGCAGCTGTTGACTGGTAAACCCAACCAATAGTGTTTTTAAAAGCACCGATTGACCTGATTACCCCCTTCCCTAAACCCAGCCTACAATGTTTTCAAAAGCAATCCAGAAATAGAAAAGCCATCATGACCACCTGATTTTCACCATGTTTTCAGATCTTGTCAAGTTCTCACCCTGTTATTTACCTGTTTATTTATTTTTTTGCTATTTGTTTTAGTTTTACCAACTTTCTGGAACCGTTCTTCGCCGGAGTCTAACCCCATCATCACGGTGAACTCCTCTCTGTGTCACAAGTCCACAGACGTACGTGGCGAGCTACTAGGAAAACTGGTAACAGTGGAAAAGCTGTCCACATGGAGGTAAGTGGTCAGCTGGTAGCGCAAAAAGAAACAGAAGCCGTTGGCTGCAACATACTGCCCAGTAGCATTCATTTTAAAGAGGAAATGCAGCCAAATGTAGCTCTAGTTACATAATTCGTGCTCGCCAGAAATGTATACGGGGGTACATTTTTACAATGAGCCTTTGTTGGAAATGTCAAACTGCAACCATAGAATGTTTATACAGTATCTTCTAAATCTAAATTTTGCCACTGTTTGAGAACACACTAGCTTATACTAACATACTGCTAATAACATCATATTTTTCAATTTCACTTTTTGAAGTAAAAATGTTTTTGCAACTACTGATAATGTGTCTTCAAACTATGTTCATATATAAAATCCAAATCAAATTGGATTTTTCTCATTTATTGTCATGGTCACCAGTCATCCACTCCTGGCAGTTTGCTGGTGAACTACACATCACACTAACGCACTACAATTCCCATCACTGATCATCTGTACTACTTATACACCACACATAAACCAGTTCAGAATTGAGTCTTGGTTTGCAGTCATCATGTGTTAGTTTTGGGGCGTCACGGTGGCGCAGTGAGTAGCACAATTGCCTCACAGCAAGAAGGTCGCTGGTTCGAGTGCCAGCTGGGTCAGTTGGCATTTCTGTGTGGAGTTTGCATGTTCTACCCATGTTTGCGTGGGTTTCCTGCGGGTGCTTCTGTTTCCCCCACAGTCCAAAGACATGTGGTATAGATTAATTGAATAAGCTAAATTGGCCATAGTGTACGTGTGTGAATGCAAGAGTGTATGGGTATTTCCCAGTGTTGGGTTGCGGCTGGAACGGCATCCGCTGCGTAAAACATATGCTGGATAAGTTGCCGGGTCATTCCGCTGTGGTGACCCCTGATTAATAAAGGGACTAAGACAAAAAGAAAATGAATGAATGAATGAATGAATGAATGAATGAATGAATGAATGAATGAATGAATGAATGTGTAAAGGGCGTCACACACCGGATGCGCCGCTCAGCGCTGCGACACGGCGCACACAAAACAGTTCAAAATATCTCACACCACACGGGCACATTCACATGCTATTTAAACTTAAAGTATTCAGATGGCGATCTGTGGCGCGGCAGAAATATGAACAGTGTCCTGAGTCGTGGCTGGGCATCGTGGACAGCCGTCGAATTACGATACAGGTGTGAACCGTTGTACCCTGTGTGCCCTGAGAGAAACCCATGTTTAGAATTCTGAAATGCATGGTGCTGTGTGGTACGTCGCCGAGTGGCGCTTCTGGTGTGTGACCCCCTTTAGTTTTGTTTGTTATTTGTTTTTGCCTGCTGTGTTCCTGATCTTAGACCTTCTTCTGTCAATGTGTCTTTTTTGTCAACTTATGCATTTGCAGTCTTTCACTTCACACTGCTGTACACCGCTCTGGAAAATTTACACTCACTTCAAGGTAATTAGTTCTCTGGGTTTGCTATTAAAGTCCCATGAAGTGCTCTGAAACATGCATTTTTTGTTCAATGTTTGACGTAATGTCAAATTTAACATGAAGACAGGACATTTAGTAGCTTCTCCTCTTTTATTAAAACAGCCAATTGCATTTGTTTTTATGTTCTTGTGTTCCCGATACTACTTTTATTTTTTATTTTTGTTATATTTGACCGCCTCCTAGTTTTTGACCTTATGCCTGTTTTCGTCTACATTTGGATGCTCTGTATGTACTTGTTTGGACCATTGCCTGCTTACACGAATACTCTAATTAAATTGCACTTGGATCCTTACTTTTGTTGTCCGAGATTCATCACTGCACGTGACATTTATTTTCTGTATTTGCAGAAAATGATAATATGTAAATAAAAAAAAAAATATTTAATGTATTCAGATTTTATATATAATTGTTACAATTGTCTGTTAAATTCATTATTTTCTAATTACTTCTTGTCTTCATCTGCAAGTCACTTTGGATCAAATTGTTGAATGCAGATGAAAGGACATTGAGAATTGGCCATATCTCAAACTAGTCTGTTGGCACAACTGTAGAGATGTGCTTGCAAACATTCTAACTTTGCAAAATACAGAGAGACAGAAAACAGTGATTAACACTTCCAGTGCTTTAACAAAATGAAGAATGTAGTACAACTTTTGGGATGTTATGTTTCAAGATGCCGAACTTAACTAAACTTAAGTTTCTGCCACACTATACTGTCAAGAAGACTCATATCAATAATAATGACACACACCTCTAAGTAGAAGACACATTGAGACTGTGGTAAGTGTAATGGACATTTGTAAAGGCTGTTTGAAAATAGTGAAATAGACGCTAAGAAAGAAGTAGGTAATAACTGCATCACCACAGACAAAAATAGATTTTCAAACGTTTTTCAGACAATCATTTCTCATTTTCAGAAGACAGATTACCTATGATGCACATACACTAAAATATGGCAAAATATGACTGTATTTTTAGGTCTGTCTCAAGAGAAAGGCTAAATGGATTCCAAATTAGGTTTAAACAACTCTCGTTTTTCTCAAAAGGTAGGTTTTTAACAGTGCACACAGCCACAACTAATGCAATATGGTTACACAATATACAGGTTGTGGTAGAAGAAAGAGATGGCTAAATCTTTATTTCCAGGTTCCATTTAAAATGACAAAACTGCATAAAGTAATCTAACACCCACACAAAAAAAGGTCATTATTGATTACACTTGATGTTAGTTTTAAAATTTACATTAATAAAAGTCAACAATAGTCACTAATACTATTAACAGACTTTAATAGAGATAAAAATAAATAATTTTTATTAACTAATGCTATTTTATGGGATTTGCAGTTAATCACATTAAATTAGTATTTGTTTTTAAAATGTTTTTGAACCAATGTACTATTACACTGATTATAAAATAAAACTTTAAATGAAACACCCTGGTTTATTTATTTATTTATTTATTTATTTATTTATTTATTTATTTATTTATTTATTTATTTATTTATAATAATTATTATTTATAATAATTATTATTTATTAATTATATTATTAATTAAGCATTTTTATATAATACAAATCTTTTTTTAACCCTTTTCACACATCTTAGCTTACAGTTTTCAAGCTCCTGGTGAACATTAACTTGCGCTGATACTTGCATAAACATCTCTTGATCTTGAGCAAAAAAGTGAATTTCTAAATAGCCTCTCTAATATACAGAGCATTTCCAAACAGACAAACAGCGCAAACACATAAATGTTACATGCCATGTAACAAGCCACAGCACATGGCATCTCTCTACGGCTGTTAAACATGAAGCGTCTATCATTAAAACTGGCTGTTTGTTAAAACCTCACACTGATGAATCTTTCAGCAGCAGGGACCAGTGTGCTCTGGCTGACAGTATAGGTTTTGCATGGCTCTTTGGAAAGGATTAAGGCTCATTACGTTCCCAACAGTTGATGAATAGGGACTGTAATGAAATGCTGAATGGGACACTGTAAAGAGGACTAAATGTCTTCTGCTCATCCACTTAATTTGAGTGGAAGAAAACGATGTGTACTTGAGAGAAAACCTTGGACAGATGTTTTGTAATAACACATTTAATCTTGATGGAATGCAGCTTGACTTTAGGTCCAATGAAAATCTGGCTCAAAGGCTTAAGGTGAGACACTTTAGATAAGGATTCTACAGAAATAAATACAAATGGTACATTGTTTAAAGGTATACTGCGTCTATGAGTGCTCTATAGGTCTAAATATAACATTTAGTATATAACATAACAGTTCTAGGTCTTACTAACTTCTACAAAATGCTTAACTTCTTAAAGTCTATATGAAATAAAAAATGACATGTTTTTGTTTTGTTTATATTTATTTTGCACACATTGTTATTATTTAGGTGAATAATTAATTAATTAATCCACTGAAAAAAAAGACGTTTTGGTAATCTTCAGTCAGTCTTTCACATGGAAGTCAGTTGATGTTTTTTGATGTCGGTTTGACCAGCCCAATTGTCAAAAATGTGGAATATTTATATGAATTTATTGCTAATGTTAGCTTGTGTAATACATGCCATGCTTCAGTTAATCAAATGTATGCATTTATTTAAATTACATCTAATTTATTAATACAACATAGTTAAGTTTTTAGTTTTAGTGAATTCTGACCTAATGTTACAGTATCTGACAATATGCTAACCCACAGTTTGTTCAGATATTACTGTAGAAACTATAAAAACTGTGCATTATTATTATTGTACTTAGGCTATATGTAGATACAAATACCTATTTTACAAAAAAAGTGTCTTGTGAACACTTATGGTGTCCATCGGTGCTCTAGATTAGCCGGTTTCAGACTGTTAAATTAATATTGGGTGGACAGATTGATCCTAAAGTACCAAAATGTTTGATACAGGAAATGTATCAAAAGGACCAATCCTTAAATAGGAGTATCAAGCTTTTATATATGTGTTTGTGTTTTTTTCTATATATAATAATAATACTGAAGGTGATAAAAAAAACACTTTATAAAATATCAAATATTTAATTGAAGTATAGTTATCGATATCGACGATACTTGTCTTGAAATACTTGTATTGGATCGGAAAGAAAATAATTATGTATCTATCATATCTAAATAATTTTGTAAATATTAGTATCACCCATCTTTATACTTTCCTGCAGAGACTGATTGTGCATTATGCATTCACAATGATATGAACCATTATGGGGTGGTCAAATATTTATTTTATGTATTATTTTAATTATTTATATTAATATTTAAGATACAGATCAGAGAAAACCCTTTAAAACTTGCAATTAAAAGGCTGATCCCCATACATTTTGTTTTGGTATGCTTCAGGGGCGATCCCCCAAACCCCCTGTAATTTGCTTCCTGGAGGTGTGTTCCCTAACCATACCCTTCACTGAGGGATGAGCAAACCATGATCTAAGTGCGCAGTCTAAGTGCAAAGTGCATGGCGCAAAAGCATTGCAGGCATGTCTGAATCCACTTTTCCTATTTTAAGGATGGAAAATATGATTTGCGCCTCACTGCATGGTCTAAAAGTGTTGTGCTTATTATCTTAATGAGTTATGAGTCAGTTGTGTCACGCCATAATGCATTTGCTGTTTACATGGCGGACTTTGTACAGTAAGTGGAAAAACTGAACGCTTCACTTTAATTTAGTAATTTTGTTTGTTAAGAGTAAAGATTTGTTTCAAATCTATTTATTAATTCAGTTCTAATTTCCAGCAAATGAATAAATGAACATTAATAACAAAGTGTGGTCAAAAAACTATTTAATAGTTATATTCAAACACATGGTGATGCTTACGTCTCCAAAACCCAACAGGTGGACAAATCTAAACTAGTTTTTATTAAAACAAATAGAAATATGCATATATTAAATACAACTAATAATAATAACATTACACAAATGCAAAGTGTCATGAATTAATAGACTACAATAGAGCTTGATTCCAAACACCCCGATGTGAAGAAGGCATGGAGGTAGTGGTTTTTATATTTATATAGAAAATAATCATATTTGTGCCATTGTACCTTTAATTTTTTTTTCATATGTAAAGAAATTTGTGTTTTGCTGTACATCCTGTGTGTTAAGCAATGTGAACGCGTTTTGGTCCCGCATAGGAGTATAACTATATAATGCGCTCTTTAAATTACAAAAACTTAATCCATTGACTTTAGACCTGCTTTTAGTTGGTAAGCGGCGCTGTTTATTTCAGTTGCCTCAAAATAGCAATGCACCAACAATGTGGCTTAACACACCTGCTTTTCAGACCAGTTCAGTTTTGAGTTCACAAAGTGGCGCAAATGGATTTGCTATTTAAACAATGTGGTGCAAAACATGAAAATGAAACCTGCCCTTGAATAAAACAGCAATAAATCACACCTTGTTAGGGCTCTAGAACTTAAGAATGGGACTGTACAATTGAATTAGAATTAGGCACTAAATCAAAAATATACGAATTGCCCAACACAATCTCACGGCAATTCGTAACTTTTTGATTCAGTGGCTAATTCGTATGAATTTGTACAATCAAATTCGTACAATTTAGTACGATTTGCTCATCCCCCAATGACGGTTGGGTTTAGGGGTGCGGTTAGGTGCCAGGCCTCCTTTTTAAAATCGTACAATTTTGTACCACTGAATTAGCCACTAAACTGACATACTTACGTTTTCTTGGGAGATCAGGCTGGAATTGCCATGTGATTGTGTTGGTTTGATGGCTTTAGCCACAATTTTCTTAACCACATTCCTTTTACTGTTACTTTTCTACAAGGAAATTATCCTCAAAAAGAAAGGCCCACCCCATTTTCAGTATCCCATTTTAATTGGAAGTACAGCAACATACTGAAACAAAAGACTCAGCAACTTCCGGTTCACACTGACTTTAAAAATCAGCTTACATGAGACAAAAGCGCTGAAGGCTGAAGTCTTGTTTTATGAGGTCTTTTGATGCTCTGTAATATTGTTCAGCAGAGACCTTTCGCTTATGGACAAGTGTATTGGAGCGTAATCAAATGCGTGGCTCTGTCCTCTGGGTAGTGCATATAAACATTGAGATTCTTAGCAACACTTCTCACTGAGGCTGAGTGCTTTTGCGTCATCTCGGGGAAAAAATAGAGGCAGATTCTCCCACACTGTCTGCTAAATAAATCAAGCAGTGGTAATGGTTTGTGTTCTCAGCAGAACTGTATGCATAGAGAGAATCTCTCCCTAACATGCTTGCAGAACATTTATGACAGTCGAAGTCGGATTATGACATTTAACCTTGAGATTACAGTTTTGCATCATAACGACAAACACCTTTTCTCACTTTACACAAGGGTCTGTATATACGTCTGTGGCTCAATTTAGTAGTTACTAAACTTGGCTGATATCATAAACCAATTACAGTTTGATGACATAAAAAAGGTGAACACCAAGGTCACAACTGAATCAGATATTACAATGAAATCAATGTCAACTGCAAACATTACATTTATATACAGTATGTGCACATTGCTTTATTATTTAGACTCTTTTTAAATGTTCCCTGCAGTGCAAATATTATGCCCAATAAATGCTTCCATTGTGCTTATGAATGCAGTAGCCAATCACAGGCTTTTGTGATTACTTACTGAATTAATTTGCAAAATATCTCAACATAAAGAACAAAGTGCTTAAATGATTTATAACATTCACTTTCAGCTTTTGCTATGGCCACCATCAGCTGTTCTTACACTGACGTGGCGCAGTCAATTTTCAGAATAATTAAACTTTTGCTGATGTGTCAATTAATACTGAATGTGTGTCGTTGTTATTACTTGGTATTATGGTTAAGAATAGAGCAATATTCTCTTGTTTAACCCCTTTACACCATAAAAGAGACCAATTAAATGAGTAAGTATCCATTTACAAGTCCATTTTAATGCATGTCAAGTCAAACAGTTATACTTCAAAAACAATATGCTACCATGAAATACAATAATAATAATAATAATAATAATAATACAATTTTTTATCTTTATTTTTCTTCTGAAAGTTTTGGTGGAATACCCCGGAACCAAAAAAAAAACAAAACAAAAAAAAAACATGACCTGATATGTGATGTCCATTTAAATGGTTGCAGAATTCAAAAGGGTTAACAGCATTGGGCTCACACATACTCTACTCTGCTACTAGAGCAATCTTGATAAGCCATGATAGGCATTTCTATCCATCTCACACTGAACAGTCAACCAATCACAACAGACTGGGTCATGGGACCAGTCCCCGCAGATTAGTGTCATGCAAAGGAGGAGTTTGAAAAAATGAATCACTAACCAAATCATATTGGAGTAATTGGGATAATTAGGCAAAAATTAATGCATATTATAAGACATCTTTCACACAATAATACTGGTAAGTACTGTATCTGAAAAATTTACAGAATGACTTTAGCGGTAAATTAAAAAATGTGCTGTTCACATACTGTAGGCAAGGACGTTCCAGAGTTTTTCCAGAAAGGACCATTCACACATCCATTATAAAATACAGGTAATTCTGTCATCATTAACCATGATTTATTTGTACAGGTGTCAAGGTGTTTGTTGATGGTTTCACTTTTATTTAAAACTTAAGCATTCATGCAGCTGCTTTTGTCCCAGAGACATACCAAAATACTTAGCTTTAGGAAAAGAATGTTGTTACCATCCAAAAACAGAAGAGCAAACAGCTTTGTTTATACAATAACTCATTACAAATTCTGTGGATGGACAAGTAAAACACTTCAATGCAAAGATGTTGAGGAACACTGTCTCCAAAAGACATTATCAGAGGAAGAAAACAAGAATAATTTAGCATTGCTTTTCTACAGTGGGAGGAAGTGGAGATGATGGTCCACTGCCCATTCATTGCAAATACATGAAATGGCTATTAAAATCTTCTCCTAAATTTCTCCTTTTGTGTTCTGCAGAAGAAAGCCAGTCATAGTAAATAAATGATGACGATTTCTGAACTATCCGTTCAATGATGAAGGAGAGAATTCATGAATTATCCAAACTCAAAAGTCTGTCCTGGTCATTCTAGGTCCAATGGTCATTAATAAAACTTTTTCCTGTTCTTTTTTTTTTTTTTTTTTTTTTTTTTTTGTGAAACTTATATCGTTTTCACTCTAGATGTTCTTACCTTCATGTGTGGCTGCTGAAAGGTGACTCTGGAGTTGTTGACCAAGGCTGAATACCTCAACAGGTTGGTTGGTGTGGCTGGAAATCTGTGTAAACTTGCTGTCTGGCTGTGTAGAACAGACGAGAAGCAGATATGCACTGTGTCCTTCAGGGCTTTTAGCTGTGACTCCTGCAACAAATTAAGTGAGACAACACACATGAGATTAATGGGAAAATGTTTATCACGCTGTCATCTTATCCTTTTGTCCTCAAACCATTTATCTGTTCATTTTCTCCATGCTCTTTATGTCGAAATTGCAAAATCCCTGGCCTAAAAAGATAATAGAATTCATTCTCGAAGTTTACATTTTCAAAAGATAGCAGGAAGGGGAAACATTAAAGCTGAAGTGGAATGATGGAGCAGATGGTCTCACCTTATCCAGCGCTGCCTTCTCCAGTTCATCTTTGGCTACTTTGAGTTTGTTCTCCAAGTCCATCAGCTGTTGACCCTGCACAGAAGTTGAATGGGTCATCTTATTATCTTTCAAAACTGACATCAGTCTTGAACTTAAAAACTGGGTGATATTTTAAATGCATTGTTTCTTCCTCAGAATAAAAAATAAATGAATTAATTAATACAAATTTGGGATTTTTCATGATTTTTAATTTCCCCTGCTCAATTGCAAGTTTATATTGCACAACTCATTTTAAACTTAGTTATAAACCTGCAATTTTTAAAAACAATAGTTGACATGTTTCCTTATATTACATCTTGTTATACAGGTCTCTCTTTTAAATTAATATTTTCTATTGGGTGATTTATATTAATTTATTTGTGCATATACATTTAATTTGTGAGTACCAAAGCCAAAACTGGAAAAAAAATGTACAAAAAAAAAAAAAAAAACAGCAGAGTCACAAAAAGTAATACACCCAAACTATTATGTTGGGGAAAATATAATAAATACAATTTTAATAAATTGGAAAAA
This sequence comes from Danio kyathit, assembly GCA_903798195.1. Taxonomy (NCBI): domain Eukaryota; kingdom Metazoa; phylum Chordata; class Actinopteri; order Cypriniformes; family Danionidae; genus Danio; species Danio kyathit. The sequence goes on along the minus strand of LR812536.1, from coordinate 36,761,495 downwards.
TCAAGAGGAACTTTTTTTATTCTTTGTTTATTGGTTTTAATTAACACAAATAAAGCAAAAAAGAACAAAGACAAGGATACCAGTAGACACAAGTATAGCAGCAAAAGTCATAAAATTAAATAAATAAATAAAAAATTAATAAATAAAACAAACAAACAGAATGCAAAAATTCATAATAAACAAATAAAGATCTGCTGTGATTGAGTAAGGTCACACTTATTATGAAAATACATCTGAGGTGGTCAGAGAGTCAGAGGTTCATTAGAGGCATCCATATGTTTTGAAGGACAACCCCTTTGTTTCTTAAGTAGTATGTATATTGTTCCAAGAGCATTGTTGCATTCAAGAGTTGTATAAACAGTTCAAATGTTGGAGTCCTTTGTTGGTTCCAGTCAGGAAAAATGCATTTTTTTGCTAGATAGGAAATGATGCTGAGTCTCTTTATAGAAGTATGATCAAGTGTCTTGTTCAGTTCTGTAGCAAAGAGGTATAGTGTTGGTGTGTTGTCCAATGGAATTTGCAAAGCTTTGGCTGTAAAGTCCTGTACTGCTTTCCAGAATGTTTAAGCTTTTTGCATTCCCAAAACACATGCATGATTGATCCTGAATAGGTTTTACATCTGTAACACCTGAGGTGCGTTTCCCAATCAACGACATAACTCGCAGCTGAACTATCATAGTACGATGCATCGTTTGGGAAAAGAATGTTGTAGTGACGACTGTTTACCAAAACCTGTAGTTTCTCTGTCGCAAATTCATCGTTTGAAACATGTTAGTTATAACGTAAAGCACCCATAATGATGCTCTAAACGGAGTGGATAAACTACTTCTTTAGAAAATAACCCCATGATTTCTTTGTGCAAATTATATTGTTTTACACGCACACGCGTTAAAAAAAAATCCAATATTAGTTTTAGTAAAAGCATGCACTCGTTTTCCATATTAATTGAACTATATGTAAATGGCACATATAGGGCCAATGTTTTCTTTACAAATATTATTGAGAACATTACATATTCTATTCTAAATTATTCTAAACAATGAGGCTATTTATTAAGAAATGCAATTTAATATTTATTATTTATTAAGAAATGAAAAAAAAAATCCTACTATAATAATAATAATATTAATAATAAGAAGGATGATAATGATGATGATTATTATTAATAATAATAATAATAATAATACATAGGATATTGTTTATTATATATATATATATATATATATATATATATTTTTTTTTTTTTTTTTTTACAATTTGACACATGCAAACCACTGCAGAAATAAAACAGATATTTAATAAATAACCTGTTATTAAATAAAAGCATTGACGTATGCTATGTTTTTTTTTTTGTTTTTGTTTTTTACAAGCTTTTGGAGCAATATACGATCGCTATCAAAATTACACGTAAGAGAGATGACTAATGTTTTATTTTTTTATTTATAATTCCAAGTTTAAATGTTAGAATGTTCTAAAAGAATAGTGCATAGGGGGATAACTCGGAATAGAACTAAGTTTCTAACTACAGCTCCAGAGGTGTAGTTGCAAGTGCACAAGTTTGCAATGCAGTTTGCGAACGTGCATTGGAACGACAGATTTGGGAAACGTCAAATCAATGAACTATGTTTGTATCGACGGAACTTGCGACCTTAGTTGGCTAATGATGGTTTTCGGAAACGCACCCCTGGATGATACATTGGAGTACATTTTGCTCAAACGAAGGGGGGTCAGATACCTCCTATGCATAAATGTATAATTTTGTTCAACTATTTTGTTATTGGAAAGGGGAATGAAAGTATTCTGGCATATAGTCTCCCACTGATCCTCATTAAAATTATATTCCAAATCTCTTTGCCAAGGTGATACCAGTGAAGAGTTGTAATAGTCTAATAGTGCAGAATATATCTTAGAGATCTTTACTTTTAAAGATGCGGAATTCACCAAAATCTCCTCTATATTAAAAAGAACTTTGTGTATAATTTATTTTCACAACAACTCATTTTTATTTAAATGTATTACATTTCTATTCAAAAGGGTGTGCTCACTTATGCTGGGCACAATCCCGATCATGACATTGGTATAATAATAACAACAGCAAGAGTGTTAAGTAAGATATTTAGATAATAAGATATCTTATTCTGGCTGATGGTATTATTATACCAGTGTAACTTATTGAGATAGATTTTATAAGAAAATATTTTATTTCAAGGGTGATTTGAGAACTATCTAAAAAGCATCCTGAGACTAAGAAGAGCAAAGCAAACATAACAAATCTACTTATTGGATCAGGGACCTGTAACTAATATTAGAACTGATTAGAAAACCTGCCTTTCTTAAACATCTAATTTAACATCTAATGTTCTTTGCACGTAAATGTCCTAAAAATATCTTAAAACCTGCATTACATTTCCATGTTTATGTTATACTAGATTTTTTACTTTGATAAGTGGCTTTCTGCATAGACTAAGAGCATAATTATCAAACTAACCAAAGGGCCACATTTTTTTCTACTAGATGTATCTTTTAATGTACTTCTGGTGCCATGAACTTCTATAATTGCTTATATAATTGAACACGATTCTCTTCATTCAGGCAGAACTACATAATGACCTGCTTTCAATATGTCATTAGTTTAGTTTGAGAAATATTGCTCTCTGATGATGCTGCGTGTAGAGTCAACAACAGACTAATTGAGATATGAACAGGTGACAGAAATTCCACATCTGGCAGGATTTGACACACATTATCTATACACATGCTTGGATATAAGAGATGCATTTATTATTCATCCTTTACAGAAAGATCTTAAATGTTCTCCCGTTTATTTAAATATGAGGAGTCGTCTAGAATCAACCTTGAGCAGGCTATGATTTTGCAATTTTATAAATGTTTGAATGTTCCTGGAATAATGATAAAGATAAATAATAATAAAAAAAGATTTTCGGAATGAGAAAACGATAAAGCCTTTAGTTTTCAACAAGAAACAAAATCAATGCGAGACACATCAGTCTGAAAAATAGCTGTAAGATAGTGTTTTTCCTCAGTGACTCAGCAGCACACACACACACACACACACACACACACACACACACACACACACACACACACACACACACACACACACACACACACACACACACACACACACACACACACACACACACACACACACACACACACACACTTGTACAGCTTTCTTTGTGGAAACTTCCCATTGATATAATGATTTTATACTGTATAAACTGTATATTCTATCTGTATTAAAAAGCAAGAACTTAAAAAGTGTCTTTAATATTTGCTGTAATGCTTCTTTAATATTTCATATTTATATAACCTTGTGAATTCACTTGTGACTCCAAATGAAGGTTATGCGTTGACTAACAAACGTTATTTAGGATATGTTATAATATAGTTTGTTTTCGATCAGTTTAAAATATCCATTATCTGAGTAGATTGTGGAATATTTTAATTGCTTGTTAAGCCACTGCCAAAACAATAACAACAACAAAAATAAAAATAAATGATAAGAAATATATAAACAAAATGAAACATTCAGTGCAATTAAAACAAAGAACACTGCAATCATTCTGATTGTGTCTTCTAACAAGCTATTATGCCATTGCCAGCACAATTTTATTTCTTTAATCTCTCTGTAATTATTTTCACAAACTTCTTTTGAGCACAACAGAGAAGAGGCGGATCACAAAAGCCAAATCATAAAAGGATTGTTAACTAAAACATGTATTTTTAAAGTCACATTATATACAAGCCAAATTAAGAACTAAATTAGTTTAAGCTCATTTTGTTCAAAATCAGGTTAAAATGAATCAGGTTGAAATATCTCGTCAGAGCAAACTTTAGATGTAGCACATTTAAGTTTTTGCTTTTCACCATGTAGCTCTGCAGCTCTACTTTTTTCATACACTTCAGCTAAAGGAGACCTGTTCCACTGACTGAGCTTGGTTTCTTTCTTGTTTTGTTTTGTTTGTTTGGGTTTTTTTCTTCTTAATTTTTGTGATCTGATGAAATTTGTTCACTTGCCACATTTGCCTGGCTTGCTTAGCTGGCATCGGTTGATCTGCCCCTGAATCGCATCCTTCAACTGAACTGAATGAACATTAAACTGACTGAAAAATCACCTTGCTGTCTTTCTGTAGATCTGCTTTTTATTGGATTGCACTTGATTCACACTGATGATTAAACTTTACAATGTTACTAAGAAATGATTGTACTTTTTCACTATCTCTGTTGCTTATCTCTGTAAAGCAGCTTGAACTGCTATAGAAACAAAGGTGACTTGAGGTAAAAGTGTTTGTAACAACAAAAAGTTATCATGTTCATCTGTCAACTGTCATTCTGACTTTCATCTGACATGCAGAGTTCCAGGTTTTGATTTATGGAAACAGTGCGCTTGTGTGCTTTTCCTCTGTGAGTCGGGAGTGAACTGCCACACTAGAAACTAAAAGCTATGAAAACCTGCCATACAGTGTCTTAAATACTTTTCTATAAAAAGTGTGTTAAAAAAAGTGTTTTCTGTAATATTGTTCTTAAATAAAAATGCACTATTCTGAGAATTTTTGTCACTTTTTAAAAAATAGGTCACTATTTGCATCCTCATATTGTGTATATACAGAATTGAAGACAAAATTATTAGCCCTCCTGTGAAAACTTTACTATTTTTTTTCAAATATCTGCCAAGTGACGTTTAACATTCCACAGCATTTCCTCTACTTATATACAGTTGAAGTCAGAATTATTAACCCGCATGTATATTTTTTTCCCAAATTTCTGTTTAATGGAGAGAAGATTTTTTTCAACACATTTCTAAACACAATAGTTTTAATAAGTCATCTCTAATAACTGATTTATTTTATCTTTGCCATGATGACAGTAAATAATATTTTACTAGATATTTTTCAAGACACTTCTATACAGCATAAAGGGACATTTAAAGGCTTAACTAGGTTATTAATTAGGTTAACTAGGCAGGTTAGGGTAATTAGGCAAGTTATTGTATAACAATAGTTTGTTCTGTAGACAATCAAAAAACAATCTATCTATCTATCCATCCATCCATCCATCCATCAAGAAAGTATTATTGCCTAGAACTGATTGCAAATCAGGTGATTAACAAGAACTAGCACCGAGCAAATTCTAATGCTTTATTTTAATAGATTTTGAATAAATATTGACACTTTAACTTCCCCACCAAGAAAAAAAATTGGATTGCATTTCTTAACTTTTAATGTCACTAGTTAACACAATCAATACATTTTTTTCAACACATTCCATAATTTCTAAAATAGGAACCTCTAATATGTTGGTCTATGGTAAAAGTATCATAATTAATGCATATACTATGAACACCACTGGCTTGCATGGTTCAGGACTTGTGGAGCTGTGCATTGAAAGATTTGCTCTTCAGTGTTTGGACTCTCAGCAGTGAAAATTAAACCACACTGAACTAAACTGAACTAAATTGAACTTAAACTCTAAAAACTATGGACACTGCTGACACTGTTTCAAGTTACTACAATCTTCTATGTTAAGCTGCTTTGACAATCTACATTGTTAAAGCGCTATAGAAATAAAGGTGAATTGAACTGAATTATGAAAAATATGAAAATATGAAGTGTAACCAATTGATTAAAAACATAATCAAAATAAAACATTTTTGAATACTAAATCATCTTTATTTTTTGAAGTATGCCATAATTTTTTTTTTTTACAATAAAACCACAATCAAGTGTAGAAGTGCATTCTTTAAATGACTTTAACAGTAATTATTTAAAACTAGAGCAGGCAGTTAAAGGGTTAATGTCACAAAATATGTAACAATCTGTTCATGTAACAATGTGACAAATTTTTCTTATACATAAGCATAATTCAGTCCAACACAACTCAACACAATATGAATGTGATAAATGCGAGTGTTTTGAAGGAAAAAAAGAATCTATATTAATGCTGGCTACATTTGGGGAAACTACTTTTACAATGCAATCTTGCTTATTGTCCTTCTCAAGATTTGCAAGGCCATCTTTGAGCTCTGAATCTTTTTCCTTTGCTTCCCATTACCAAACACTACCTCTGCAAACCGACTCACAGATAAAAGGCAACTCTAGAAATAAACTCTGAAAAGAACTTCTTTAATCACGAATATAAAAGGAGGAAGGATAATCTGCCTACATTGATTTCAGACGGGGGAGGAAGAAGTAGATATAGAGCCCAGATAAAAACACATAAGAGGAATGTAAGCCTAGACTGGGGAAAAAAAAAATTCCTCACAGTGCAGGCGTCACGACTAACAAAAATTGAAGTTGTATTCATTTTTTTTAAATAGACAAGAATTGTTTTACATGTGTTAGCCTGCCATCCTGATTGAGAAGCAATAGTTTTAAAGTGTGGCACATTGTGCGAAAACCCAGTGTTTATATGATGGTACCAAAGGGCAACGTGCTGGAAATATCAGCTGACATTTCCCCATCTAAAACTGCAAATAAGAGAGGAAAGGTCAACCTACATGGCAGCAAAGGTCATTGTTTTTTACAAGTATCTGCGCTCTCATCTCACAAGAAAAGGTCAAATCATTCAATTAGAATGCACACATTAGCCCTAATCTGTTGTATTTTGGGCAAAAAATGCAGATTATTGAGAATGATTTTTATGATGGTGACATTCACATTGCTTTGTTTGCACTTTCAAAAGCATTTCAGAAGTCAGTGTGGTTAAAAGCATTTGAAGACCTCATTCAGAACAAAAGGGTTTGTGGCTTTTAAGTCATTTGCAGAAGCTCTAAACGTTTCTGAAAGTTAAGAGTAATTTTAAGGAGTTTAATTTGACTGTTTTAAAATAGTTATATGTTACTGTAACTACGTTCACACTGAAGCTAAATTTGGTGGTCAGTGCAATCAGTGAAGCAATTTAGAGGTTAACAAGGGAAAAACAACCACATTTAACAAACAAATTAACTGCAGAAAAAAACTGTTAATTACATTAACAAAAAGTATATTGAACCAAGCTGAAGATGTATTTGTATATGACATATTCTAATGCAAGTCAGGAATTTGCCTCTCTACAGTATGTGCACAATAAAAACCAACTGCAAGAAGCAAAAAAATCACATGAAAATATATAAGAGTCTTGGTGGTGCCAGATTTATCTCAGCAAACTCAAACAAGTTCATGATAAACCAGCATAAATTCTGAAATATTTATTTTCCAAGTAACGCCAGCATATGTCTTCTTGATTAACTTCATAAACTCAATTAGTTTATATAAAACAGTAAGCTTAAAGAAGCTTTTTATAATTGGATATGGCAACGGAGCAGACTTACGATCTTAATCAGATATTTCACCAAATAATTTGAGTACTGTAATTAATTACTCACCCTCATCCTGTCCAAACCCATTAAACTTTAATTCATCTTTGGAACAGAGCTTAAGATATTTCCGATGAAATCTAAGAGCTCTCTGACCCTCCATAGAGGGGTCAAGGGTCATGAAACTTTCAAAGCCCGGAAGAACATCATCAAAACAGTCTATGTGCCATCAGTGGTCCAACCACAACTTTATGAAGCTACAAAAAATACTGAAGAGAAGAAATTGTTGATTGAAGTCTAAATTAAATTAAATTAAATTAAATTAAATTAAATTAAATTAAATTAAATTAAATTAAATTAAATTAAATTAAATTAAATTAAATTAAATTAAATTAAATTAAATTAAATTAAATTAAATCTTCAATCAACAATTTCTGAACAATTTCTGTTTTATGTACAGCATGTATCTTCCTCTGCTTGTAAACAAAGCATGAACGTATCAGATTATACATCAAAAGCGAGACACATACTGTGCTCATAACCACACATCTGAAACTGACGCTGAAGAAAACCCTGACATAAGTGTAAAATCAGACATAAGTGTAATTTTTAAATTCATAATCTACATAATTAGAAAGCAGAATAAATAAACTTTCCATTGTTGTATTTTGCAGAGGAAAACAAATATTTGAACATCCAGAACTTTTCAACACATTTCTAACCATAATAGTTTTAATAACTCATCTCTAATAACTGATTTATTTTATCTTTGCCATGATGACAGTAAATAATATTTTACTAGATATTTTTCAAGACACTTCTATACAGCTTAAAGTGACATTTAAAGGCTAACTAGGTTAACTAGGCAGGTTAGGGTAATTAGGCAAGTTATTGTATAACGATGGTTTGTATATATGTGTGTGTGTGTGTGTGTGTGTGTGTGTGTGTGTGTGTGTGTGTGTGTGTGTGTGTGTGTATGTATGTATGTATGTATATATATATATATATATATATATATATATATATATATATATATATATATATTCTTTCATTCATCATTCATTTTCTTTTCGGATTAGTCCCTTTATTAATCCGGGGTCGTCACAGGGGAATGAACCGCCAACTTATCCAGCAATTTTTTACGCAGCGGATGCCCTTCCAGCCACAACCCATCTCTGGGAAACATCCACAGACACTCATTCACACTCATACACTACGGACAATTTAACCTGTACCGCATGTCTTTTGACTGTGGGGGAAACCTACGCAAACGCAGGGAGAACATGCAAACTTTACACAGAAACACCAACTGACCCAGCTGAGGCTCGAACCAGCAACCTTCTTGCTGTGAGACAACAGCACTACCTACTGCGCCACTGCGTTGCTATATATATACAGTATATACACACACACAGTGCTCAGCATATATAAGTACACCCCTCACAAGTCTATCTTTTATATTCATATTTTTAATAGGAAGCTATACAATCTTATATTTGTGCATATACATTAGATTATTCAGTACTGAAGCCAAATCTGGAGCAAATCTGCAACCCAACACTGGGAAAAAGTGTTCCCACTCTTGCATTCACATTATTACACTATAGACAATTTAGCTCATTATAGCGCATGTCTTTGGACTGTGGAGGGAACACACGTGAACACAGGGAGAACATGGAAACTCGACACAGAAATGCCAACTGGCCCAGCTGGTGCTCGAACCAGCAACCTTCTTGCAAACCTCCCTTCCTTTCTGGGTACCTGCTGACTGATACCAGCTCATTTTCACCATTTTCATGTTACATTACTGTGCCTGCCTGGTTAGTCTGATTGTTCTGCTTGTAGAAAAAATTAAATAAAACAATGGAACACAGTGATAGGGCCACATAATCACAGCATTATCATTAATTGGATTGCCTGTCATTCAAACTGCCTGCAAAGGGTCAATTTTTGAATATTGTTATAGGTCGTTAATAATAATTGGCATGCAAAATCATTTTTTTGTGGCTTCATAAGATAATAGTTGAGCCATGGCTGAAACATGACAGTTTTGATGACATTCCTTGATGATGATGTCGATTCCTTTCTAGGCTTTGAAAATTTCATAATGGCCCTTGCTTTCTGTGAAGGGTCATATGAATAGATATATGTATACACTACTCTGTCATTGTTAAAATCTTATCAACACATAACCCACACAAGTCAAAACTTCCAGTTTCACTGGTAGACACTTGCGATTACATGCACGGTCTGACTTCCATTGTGCAGTGAATCAGAAATGTCTTGTCTAGAGGCACAGTAACAAGACAACACACAAGCCAAACAGGAACTTCTTTAAAGCTGCAGTCCTGTGGTTAAACCGCTCAGGTAAAATCATTTTCTAGCAGTCTTTAAAGCCCAAGTGCATCATGCAAGGGTACAGTAATGACACATCTTCTTTGTTTGGTTCTTACCTTAAAAATTAAATCCTTTTTGCCATACCTCAGCTCTTTCAGTTGGGCTTGGATTTTTTTGGACTGCAAAATGAAGATAAGAAAGAATGTGTGTTAGCTTATTCAAATAGTAAAATTGGTTTTAGATTGTGTAGCGGGGCTTTTTTGTGGCCGTGCTGAAGTGTTCCTTTGTGAACACTTGCAGGCAAAGCTCCAATTCAGAAAAGAAGAGACCCTCGGTGAGCAAGAAAAAATAAAAGTCTTCCCTTCAGTGGACTGTAGGGACCAGTCCATGACGCAAACATATTAACACATCAGCACACTCCATGCTATGGCATTGTCTTGGCCTGCTGTGTGTGGATTGTTGCCACAGCTGTAAACATTTCACAGACACACATACACTCTCTTTACTCTACAGCCTCAGTAATATCTCGCTAACTGAAGAGTACAGTATAAGCCTCCCACAAAAAAATTTAGAGTTCTAGCAAAATTACAAGATCAAAACAGTTGTGTTAAGTTGGCTACTTTGCCATCATATAACAGTTCAGTCATTAAAACAGTGAAAATATTCATTAAAAAAAAAATCATTAAACTGATTACAGTTTTTCTCAGTCACTTTGGTCCATTTCTCAGATCAGAATTGAAATTCTCAAAACTCCCTGTTCAATCTTCAGATCATTGTGTCACCTGTGCACATCAGAAAATCAGTTTCTCATTCCTTTGAACAAGTTGCAAATGCTTTTGTACATCCATGCAAATAATTATCAATCAATCAAATGATTATCAATATTTTGGTCTCTGTTGAATAGTCTAACCCACCACAACAGTTAATCATTTGTTCATGTCATAAGTCTTTACATGCAAAATGGCTGAACAAGTTGTCATAATTTTTTGTCATAATGCATTTTTCTATTCATTTACATTAAACTTTTTTTCTAAATCTGTGTACAATTGATAAATTTCTCCCAGGTGAATCTTGACTTTCTTTAATAAAGGTGCATCTGAAAGGAGATTGTCCTATGTTCACATTTTTTTTTTTTTCTTCTTTGTGCTATGCAGCGCTGTCTTTCTGTATCACAATGATATGGTCTGTCAACAAATCACAGTACAAACAGCAACACACACACATATATATATATATATATATATATATATATACACACACACACATTTGAAGTCAGAATAATTAGCCCCCCTTTTAATTTTTTTTTCTTTTCTAAATATTTCCCAAAATATGTTTAACAGCGTAAGGAAATTTTCAGTATGTTTGATAATATTTTTTCTTCTGGAGAAAAGCAGTTTTTAATTTTTTAAAAGCTATTTTAAGGTAAAAATTATTAGCCCCTTTAAGCTATATATTTTTTTCAACAGTCATACATATACATATATAAATATGTGTATATATATATATGTGTGTGTGTGTGTGTATATATATATATATATATATATATATATATATATATATATATATATATATATATATATATATAGAGAGATATAGATATAGATATATATATATATATATATACAGTTGAAGTCAGAATTATTAGCCCCCTTGAATTAATAGTCTCCCTGTTCATTTTTTTCCCCCAATTTTTGTTTAACGAGGAGCAGATTTTTTCAACACATTTCTAAACATAATAGTTTTAATAACTCATTTCTAATAACTGATTTATTTTATCTTTGCCATGATGACAGTGAATAATATTTGACTAGATATTTTTCAAGACACTTCTATACAGCTTAAAGTGACATTTAAAGGCTTAACTAGGTTAATTAGGTTAACTAGGCAGGTTAAGGTAATTAGGCAAGTTATTGGATAACGATATATAATGCATAATAGATTAAAGGGGCTAATAATTTTGACCTTAAAATGGTAATTAAAAAATTTAAAACTGTTTTTATTCTAGCCGCAATAAAACAAATAAGACTTTCTCCAGAAGAAAAAATATTATCAGACATACTGTGAAAATTTCCTTGCTCTGTTAAACATCATTTGGGATATTTAAAAAAGAAATAAAAATCTTTTTTTTTTGTTTTGTTTTTGTTTTTTGGCCACAAGAAGAAACTTTTTTCAAAAATATAACAATCTTACAGATGGAAATGAATATGGAAGAAATATGCAAAAGATCAATTACGTTCCTAAATTATTCAATTAATAACTTAAATATTTTATTATAAATAAATGAATTTGTTCAGTTAATCAGTTATACATACTAAATTATATAAATACATGTTCTTAGGAATGAATTAAACTAATAAAGCATGAAAGTAAATTATTAATAAATAAGTTAATCATTTATTAACGAGTACTTAATAAATTAAAAATTTATTTCTAAAATAATGAACATTCAAGTGTTAAAATACGCATAATTTCATTTTTCCATGCTTAATAGATGAGTATAAATATTGTAGGAGCATTTTCCACAAAAACAATGCCTCCACCCACCTCTTCTGCATGAATGTCACAGAGCTTGTTCCCGGACAGAAGTTTGTTCTTAAGGCTTTTATTCTGCAAGACAGGAAAAGAAAATAAATAGAGATATACTGTACAGATGGCTTTGTAACATCAGGCATGAAACAAGCCCCGACGTCTTGTTTTATCTACATAAATACACTCAATTTAATGGTAGCCCTGTCCCTGCAGACAAAAGCAATGCCTCAACCGTTCCCATCCAGTTCATTTTGACAGTTCCCTCACAAGCTTATTGAAGCTCAAGGTGACCCTGGAGTATATGCCTCATTTCTGTAATAACCTGCAGTGGATGTCTTTATGGAAATAGATGATGGTAGATTAAGAATCAATACAGAGATGATGGTGGTGCTGAGTTTAATCTAGTGCTTTTCCCCACCTCCTTCTCCTCTTTTTTTCTTCTTTCTCTGTTCGTGTCCTTTTGCTTTTATTTTTTCCCCTCATTATCTCTCTCTGCCTCAGTTTCTCACTTCCTTTGTCTCTCTGTGTGCTCTCAGATGCAAATGTGTATGCTTTTACTGGCAATGTCACCCAGATTCAAACCCACCGGGGTATTGATTTTTATTTTTTTTATATAATTGCAGTCCAAAAAGTGATGGATATTGCAATGCCACTAGTGGTGTTTTTGGTACTATATTGCAGTGAAAACACACCAACAATCATGCAATTAGCGATAGTGCCTGCAGAAGTACTATTATCTGTAATTACTTTGATTCATAATAGCTGCATTTTGAGAAAACATTCAATATTAAGGCAACGATGATGCACTATAGCCTTTACATCTTTGTTCATTGTAAATAAAAACAGGTTTTGACAGAATGACCATGTTAATAATACCTTTTCAGTCTCTAACAAACTAATGATTAGGTTGTGAAGGTTTTTCAGAAACATTTGTACAGTAGTTCATACAACAAAACATATACAACAAATATATACAACAAATGTATACAACAAAACTGCATGTGTTACTGATACTCTCATAAAAAACATATGCAAAGTATAAATTACACTGATCAAAAGTTTTAGTAAAGACTTTTTTTGGATCTAAAAGATTTCAATTTGTAATAACTACATCTGAAACTAACTTTACTCATGCAGTTACCTTATTTAACTTATTTACCTTATTTCGAACGCAAGAACACTGTAAGTCAGGGGTCTCAAAATCAAATTGGTGGGGGGCTATTTCAGTGACTGACAATTCATAAAAGGGCCATTTTAATATTCAAACACATTAAAAAAAGTGGAAACCTGATGTAATTGATGCATCTTAGGACAACAGACTTGATGTTTTTATTACCTGCAATACTTGTCACCAGTGATAATGCAAATCAGCATGTTTTTTTGCGTCACATATATTTATACATTTGTGGCTGTTGTGTGTGTGGCTGAGCATTAGACACACACTCAGTCATTCTTCCACAGAGTATATGAGGTCAAAACTCCAGCTTTTTGTTTTGTGATGTACATATTGAAGGCGTAGTTTAAATGCTATAAAAATACTACAAATATTAGGCATAATAACTATTATTATTCTGCCCCAACCAATTGTTGCAGTCTGGGTAACTTTAGTGACTTTACTGGCAATTGTTCTTTTTAATATCTTTCTTTTTTTTTAAACTACAACAAAGAGGGGGGCGTATATATACAGTTGAAGTCAGAATTATTAGCCCCCCTGAATTATTAGCTCCCCTGTTTATTTTTCCCCTTATTTTTGTTTGACGGAGAGAAGAGTTTTTGCAACACATTTCTGACCATACTAGTTTTAATAACTAATTTCTAATAACTGATTTATTTTATTTTTGCCATGATGACAGTAAATAATATTTGACTAGATATTTTTCAAGACACTTCTATACAGCTTAAAGTGACATTTAAAGGCTTTTAAACTAGGTTAATTAGGTTAACTAGGCAGGTTAGGGTAATTAGGCAAGTTATTGTATAATGATGGTTTGTTCTGTAGACTATCAAAAACAAATTAGCTTAAAGGGGCTAATAATTTTGTCCCTAAAATGTTTTTAAAAAAACTAAAAACTGCTTTCATTCTAGCCGAAATAAAACACATAAGACTTTCTCCAGAAGAAAAAATATTATCAGACATACGTGAAAATGTCCTTGCTCTGTTAAACATCATTTGGGAAATATTTAAAAAAGAAAAAAAAACTCAAAGGGGGGCTAATAATTCTGACTTTAACTGTATATGTTAATGTTTACTTTAACATGTTCAATTCGAACCAGCAGTAAAATTTTACTCATGTACATTTTTTATACAAATCTTAATATACATACGAGGAAAATCTATTAAATGCAGCAATTTGAATTTAATATTAGCAAAACTATTATATTTGTTACACCACCAGCATAACGTGCAAGCCATGAAGAAGTATTTGTACAATAAAAAAGGTATAAAACTGATAATAATCAAATGACCCTTGAATATTTACAAAAATAGAGCACTTTTGCGGGCATATATTTCAACGCTTAAATCAGCCCCAGAAATAATCTGCATGTGCGTAACGCTTCCCATTCACTTTGAATGGGTGACGTCAGTGCTATGACGATTGCGTCAGCCCCAACTTCAGACATGCCCTCTGTCAAGCGTTGACGCTGAAGCCTCGTGTGAATGGGGCGCTACTCTCCACCGCACATTTACGCCCCATTCCCACGGGGCGTCAGCTTCATTGCTTCCCATTCACTTTGAATGGGTGATGTCAGGCGTTGCCGAACTGCATTGTGGATCCGTCGGCGCCGCTTCCGTTACGGCCCATTCACACGGGGCTTCAGCGTCAACGCTTGACAGAGGGCGTGTCTGAAGTTGGGGCTGACGCGATCGTCATAGCAGCATCAGCCAATGAAATTAGTCAGCATTAGGCCACTGTCTGAGCTGGTGTATTTGCATACAGAGATCTGATTGGCTAACGCTTCCGTCGGCGCTTGAAAAGTTGAGCAAGTCCCAACTTCTGCAGCGAGCAACGCCTCTGAAGCGACGCCGACGGATCCACAATGCAGTTCGGCAACGCCTGACGTCACCCATACAAAGTGAATGGGAAGCGTTGAAGCTGACGCCCCTAATTTCATTGGCTGACGCTGCTATGACGATCGCGTCAGCCCCAACTTCAGACACGCCCTCTGTCGAGCGTTGACGCTGAAGCCCCGTGTGAATGGGGCGTAAGAGAAACTTAAAGTAAAACTCAACCGGATATATAGTGCTGTACTTTAAATGTCCAGTAAGTGGCGGGTCAAAACCACAAGTAGCTTAATGTGACTGCACAACAATGATAGTGTTTCAAATATGAAATATGACATATGTTTTGGAGGGACGAATCTCGTTATATTTTTGACGTCAGTTGCGGGCCGGATGGAGGAGGAGGGGGACCGTAAATTGCACGTGGGTCGGCAGTTTGAGACCCCTGCTGTAAGTACTGTACATAGGTACACATAATATAAAATAAGCGCAACTTCATACTTAAAAAATGCTGAAAATTCAGATTATTTAAAATAGATTAAAATTGCTTTAAATAAATAGATGATATGAAAATGAACACTGTAATTAACTGTAATAATATTTCACAATATAAGTTTTCAGTTTATTTTTGATAAGAAGCTTTGATACAGATATGTTGAGAACTATTAACAAACTTTACTGACCCATAAGCTAAACATTAATGCACACACATTAAACCAGGACTCTGGATTGATTCTAAAAGGTCTTTTTTTCCCCTGCCTGTGTGACAAAAATTTGTTAGAGGTCACACTGGTGCCACTAGCAATTCTCCCAAAGCACTGCCCTTTTCTTGCGAATGAGAAATATTTATGTCTCACCAAAGTGGAACCTTTCAAAAGAAAAGAAAGCTGAGAGTGAATGCATTAGGCGTGCTCACTTGTACCAACTTGTAAAAAGCATTCACGTCCTCTTACAATTTATAAAGCGGAAATTTTCTCTTACTTGTTCCATGTGGCAATTGTACCCCCTGACTGCCTCAGATTCATTTAGATGATGTTTTAGGCTTTTATAGTGTGTCCATTAAAAAAAGATGAATTCTGAGTCTGAGGGACTGAACAGGGTAGACTGTGAAATGTTGTCATCTTGAAATTATGGTAATTAAAACGCAGTGTGAATGCAGTTACTTGTGTACTGCACTGACCAGTCACGGTCACTCTACTCTTAAACAACTCTAAGATCCAGTGAGAAGTGTTTGTTGGTTTTTTTTTTTTTGGTTGTACTGAAGTTGTCCATGCAAATGAGAAAATGACTTAATCTAGTATAGCGCTGCTATTCTTAACACTGAGGCAGAAAGCAGCAAAAACATTGTCCAAATATAGCCCAGTCTAAAACCACAAATTACCAATATTTACCATGGTTTTACTGTTGAAACATTTATGCAACCATTGTAGCAATAATTTACATATTGAATTCTGTTATTTTATTAATGTATGAAATACATTCCAAATTAATTGTAATTAATTATTTGATTTTTGTTAGGTCGAGTTAAAGGTGCAATAGGTCTTAATTGTTACAATTGTTATATAGTTGTCGAAATAATTGTTATTATGCTGGTTGAAAGTTTCTTCACATCCTGATAGCAGTCATTAAATTGAATTGGTCCAAATGTACCTATATGTATTTTAATACTATGTGCAAGGTATAGAACCAAGAAAAATGTGTGTAATCTAAAGGTTTAGACCAGGGGTGTCCAAACTCGGTCCTGGAGGGCCGGTGTCCTGCATAGTTTACCTCCAACTTCCTTCAACACACCTGTCTGGAAGCTTCTAGTATACCTAGAAAGAGCTTGATTAGCTGGTTCAGGTGTGTTTAATGGAGGTTGGAACTAAAATATGCAGGACACCGGCCCTCCAAGACCGAGTTTGGACACCCCTGGTTTAGACTGAATACATGACTTTTTTGTCTGTATAAATATGTACAGTAATTGCATACCTCTGCACACACAATTCACATATAAAGCACTACTGTACATACTGTAATAGACCCTTTTCACATTTCCGGGTAAACTTAGAGGGCTGTGAAGGGGAGAGTACAACCATTTTTACTATCCTACAGCGCATCCGAAAAGTATTCATAGCGCTTCACTTTTTCCACATTTTTTATGTTACAGCCATTTTCAGATCTCTCCAGAGATGTTTAATAGGATTTAGGTCTGGGCTCTGGCTGGGCCACTCAAGGACATTCACCAAGTTGTTGTGAAGCCACTCCATTAATATTTTGGCAGTGTGCTTTGGGTCATTGTCCTGCTGGAAGATAAACCGTCGCCCCAGTCTGAGGTCAAGAGCACTCTGAAGCAGGTTTTCATTCTCTGTACATTCATCTTTCCCCTCTATCCTGACTAGTCTTCCAGTTCCTGCTGATGAAAAACATCCCCACAGCATGATGCTGCCACCACCATGCTTCACTGTAGAGATGGTATTAACCTGGTGATGAGTGGTGCCTGGTTTTCTCCAAATGTTTCTTGGTCTGAGAGTCCTTCAGATGCCTTTTGGCAAATTCCAGGCAGGGAGTGGCTTCCGTCTGGCCACTCTACCATACATGCCTAATTGGTGGATTGCTGCACAGATGGTTGTCCTTCTGTAAGGTTCTCCTCTCTCCACAGAAGAATGCCGGAGCTCAGACAGAGTGACCATCGGGTTATTGATCACCTCTCTGACTAAGGCCCTTCTCCCCCGATCACTCTTGTTAGAAGAGTCTAGAAAGAGTCCATGGTGGTTCCAAACATCTTCCACTTACGGATGATGGAGGCCACTGTGCTCATTGGAACTTTCAGAGCAGCAGAATTTTTTCTGTAACCTTCCCCAGCCTTGTGCCTCGAGACAATCCTGTCTCTGAGGTCTACAGACAATTCCTTTGTCTTTATGCTTGGTTTGTGCTTTGACATGCACTTTCAACCATCGGACCTTATATAGACAGGTGTATGCCTTTTCAAATCATGTCCAAGAAACTGGATTTACCACAGGTGAACTCCAATTAAGCTGCTGAAACATCTCAAGAATGATCAGTGAAAACTGAATGTACCTGAGCTCAATTTAGAGCTTCAAGGCAAAGGCTGTGAATACTTATGTACATGTGATTTTTTATTTTTATTTTTATTTTTAATACATTTGCAACAATTTCAAAAAATCTTTTTTTCACATTGTCATTATGGGGTATTGTGTGTAGAATTTTAAGGAAATTAATTAATTAAATTAATTTTGGAATAAGGCTGTAACATAAAACAATGTGGAAAAAATGAAGCGCTATGAATACTTTCCAGATTCACTGTATTTGCTGAAATGATAAAAGAAAAAACCCACAATGGTGTCATCAAGACTTTTAGAAAAAGGAAAACTGGTCTGTGACTGATCACGGCAGCCAGAGGAGATAATAATGTCAAATTTACTGCCCCATAGCATCTAATGCATTAGAAACACCTTGCATAAGCGGTAATTCATTTTTTGTAATTTGAATCAAAGGTGATATACTGTAATACATACAGAAATGCATATAAATGTTAATATATATATATTTTTAAATCTATTATTAAAAAATATTTAAATCTTTTAAGGATTTAAGATTATAATGACTGGTAAATGTGCAATACTGTAACAGTCTATTGAAAAGGGTCTGTCGATGTGTGTTCACGAATTTAGCTCCGAAGGAAAATGGCAAGCAAAGATTAACATCCTACTTTCTTTTTTTAAGCTTGCTATATATTGTATTTACTAACTCTACTATAAAGTTTTCTTTCTTGTGAAAGTTACATGATGTAATGTAGTGGTGCTTTCTAATTCATGGATTCGAGAGGAGTGGCTTTGAATGGTGATTTTCAGGGTAGGGTGTAGGTTAATGGCTATTGCATTTTCCAAGATCTCCTTTTGCATTTTTAAAAGCCAAACAATAATTTCCCCAATTTTACACACATTGCTTAATGTAGGGGGCCTTGGGGATTCATAAATGACAAATAGGCATTAAGAAAATTAATTTATTTTTTGTGCATTGTAGTTCATAGTTCATGACAACTGATGCCATGTCTGTGACGCTTCATGACATCAATACAAAAAGTCCACAATGGGTTTTATCACCGCTTTACATTGACCAGTAGGAGCACAGAATCTTTTCTGTACAGTTTGTGGAGTTACAGCAGCAGTACACTTGCCTATGATGCATCACCAACAGATTACCATGACAGAATAAACAGCAAAATGTTGGCGATCACTAGCCAAGGCATTTCAGCAGTCCAGGGAGTTTGAAAATTAGCTTGTAAGCTAACAAATTATTCCATTATTTTCAAATTCACAATGCACCATGATACATTTTTGCCATAAATGTACGTTAAAGGTAACCGGCTGTAAAGTATCTTTGTCATTTTAATTTTAAGTAACATTAGCGTTTGTGAGCACATCCAGGGCGGCTTTGTTTACAGCCGTTGCTGGGAAACGACTTTAGCTGTTCCAAAAGTGCCTCTTGCTGGCATTAAATGAATCTACTCATCTACTGTTTTCAATTCAGAAAACAAACACAAACACACACACACACGCACACGCACACACACACACACACACACACACACACACACACACACACATTGAGTAAACTGGAGACTGTGGGTAAAACTCAATACACAATTACAAAGATATTTGTAATGTATGTGGCGTCTTAATGACAGAATGCATGTCACAGTTGTCACATAAGGATTGATTGTAAAGCAATGTGTATGGTATATTTGGTAAGACACATGTAAAAGACATATGTATAATCTTACATATAATCTGTCATAACCAAGATTAAATATCAAGTCTCATCAGGGCTTTATTGTGCATATGTATTTACAGTACTGTCATCTTTAAGTTACTGTTTGTCATAGCAAATACAGAACCCATGTACTTGTGGCAATCTACAGATGCATAAGATAAAAACTGTTAGAATTTTTTACAGAATAAAATATACTGTCAAACGTGTAATAATATTACTAAATGTGTTGAACTACCAATTTCTATCTGGTAGGCTGTAGAACTTAAAATGCACTCAAAGCGTAGACTAAAGCAAATCCCTATGAACCTCAAAAATATATAACTAAGACAAATAAAAATGCATTACTATTTATGTAAGGTAAGTCTACAGTATTTTCTACCAAATGATTTGTCAGTAATAATTGTGTTACAGGTAGATTTCAGTTATACATCAAAATATTCTGTTAGCATTCTAAACAAATCACTGGGTAGATTAACTCCTTCAAGTAAAACATGTTAGTCTGAAGTGCAGTTAACAGGAGATGTTTACCAGAATAGAAGTCCAACTTACTATCTAACTAATGCCATCAGTGAATGAGAATGTCTTATAATTTCTGTTTGATATTTATGTGAAGATCAAGGGCACATTTTAGATTCCTTTGGAAGGACATTGCAGGAACAGGACACATTTTATAGGGTCATTGCAAATAAACTTGAGTCACTGGACAAGACACAAAAACACAATATAGGATGCTGAAATGTATTTGTCTCTACAGTCGACATGAATTTTGCTGTCTCACTGTCAAGGTTTTTGTTAGGACTTTCAATTGTTAGGATTTTTAAAGCTCACAATTCCGCCCTGGACATATTTGGGCAGATCAAAGCATAAATCGGATGGAGGGGTGGTAGAACACATCATGTTTACAATGCCGCCAAGGCTAACTCTGTCTGACTTTTTAAAGTCTTATATAAAGGTAATCCTTTGATCAAGATGAACAAAGCCAATTTAGGTTTGATTAATGGTGCCAATTTCCGATATTTTTATTTATATTGAAAATCCTACTTGCAAACTAGTCCATTTTTGCCATTTCTGAACCAAAACAGTTCAAGATTCTGAAGATGAAAAATTATTGATTGTTTTTTTTTTATTATTGATAGTTTTTTTTTCAAAGTTTGAAGTGGGTGTAACCATTTATATTAAAATGGCTATAAACCTGAAATGTAATGAAAACCTTCAATAAATTAGTACTCATATGAAATAGGTCCATATGTGGCCATGCTAAATAAATTAAATCAACATTGTGGTGCTTTAACAAGAAAAATAAATAACTAGATAGATAGATAGATAGATAGATAGATAGATAGATAGATAGATAGATAGATAGATAGATAGATAGATGATAGATAGATAGATAGATAGATAGATAGATAGATAGATAGATAGATAGATAGATAGATAGATAGATAGATAGATAGATAGATAGATAGATAGATAGATAGATAGATAGATAGATAGATAGATACTGCACTTTTTCCCTTTAAATTTGTGTTTTTCACAGAACATTTGGGAAAATATGAACAGATTGAAACCTATAACAAATAAAATCTTGTCTGGTAATTTGCATCAATTACGTCCAACTACATGCTGCTTTCACTGAATTGCACCAAACTGTGGAGCTCACGTGGTGTGCATAAATGTCCAGCCTTTCACTCACGTCCACCTAGTGACGTTTGACAGGAAAGTTCAAAACATCTAAAAATGGCAAATCCATTATCTCAGCAGAGCACTTGCTTTTAGAGTACATGTTTGGCACTTCCGCCATTAAATTAAAGCTGGAAGTTCAACAGGTTCTTTTCTACTTTTACTGTAATTGTAACACCCGCTGTGTACCAAGTCACACTGCCCCACACCAACAAACTGACTGAGGAATATGCAATAGCCGGTGGGCCACATAGGTGTTCACTTGTAAGTGAAGGCGAAAAAAGAAAGAAAAGGGCATTCTGAGAGGAAGTGAAAGTGAGTGTTTGAGGTAATGAAGCAGAATAGCTTTGCGGTATGATTCAATGAGGTGGAATTGGCTGAGTAGCAAATACACACACTTGCATGTCTACCCTTCTCTGAAGAAGAACAAGTAGCCAAGTCTGTGAGAAAAATGGCAGCTGTCATTAAAAGTGACATAAGGCTGCCCTGCTACAGTCTGCAGTGACACTGGGATCCACCCAGGCAGATCGGGCACAGCGCAGTCACTTCAAACAACAACCTCCAATTTCAGAACTGAACACCGTGGCCTTCAAGGGACAGTTCACGCAAAAAACACAGACCCCTGTCATCATTTATTCAGTCTCATGTAGTTCCAAACCTGTTGTTTTTGGTGCTTGCTTTATTTTGTAAGTAGAGCATACAAGATGTTATAGCTGGCCAAATAATTGTATTTATTGATTGATTGATTGGTTGATTGATTGATTGATTGATTGATTGATTGATTGATTGATTGATCAATTGATTGATTGATTGATTGAAATTTTAGCTTTTTGTTATTTGTAATAAACTTTTGCAAATAACAAACCTAAGGGGACAAGGCTGCTATGTGTCAAAAGATGCAATTCTTCAAACAGAGAGCTTTTCTTTTATAAGTTTTCAACTTATACACCACATCATCCAGAAAAGTGAAAGCTGATTATAAGTCACAACAGGTCAAAACAGTGTTGTTTAAAGCTAAAAAATTAAAATAAATAAATAAACACACAGGTGTATAAAAGTTATATTTCATAATTTCATTCGGAATCAATGTAAATAATTTGAATTTCTAGTGTAACTAGCAAACTAAATATAAACATTTATTATATATCCTTCTACAGCAATCACCTTACATTTTTCTGTATTTAGCAGTACAAACAGAATTTATTATGGAATTCACTATAATAATATTTGGCAATACAACAGTAGGTCTGCACATGTTAAGTTTATTTAGTTTATTTTTTTTATAACAGCAAAAACCCCTTAGATACAAATTTTAGCCATCGAATAAGTACCAAACATCCAAAGTTATTATTAACTAACAATAAGAAATGCATTTGTATGTGTTCAATTTTATTAATGCTAAATAATAAAAACAGCTTTACATTTTTGATGTAGCTCCTATTATATTTACATACAATAAATATTATTTACTAATACATTATTAATATCACAAGATGTATTTGGAATTGTAGAAACAGTAACTAAACTGGATAAGTACAGCACATTAAAATAATTTATCATGTTAATTAATTGTTACAGTCCTGGTCCTGTCTTTGTATGTGTCTGCCCCTGGTACTTCTTGCTGCTGTTCTCTCCTGTTGCCACAACTATGTTGTTTGCAGTGGTGGAAAGAGTACTGAGAAATCATACTTAAGTAAAAGTACCATTACTTGCCTAACAATGTAGTGCAAGTAGTAAAAGTATTTGTTGTAAATATTACTCAAAAAAAGACCTTTCAAAAGTACTCAAGAGTAGTGAGTATTACGCAGTAAAAAGCTGATGCATTTACATGTAATATGTGGATGTGTGTAAACGTAACATTCTGTAGTGCATTTAGTTATTGCTCAGCAGGCACACAACGTCATAAGATGCTACAATTAGGTTAGATTTAGGTTGTGACATCAGGTGATCAGAAATCAATATCTATCCAGCGTCTGAGGACAAGCTTATTTTGATGTCCAATAATGACGTGAAATGACATTAATATTTGATTGATTTTAGGTTGCATTAGAAAGTGACTAAAATCCAACTTTGAGCCAACATCTAAAACTAACGTCAAATTGACATCAAATACTGACATTTATTCGTCAGGTACGGCAAAAAATATCCAACATCTGATAGACGTCATAGTGGTAACGTCCACACAACCTCAAGCTGTAACATCATTAGATGTTGATATTTGTTTGACTTTAGGTTAGATGTTTTCTAATCCCCATAGACAAGAAAAAATAAAGTGGTGACTGAAGGTTGAAGGAAAGTAGTGGAGTAAAAGTACTGATAGTTGAAGTACACATTTTTAAAACTACTTAGTAAATTACAATTCCTGAGAAAAACTACTTAATTACAGTAGTTTGAGTATTTATGTAATTTGTTACACCACTGGTTATTTGTCATGCTTACCCCTGTTAGGGCGTACTCACATTATGCTACTCGAACCGTGCCCAGGCCTATTTCCTGGATAGTTTGAGAAATGTGAGTGCTCTGAATCGGGCTCAAAACTGAAAGTGAGACGTGACTTTTAAGGGACTGTTTGATATGGATTAATTAATCATTCGGACTGTTCAATGAGCGCAAAATTGTCGTAGGTCATTAAAGACGCAAACCCTTCACTGCACGTCAGCTGCGCCTTCAGCAAACCTCCTAATTCCAGCAGCACCAGGACTTTATGGTTGTTTATGAGCATCAAAAGTGGCTGATCTGTTCGGCGAAATATTTGACTACGTGTCACCGCATATCAAATGACTTAAACGATATAACTAAAGAAATGTCCACTGTGCTGAGCGAGAGCACTTACAGAACAGCGCATCATCGATGACGTAAGCGTGCCCAGGCCCGAATGTAATGTGAGTGCGGGTCATCGGGGGAGACGAAAGGGGGGACAAGCGTGCTTTGGCCCGGTTCAATGCAACTGTACATAGTGTGAGTACGCCCTTAGTTGCCCTGGTGAATCATTGTATCCTTCCCTTGTTATCTCATCGGCTTGATTAGCCTAATTGTTGCCACCTGTATAAATAGCCCTTGTGTTTCAGTGAGTGTTTGTCAGTTGCTCTCTGTGGGTTGTAGTCCTGTTTTATTTGTCATTTTTTGTGTGGTTCTTTTGTGTTCATGCCCTTTGTTTTGTTCCTGTTTTATTTTCATTAAACACTTTCCTCATGGACCATTCTTCATGACACTAATGCTAAATGGAGCCTTATTGTAATAGCCTGCATATAAGTTGACATTCTTTTTGTTTATTTAATTAAAAAAAGTCAAAGTTAGGTGGTACGCTGGCTCAGTGGTTAACACTGTTGCTTCACAGCAAGAAGGTCGCTGGTTAGAGTCCTGGCTGGGCCAGTTGGCATTTCTGTGTGAAGGTTGCATGTTCTACCTGTGTTGGTGTGGGTTTCCTCCAGTTGGTGCTCCAATTTCCCCCACAGTTCAAAGATGTGCAGTATGGGAGAATTTAAAAAACTAAATTGGTAGTAGTGTATGAGTGCGAGAGTGTATGGGTGTTTCCCATTAATGGGTTGTGGCTGGAAGGGCATCCGCCACGTAAAACATATGCTGACATGGTGGTTCATAGTTGGTGACCCTGATAAATAAGGGACATTTGGCTTTACAGTATAGGAAGCTGAAGAAAAATGAATGAATGAATGTAAAAGTGAAAATGCAGCAATTCGGATGAAATATAAAAACTTTTCAGCTTTTTTTGTTTTTACAATGAAAGCCAAGAAGCTTGACATGAGGGTGAGTAAATGCCATTTAATTAATTATCTATTTAGTGATAATTAAGTGATATATTTGAGCAGGTTTAAGTGACTCAGACAAGGTAAGTGATACAACATTCTTTAACAAACCATATTTGATTGTCATCATCTATGGCTTAACTTGAATTAAAGCCGAGAGTTTAATTTATGTTCAATTAAAGACTGTTTCCTCACAGACATTAAACTGCATATCATAGTATTCATAATATAAATCTCCACCGAGAAAGAAAAAAACGCCACTTTTATATTTTCTCTCAATTTATGATAAGCCATTGGCAAAAACAACTGTGTGGTTGGTAATGATTTTCTCCCTTGATTTATTCAATTGCGTTTAATCTCACATATCCTATAAATTCCATGACTATTAAAATGGAGACGACATCTTTTTTCTTTGATGTTCTGAGGCAGTATTGCTTAACTTCAGAATTAATACATTAATAATACTTCCTAGTCTTTAAACATTAAAAAGGTACCTCTTGCTGAAGGTCTTTGATGATTTTGGTTTTCTTTTCCATCTCCATCTTTAAGAACTTTATCTGCATGGAAAAAAGAAAGCATATTAAAGCCTCAGTGACATTCTGTACATGAAAATAAGCAATAAACTGTGCAAGATTTTTTACTTGATTTAATGAAAATACTTTTTAAAAGTTTTAGTAATGTGTGCATTGCAAAATTTTAAACAAAAATGTGCAATTACTCTGCTTAGTATATTAATAAGTGCTGCTTATTAATAGTTATTAAGGTAGTAGTTGGGTTCAGGTATGAGGTAATATTATGGATGTAGAATATGATCATGCAAAATATTAACTGTACTAATAAACAACCAATTTTGTTTTAATAATAGGCAGATAATAAGGAGTATCCTTGCTGATTAAAATGTTTAAAATATTAATAAAAAAATGTATATTTATTCTTACTGACATTGACAAAATTGTCAGTACTAATATATATACTGTATTTGAAAGCAGACAAAAAACGATTATTTTTGTTTAAGTTTGTTTGTTTGTTTGTTTGTTTCTATATGATTTATTTGATTATTGTGCTGTAAATATTTTACATCTACTTTATTTATTATTTAGAGATCTGATTTAGGGGATTTCCCAGATTGAATTCAGAAAGAAAGACTGAAACTGAATAACAAGTGTATTTCAGACCTGTACTGTATATTCGATGTTTATAACAGCAATGCAAATTCATGAAAACCTTTACCCCTGGTGAACTGAACTCAAATGAAAAGAAAACCATATAAAAAAAATATTCCAACATGACCTATATGGAATACAAATGCAGGAGTGAAGGTTTCCCAAAACAATCCGGAGTGTGGAACAAAACAGCCAAAAAAGAATCAGAAGTGTTTACAGCCCTGAGGGTGAACCGCAACACCAATCAAATAGAACGTTCCACTATTGCTCCTTATTCCTTATTCACCAGCTCAGCCCTGAATGTCAAACTTCCTCAACTCTCAGTCTCTCTCTCTCTCTCTCAGTCTCTCTCTCTCTTTGTCTCTCAGTCTCTCTCTCAGTCCCTCTCTCTCTCTCTCCTGCCTCCAGTCATTGCAGACACTGACAAAAAATAACAACACATCTAAATACTGAGGTCGAGCAGCTGTGCGTTTCCAGCAGACCTGCGGGTCTATTCAGTCTGATTAGCACTTTAATTGAATTCAGCCAAACTTCACGTATTGATATACTGCAGTCAATGCATACATATTTTTTGCAATCTTGTTTTTTGGATTACAACAGAATGGTCTCTTGTTTCTCATTTCCTAGTTTCATGCGGCTTTTGTTTGCAAACTATACAGTATATGCATCCTGAGTGTGATTTTAGGGAGTGTCTTCACTGAATTATATTTTATTATGCTGTGATTTTTTTAAATAACTTTAAGAAAATTAATTGAAAGTAAATATCACCATATTTCTACATTTGTAATAATAGTACTGATTAGTGGTAGTTAAGCATCTATTCTAAACATCAATTATAAAATTTCTATTCAAACTCTCATATTTGACCCTTGACTACAAAATCAGTCATACTGTAAGTGTTTTTGCTGTAACATTTTTGAAAACTGAGATTGATTCCATCGATGTGTGGTTTATTAGAATAGAACAATATTTTGCTGAGATACGACTATTTAAAAAATATGGAATCCAAGGGTTATTAAAGTCATAATACTGAAAAAAAAACTGCTTATAAGTTGTACAAATTATATTTTTAACAATCCATATTAATAATCAAAAGATTAGCCTAAATTTTTCAAAATTATTGTTTTTTTTATTTTATGCCAGAAATAGTTAAAACATTAAGTAAAGAATGTTCCTTAAAGACATTTAGTTAATTTCCTACTGTAAATATATCAGCACTCAATTTCATTAGTTGTACCTTCAAACGTTTGAACGTTACTCAATATTTATTTATTTATTTAACCCTCAGATTCCATATTTTCAAATAGTTTTGTCTCAACCAAATATTGTAATAATTATCCTAACAAGCCATACATAAATGGAAAGCATTTTTATTTATTGGTCAAAGTAGACTAAAGTAATGGACTCTGAATATTTAGTCATCATTTATCCTGAATGCCAATTTAAATGTATTAAAATGCAATATAACAATAATAATAATAATAATAATAATAATAATAATAATAATAATAATAATAATAATAATAATAACAAATATATTTATTTTATTTTGTTATTTTTTATCAGTTAAAGGAAAGCTATCATTTTATAAATAAAAAATTAGGATTCAACATCTGATATGAAAGGAGCCCCTAAAGTGGCCTTTGCAAAAAAAGAAAATAATAATTGCATGTATTATGTATTCGGCGTGCACGACATAAGTATTGCGTGTGCACGCACATAAATAATGTGTATGCAGTGCACAGCATAGACATACATATTGCATGCGCTCGGCATAATTAGCACCTGCGCATGACAGACATACATTTCTCCTGTGCACAATATATGCATTGCGTGCGCATGCCATAGACATACATATCGCATGAACATGTATGAAGTCTTATGATTTCCAATGTTAATAATTTTTTTTTTTATTATTATTTTTAGCATAATGACTTTTAGATTACACCAAGCTTAAATCTTAAATCAAGTCACACACAAAGATTGGACTGATTCTACTTGTTTACAGTATGATGCAAGGATAAATAAAGAACAGGTTGTTTGTATGACTAAAGTGTTTCCTTTACTTAGTAAAAGCTATCATTTTATGAATTTAAGAAGCAGAAAATAGTGTCTTAGTCTAGGATTTGCCATCTAGCCATGGTTAAGACTCTCTAAAACAGCCTTTGCATAGGACTTCATCTTTTATTAAGCTCCATTCACACCTCCAGTGGTTTTGTTGCCACATGTCGCCAGTGGCTGATGGCTGATATTTCGATATCTTACTGCAATAGCAAAAACCATCAACTGTTCCCAATTCATTGTTCGCATTAAGCAATTTATGAAGCAGTTCCCCTCAAATATTTGTTTTGGCAGCAAGAAAACCTATTCATATTATACAAAAGGGAGTAAACATCATTCACAAATGTAACTAGGCAACTGGAATGCCCACTTACGACCTAACCATCAGCCAGTTCTGACAAGCAGCGATAAAGTCGCTGGCAGTCTGAATGGGACTTAAGCACTGTGTTCAAGAACAAGAAAAACAAAGCCAACATAAGTAACTTTATAACATGACATTTGTATAAGTTGCTTATACAAATTTATACAAACAAAAACTTGTTTATACAAGTTAATTAATTACTTACTAATGTCAAACAAACAAAACACATTGCTTTAAGATTGGCTGAAATTCACATTTCAATAAGATAACCTTTTTTAAGGTTTTTTTTTTTTAAAAAAAAAATATATATAATCACACATAGGATTGCGAAGCCATACTTACATTAAATTTAAACCTTTAAGATTTATATAGTTGTGTCATGTGATGTCCCATGTCTTTGTTCCATGTGCTTCAATATGTTTGTCATGTGACCCTTTTTTTCTGTTTTCCACCCTTGTTAATGTTTATTAGTTCCACCTATGTCGCATCCCTGTATGTATTCAGTTTAATCACGTCTTGTGAACTCCTGAGTTCAGTTTATTCTTTGTCCCATATTGTATTGTCACAACTCCTTGTTCTGCCTGCGGTTTGATGTTTCCAGTTCGTGTTGTGAGAGCTATTGTGTAAATGAATACATGTTTTTGATAATTCCTGAGATCTGTTTGTCAGAGCCTACCGTGACAGATTCAGAACCTAGTATTTAACTGCAGACAGTGCTGTAAGCTTTGAAATAGCAATCCTCTGCTTGCATCCACTTCCTTACAAATACTGCTTAAACCTAAACTAGATATTAACATAAGTGTTTCAGTTGTTAACAGCTAGCCTACATTTGCTTGTAAATTCAGAATTGATTCAAGAGAGTATAGTGATGTTTTTTAAAAGTTTCTCAAACAAGTTTGTCACAGCTCTAAATACATAATGATTACTTGACAATAAATTGAGCTCTTTTATGAGGAGAAACAGTCTGTCTGTGCAAGAAACAGAACATTATTTACAAGATTATTACACTGTAAGAAGCGATTAGTTGCTTTATTTTAAAAGGTGATTTAACCCATCTATATAACTTTGATTATATACAGCTAATCTGCTAATATGAAAGCAACTGTCATTTTCCTAGTTCCTCTGAAAGCCCGCCCTCAAGAGGCTCTGATTGGTCAGTCAGAGCAGCTGTTAGCCCTATCAGTTTGAGCTTTAATCAGACAAAAAACTGAAAAGGACACAGCTGAACCTTACGCCTGCTCTATGCCAAGTGTCTTATACATATATTCGGAAAAAGCATGTGTAAGTACTATAAAATGTTCACATATCTTTTGTGAGTTTGTTATTTGAGATGTAGAATGCAGGGAAAGTGGCTGCATAGAAAGACACTGCAGCGCCGGTGAAGATTGTGGCTGTTTACCAGCGTTTGACAGATAAATATGAATTTGTAGCTAAATTGTTAACGGTGCCAAACAGCATTTCCCATTGTTTACATCCTTGTGTACATCCATGCTACAACATATCGTTAACGCTAGGAACTATGCATGTGATAGATCAATTTTGACAAATAAAAATACTTACAGCTTGTGGCTCACAATCCACAGCTTCGTCTATTATGGTTGGAGCTGCTCCTTCTTTAAGGATTTTTAGCCGAATCCAGCACTGAACTGGGAGAGATTCAGGAAGCTGTCTTTTGTCAAATGCTAGCTATATCTTTTTTATAATTATCTGGAGCATAATTAAAATTAAATTGTAAGCACTTCTCTCTTTGTGTTGTGTCCTTTTGGAAAGCATTTTAGCCTTCTCTGCTATAACATTACAGCGCCTATGGTCACACCCCTTTTCTGCGATGTGTGTATGCGCAAGGTGTATTTTTTGTAGTCCCCAAACTTAGTTCGCTGTAGGCTTTGCTAAGCTAAGTGTGTAAAAGCCAATGTCTCACTTTGTATTGAACTTTGAGCATATTACATTCAGAGATGTTGTTTATATTCACACAGCTATTACACATCAACTAAAGTTTAAAATATGACATTGTCGTAGACCACGCCTTTAAGGCAATAGGTTATTAAACAATGAAAAATCCAAGATAACTAATTATTTTTTACATTATACTTTTAATCCTCCATTCATCAAATATTCCTGAGTGTGTTCATGGTAGTACGAGCTTGATATGTGTTTACTACAGTGAGGGAGAATTTGTGTTATATTGTTCCTTAAATGGTATTTATCTTTATACTAGAGACTAAGATTACATTCATTTGTGCAATCAAACTGCAAGACTGACTGCAACTGTGGGTAAATAAAGCACTTTATAAGACATCAGAAGACATTAGACATCAGAAGCCATGCATATTAATTTTGTTTAGAATGTATGTTTTTTGACTCTCAAAGTGCTGCTTACTGTTAACTTTGTAAATCCATAAGGACCAGGATCTTGTATTCAGAGGAATATACTGTACAGACTGATAGGAAACCGAATCTTGTAAGACGTTTCTGGGAGTGAATTTAGCCAAGTCATTTTGATGACAGACTTTGGCTCAAGCATTTCAGAAAGACTAAAACAACATTTGAGATGGTGTGTATTCAGATTGGTCTCCTGGTTAAAATGAGTTCATGCCATGTCTTAATTACCGTAATTATGAGACTTCAACTTGTGAAAAGAGTTCAGGCACTCATGTAATTTGTAATTACAACTAATAAACTGGGAATTTTCTAAGAGCTCTGACTTGTACTATCTAACAGTTGCAGATTAAAGCTGAAAATGCCATGTCAATACAATTTTAATCACAAGTTTCCAAATTGTCACACCTTTGTAGAACTTGTAATTACAGTTTGTCCTGTGCTTGTCATTGTAAAATTACAGCAATGATGATATAAATTTAGACTAGCCCTAGATCAACAGAGGTGGTCATTTTGACATTGAGGTGGTCATATTTAAATGTAGCAATTTAATGAATTTGTTAAAATAAAACCCATATAACTAGAATACCCCGATTTACCTACAGATCATTTATTGTTATTGCACCCAAACTTCGGAACTCTTTACCATGTTCAAAACTTTACTCAAAACTCATTTGTTTTCTGAACGCTACACTTCTGATTTGATAAATCACGTCATTAGCCAGTTAGAAAACTTATATGCTATTTCACACCGAATATTTAAAGTAGCATGGAAAACAATATAAGGAGCATGTCACAGGTTGTCATTGTTCAAAAATGAACCAATGTGATGTGAATATAAAACCAACTTCACCTCAGTAAAGCAGGCTAGGCGGAATAACGCTATTTATGTATTTTTTGTTGTTAAACTAAATGCTGTAAAAGGTCCCTTATGAAACTGAAAATAGTCACATCAATCGTTCGCCAGAAGATTTCAGTGCTGAACAACACTTCTGTGCATATAACCCATTCGTAACACAACAAAATCTACATAAGCTTTGCATGACTAAAAAAGTTTTAAAACAGAACATTACCTGACTAAAAGAAATACTTCAGCCATGGTGTCATCCTTCCTCCAGCATGCAAAAGTAACTCCAATATTTATTCAAGATTTTAAAAAGTTTTGATTCAGCATTTGTTTTTAGCACTGTCCCTCGTGTCCATGTGACCGCGATGAACAGAGGTGTGCAGTTGTACAAATCTACATTTGCTGACAGACAGTTTGGGCTACTTATCAGAATTATGGGAATTATCGGCCTGACAATATTTAATATTTAATCTAATGCCTTACCCAGAATATAAAAATACATATAAATATATTTAGATCATTTACTTTAATCATTACTATTGGAATGTGAAGAGACTTTCAACCAGCACAACACAAAAATGTTTCAGAAGACAATCCCCTACTGCACCTTTAAAAAAACACAAAAGTGTTCCTGGGTATTCCTATCTTGATGGCCATAACTGTCATATTGACAACATGCATTTCAGCATCCAGTACATAACTTAATATAAGACATGTCTTTCAAAACATATATTACACTGGGCTAAAAAAATGCTGCTCTCTTGCTTGTTGACAAAGCAAAAAGCTTGGTCAAAGTGCTTTGTCTCCTGCTTGACAAAGTGAGATGCACCCAGGCTCATTCTGAAAAAGTACCGCTACATACATTTTTGTTTTCGTGAATCCACAAGAGGCTTTCTCTCACGAGTGCCATTCACGCCTCTTCTTGCTGACTGACTGTCAACTGACTGAATGACTGGCTTACTGACCGATTGACTGACCCACCCCCCTCCTTCCCTAAACCCAACCAATAGTGTTTTCAAAAGCACCAATTGACCCCCCACCTACACACTTCCCTAAACCGTTTTAAAAAGCAGTCCAGAAAAAGAAAAGCCCTCATCTGATTTTTACCACATTTTCAGATTTGACCACATTCTCATTCTGTTATTTACTTCTTTATTTTATTTTTTGGCTTTTGTTTTAGTTTTACCTGCTTTCTGGAAACGTTCTTCGCCAGGCTCAAACCCTGTCATTGTGGTCAACTCCTCTCTGTGCCTCAAGTCCGCCAATGTACATGGCGAGCTACTGGACAAATTCGTAACAGCAGGAAAGCCGCTCATATGGAGGTAAGCGGTCAGCTGGTATAAGAGCAAAAAGGAATGGCGCCATACCACCCCATATCGATCATTTTAAAGACTAAATGCAGCCATACTGTACGTACAGGGCTACGTTTTCAGAATAAGTCTGTGTTGATTATTGTACTATTGTAAAATGATTTTACAAAACAAAAAATAAAAATATGGGTAGAGACTCAGAATATAAATATGATCTGACAAGAATTCAATCCGGTACAGTCTTGTATGTCTTTTAGAAGCTATGGTCAATCTAGTATTCATAGAATTCTGGTAGTTCAAGTGATACTGCACAATTTCTAGTCATGAAAGGTGAAAAGCTCAGAGAATGCTGTGGTCATGAAAATGTAGTAATTACAACATGCCATGCACATAGCATTTGTCCCATTCATCACATGACCTTTTGAGGCAGAATAATTTGTTGCTGCACATTAAGGAATGTATTGAGTAAATGTGTTTTCATCCTATTGTTTATAAATGTGTTATTATTACATTAAAACATATCTGCCGCAGTTTATCATTTATGGTTTTTATGAGTATTTTCAGATTATTTTTATAAATGTGGCATGCAAAATTATGCACAAAAACACAGATAAGGACAGGAAGGTGAAAAACTCATGACATCTTTTATTATTTTAGAAGAACTACACTTTCTACAAGCTAAATCATTCTCTCAGTTCACGAGTTTTGATTATGCAATTTTAATAAGATAATACGAACTTTATTCCGCTTAGCAAAACAGTTTGGTCTCAGCATAATGCTAACGGCTCAACATAATAGCTAGATTATTTAAAGGTTGTCATAAAAAAGACACAAAAGGTCACAGCTCGTTGGGCCGTTTCAACAGAAGTGTAAAATGTTAACATTGCCTGAACCGAACGGGCACATTGTTGCAGCTTGTGAATATATCTGGGGTTGTGAATCGGCTTTGCTATCTGTAATTGGTGTCAATTGGTGGTGAACTGTTCACAGAATGGAAAGAATGGCTGGAGCTGACGAAATGCTAATTCTCCAAGATTCATTCTCATTCTGAACACGAGCCGCTGTGTCTCTTTCCCCCGCAGTACTGCACGCAGCCACACACAGAGATGAAACAAGAAAAGTTGCATGCAGATAATTGTGTATCTCCTCCAGAGTCAGCAAGGTGCTTCCTACAGTTTTCCATAATTACTGTAACATAACTCTTCCAGAACGAAAGGTAAATGCCTAAAATAGAATAGACTCGCTCCGGCCCTTACACGCCGTCTCAGTGACTTTAATGAGGATTCCAGCTTTTTCCTGGTAATTAGTTTCGATGGGGTGAGCAAAGAGAGTGGAGCGGTGACACAGCAGAATATAGCCAACATTCTACATGGAGGAAATAGGATGTTTAACATGCTTTACTACAACAGTAACAAAACCTAAAAATAAATGAATAAAAATAGAGAATAGAGAAAACAATCATTTCTGGACTGATCTACATTTAAAGTCAGAATTATTAAGCCCCCTTTGATTTTTTTTTTCTTTTTTAAATATTGCCAAATTAAGTCACAATATGTCTGATTACATTTTTTTTTCTGGAGAAAGTTTTATTTGTTTTATTTACAGTATGGCTAGAATAAAAGCAGCTTTTAATAAAAAGAAAAAAAAATTAACCCTCTACTGCACGCATTATGATAAATCTATTAATTATTATTATTTTTTTTAAATTGGAAAAATGTCTTTTTTAAGATACTTTATGATATGTTGCCATATGGCAACAATGTCCAATAGTGGATCTAACTTAGAAATTTCAAATTTAGAACTTTCCTTATAATTATTAATTGTGTTGTTTGTTTTGATTTAATTTGTGTTGCAGTATTATAAGCTTTAACACAGAACTTATAAATGACACCTTATACTGTTATATCCAACAGCTTTCATTTATTCCATTCTTTTTTGCTGAATTTTATTGAATACAATCATAATATTGTATTATTGTGTATACAACATACAGTAAATATAAATCTTTTCTCCAGTAAATATTATAACAAATAAATACCAAGTCTAATATATCCAGATGCATCAGAATAATGTAGCTACCAGCTAACAATGTTTCTATATTATACTATATACTATACTACACCTGTCTTATATACCTCAGAGCTAACTTACTTGAACTGTCTGCATCACTGCTCTTATCAAATGTCCAATCTGCATCATTTTCATGATCACAAAACCCATCTCATCCTTACTTTCATCTGCAGGAAGATCCAGTTCTGTCCTTTTCTTCTTTCACTTATCATAGAACATGGTGGTGCTCGCTAATACACTGTTCCCTGTATTCATATCTATTCAAAAGTAGTATTGCCATTAAAACTAGATTTTATCGATAATGCAAATGCCATTACCATATGACTAATCAACATTATATTACTAGCATTCATGCTGTTATTGTTACACATTAAAAGTTCACAGCTGACCATGCTAGCTACACTGTAAAAAAAAAAAAAACCTAATTTTACAGAAAATATCTATACATCTATACTAATTTTACAGAAAATATCTATAAATAATTTTTACAGTATTTTTTTTGTCATTTCAAATTATATTCAAAACTTAGTAAAATGACAAACAATCTCTCTAAATTAACAGTTTGACTTTCATTTTAGGTACTTTATCATTAAAGACAAATTACTGACATTTTTGTTTTTTATACAGGGATATGACACTATTATTTATACAGTATTTATTCTGTTATTTTAAATTATATTCAAAAGTCCGTGAAAATTACAAACAATATCTGTAAATTAACAGCTTGACTGTTATTTTACTGTATGTACTATACAATTAATGACAAATTACAGCAATTTGTCTGTTTTATACAATAAAATTACTGCATTATTTACACACAGTTTTTTCCAGTTTTTTTTTTTTTTTTTTGAAGTACATTTAAATTACGTAAAATTAAATTAATAAATTGTAAAAAAAAAAAAAAAAATCGTAAAAAAAGGTCAAATGACTGGCAGCTATGGCTGCCAAGCAAAAAGCATAAAATTACGGTAAAATTTCTTTGTTGAAATAAAGTGCAAAAATAATAAATCTACAGATATTTTCATTAAAATGTTTACAGAGAAACACTCTTATTTTACAGACTTTTCCTAGATTATTATGATCAAATACATTTATTAAAGTTACAAAATAAGAGTTTTACAGAGAAACACTGTTATTTTACAGACTTTTCCTAGACAGACTTGACAGGTTTATAAATAAATAAACAAACAAATAAACGAATGATTGTAACTGATTAGTCCCCTATGAACAAGTAAACGGCATGGATTTGTGAGTAATCACATAAATGGCAAAATGCCACAGCCCATTATCATTAGTATTTTGACCCATGCATTCCCCAAAAGCCAAGTTAATGTGATTAGCTGTTTGAGCCGATTGTATTTGTATAGTTTAACACATCAGTTTAAAGGGTCTCACAGTGGCCTGCTGTTTCTCTGCACGCTCAGCTGCATCATCCAGTTGTTTCTGCAGAGCTGCCTGGAGTGACTTCATCTCATCCCTGTGAATGAGAGAGAAAAACAAATGGAAAACAGTGAGTGAGAGAGCACAGGGGAATAGTGAACACAATGACCACTCTAGGGCCTACTTTTATCTTAAATGTCTCATATGCACATTCTAAACCACACATACTGTCATACCATTTCTGAACATGAGCACAACAAAAGATTCACCATACAAACCAGAGTACAGTATAAATGACTACATATGCATTAAAAAATAATAATAAACAAAAATAATGATAGGGATGATGATGCTTAGTAAAGTCAATGATTAAGATCTGCATAGGTAAGTTTTACCAAGTGTTATAATGTCTTTGAAATAATTAGTCATGTTTGGTCATTCAGATAAGAGTAAGTTTGAAACTGTAAGGGTGTTTCTTCTGTACTCACAATAGCAACGAAATAATGTGCCGTTTACCAAACATACATATTTCTGATACTTACAGTAACTGTGCCAGTAAAAAGTTTTGAAACAAGTAGCCTCTTCTGCTCACCGATGCAGAATTTATTTGATCAAAAATGCAATAAAAAGTCAATTTTGTGCAATATTATTTCTCAGTGAACTATTTTCTAGATTTATTTTAAATGCTATTTATTGATTCATAGCTGTATTTTCAGGTGTGTTACTCCAGTCTGAAGTACACATTAGTATGTTGATTTTGTGATTATAAGCAGTATTGAAAACAGTTTAATATTTATGCCAAAATCAAGACATACTATTATGTCCAAAAATATTTTTAAAACTGCTTTTATTCATCATAGACATGTTCAATCTATTAAAAGTGAAGGTCAAGGCATGTATAACGTTACAAAAATTGTTTAAAATGCTTTTTTTTAAATACATTTCTATTTATCAATGATTTCTGAAAAGTATAATGTACCACTGTTATGCTAATATAAGAAATTATAAATTCAATCAGCTTATTAGAATAATTTCAGAATGACCATGTGACATAAAAAAACAGAAAACATTTCACAATATATCCTTTTCACTGTATTTTTGAACAAATGCAGCTTTAAAAACCATTAAGTAGAATAATGTTTACTAATTTTGATCAATTTATTTTATCTGTTAGAGTAATCAATGGCAATTTAGTTTTATTTATATGATAAATATGTCATATCTGTAACACTACAATAACTACACACTATGAATCATGTATTAAGCATTAGTATACAGTAAATCCATTATTGGTTAAGCATTAATGCTGCATTAATAAACGTTAGTAAGCAGTTTATAACTGAAGTTACAAATGCTTTATTCTTGACATATAAGTACAGTATAATGTACTTAATAATTGTACTTTTATTATTTGTGAGTGATTTATTTTTCATTACTAAATTAAGTATTGCATTATTTACAAACCAGTTATTTAAGAGTAGTTGATAATTTTTAAGATCATTCAGAATAAGTAAATGATTAATAAACTATTGAAATCAACTTTTATATATCTTATTATGCAGGCGTATAGTAATGATTACTATGCATGTTACTAAATGCTTTATTAACACAACTTCATGCAATTTTGTGACTTAATCTAAAGTAGGAACTGTTTATGCTTTATAAATCCCTTATAAATGACAATTAAATAAGGCTCAGTATCAAATGAATAATACATCTTTGCAATCCTATCTACAAATAAAACTAATAAGAATTAAAAAATTTAAATTTAAGGATTTAAAAACCAACTATTCTTAATTAACTGGTTTGTAAATAATGTGATAATTTATTAATGAAAAATTATTTATTAACAAACTATTAAAATACAATTATTAGGCACATCATAGATGTGTTTATAAATCAAGAATACAGCATTTGTAGCTGCAGTTATAAACTGCTTACTAATAAGTTAATGCTTAACAAATAATTAATTCACTATGTGCTAATGCTTAATAAATGAGTGTGTGCTTATTATACAGTGTTACTGTAATATCAAATATGGTTTTGTCTAAATAATATAAAATGTTCATGTTGTCATATTATCATAATTCTGCCCAAAGGCATGTAGTAGATGAAGCTTCAGTGAGATATATAGCATTATCACCAGGTTGTGTAGACATTGTGTGTTTTGAAAGTTACAAAAAAGAACCGTTTGCTGAAGTTACGCAATACTGGAAGTGCTAAAAGCTGAAATATGAGCATGATAAAGAAATGTATGTTTGATGTGTTTGGCCAATCAACACTCTCCATGCAGCTGGCCAATCAAAGCACTCTCAATCAGAGAGTTTCAATGGTAAAGGTGATGAGACACTCTACAGTACATAAAAGTAATGCCATTATTATTTGTGTTCTCTACATTAAACATGTTAAACTTTAAACAAAGTAATGACTTTAAATAGATATATTATTGAGTCATAAAACCATACATCATATCATAATACAGTATGTAAGGTTTGCTCAAACTCTGTACGTTATTTGGGTTTAAAAATGAGGAATTATGCAAATAGATCCTCTAAAATCTAAACTAATAAGGCTAAAATCTCATTTCTAATCAGCAATATTAGATTTACTATAATTTGGGAATTGTTCCTCACTAAATGCTCTGCAGGAAGAAAAAAAACAAACAAGCATTTTATTTGGCCATTCAAACAGTCTTGAGGAAAACAGACTATAATGAAATAAATAACAGGAGATAAATAAGCAAGGAGGAGGGGGCATAACTGTTGTAAACTTTTTGTCCCTGTGGTGAAAACTCACCAAACTTTCCATGCACGCGGGGTCTGTGGCTAATTGCATTCTCTGTAATTTTAGGATGGATGGGATGTTTGGTTGCTTAGCAACTAGTAGATAAATTTGCAATATTCATAACATCAGCCCTACTACACTGTTTGAGCTCAAGACTTAATATTTCACATGAGACTCTCATCTCATGGTGAAGGGAATTGCCTCAAGGACCACCAAGTTTTACAATTAAGATGCTTTTTTTCTGTATTTGACATTTCAGTTAAAACCATTGACCAAAGATTGGAATGTAATTGACCAAATGAGATTTTAACCTGCCATTTTTGGGAGTGGCTTTTATATGCTTGCAAAATGTATTTTCATAGATCTGTGAATCAAGTGTCAGTGCAACTCAATCTTCACAAAAGGGCACTGAAGGTACATAACAGCCACAAGGCTGTACTCAGGAGCATTTTTTGAATCATGAAATGACAAAAAGCACAGCCTAAACTTCTGTTGCCTTAATAGACTTCGACATGTGAAGGTCACTTGACTACAAGACTGCATCAGGTACACCATTTGGGTCAAGGCCCACAGCAAGTCCATTTTTTATCTTCTTTATGACGTCTTCTTATTCCTGCTGGATTCCATTAATTGCTGCTTGCAGCTCCATTTCAATTTTATTTTTAGTTTAATGAGACAAAAGAGCTTACCTATTATCACTCATCAAGGGGCTCATGTATAGCAGCTTATGAAGTATAATAAAAATAATCTAACATAATACAAATGTATGTGAGCACAAGCGAAAATGGTTCCATTTCATGCTATTATATTATTATTACAGAAATTTTTGTGAAAGAAAGTGGAATTGATAATTAACATAATTCCAAAATTGTTCTGTATTTAATCCATTTTGTTGGAAATTTGCAGAATCTATTCTGCCATCCATTTAGAGATGTTCAGCTCAGACTCATTAAGAAAATGTGCCTGTTGAAAATTTTCAGCAAAATTACATCACAGTGGATATCACACATTTTAAGACATGTTACAGTGATATCATAAAGTGAGTTATTGTCCAAATGTGTGTTTACTTTTTAACAGGAACAGATTAGTGTGGATCTAGCAATGCTTGATGCAACCCAAGCTCATTGCAGATATGTGCCCAGGGCTACACATTTGAGAACCGTGAAATATGTGCCAAGGGCTACGCATGCTTGCAGTCTGTGCTTTCAAAAATTCACTAGAGGCTTCTGTGTGCA
The DNA here is from genome assembly GCA_903798195.1 of Danio kyathit. NCBI lineage: Eukaryota > Metazoa > Chordata > Actinopteri > Cypriniformes > Danionidae > Danio > Danio kyathit. Next base: position 36,720,500 of record LR812536.1, on the reverse strand, counting down.
TTTTTAACCATCTCAAGTACATTACTGAGGCACGCTTTCTCATACATGCTGTTTCTCATAAATCCACCTGGCTGATGGGTACATTTCTGCCCATCTAAATGTTCTTGTCATGCAAGTCAGTGAAAAAAGATAGTCAGCTTGGAGTGTGTGTATCAGCTTGCTATCGTCTTCATAATTCGATACAATTACAAAACGATTTTTAACGTACAACTTTACATTTTAACCAGATTTAGAGTTTCTATGGTTGTGTTTAATGATTGGAATCTTTGTATGACAGTACTGGCATCATTAAAATATATCTTTTTGTTATAATTATGAAATAGCTTTGAATATAAAATTTGTGAATGGTCCAGTTTTTATAAACCTCTCGTGAAATTATAATTAATTTTCCGGTATTTCCCAAGTGCTGTGTTTCTCAAGTGAAATTTTTATCTTGAAATGTTTTAAACACAAGTGTAAGGGACCGCATTGCCATGTGTATAATGACTCGAGGTTTCACTTTTGGTTGCAGAAGGAATTTGAGCAGTGTCCTAAAGGGACGTAATTCACCTAACTCATGATGCAATACAATTCACGATAGCTGTGTAGCTAAATTACACATTTAAAATGAATTACAAATTAAAAATGAACAATACAAATTATAAAAGGCTCTTCAATACAAACATACTAAAACTGTGTCTGTGCTGGGATTTGACATTTTTTTTAAAGAAATATCAGACTTGTTAGAGATCTTTGCACATATACAATGTCACCTGCTAATGAAAAAAACTCTTTCACTGGGCACTGAGATGGCTGGTGTGGAGAGGAAAGCCTTTCCGAAACCAGAGAGCAGTGTCTACAGAGGTGGTCAATGGGCCCTATGAAAACACTGATGCACCGTGTGATCTCCATAGCACTCAACAGAGCCTATTTTTTTACAGTCTATGATCACATAGTTTGTGTTTGTTTGGTACACCTCACCGCTGTCATTTTATTCTGCTGCCCCACCTCTTGCTTGCAGCTAATGTGCAGGTAAAGTGAGTTTGCGCCTGTAACACAATACATGTTCAAAACATGTATTGCAATTCATTCGTCTCTACCGGTTTGAATCGGCACATATTTCAATAGATTTTTAACCAGGTCATGGTGAATCATTACGTCCCTAGGTTAGGAACTAGTTTTGTGGGACTGTCTTAAGTCCGACATTGTACCATGCACCTGGAAAGTATTCAAAGCGCTTCACTTTTTCCACCTTTTTTTATGTTACAGCCTTATTCCAAAATGGATGGAATTGATTTATTTCCTCAATATTCTACACACAATACCCCATAATGTGAAAAAAAAATAATTTTTGAAATTGTTGCAAATTTCTTAAAAATAAAAAACCTAAAAAAATCACATGTACATAAGTATTCACAGCCTTTGAGCTCAATTGAGCTCAGGTACATTCTGTTTCCACTGATCATTCTTGAGATGTTTCAGCAGCTTAATTGGAGTTCACCTGTGGTAAATTCAGTTGATTGGACATGATTTAAAAAGGCATACACCTGTCTACATAAGGTCTCAGGGTTGACAGTGCATGTCAAAGTACAAATCAAGCCTGAAGACAAAGGAATTGTGTGTAGACCTCCGAGACAGGATTGTCTCAAGGCACAAGGCTGGGGAAGGTTACAGAAACATTTCTGCTGCTCTGAAAGCTCCATAGAGCCCAGTGGCCTCCATCATCCGTAAGTGGAAGTTGTTTGGAACCACCAGGACTCTTCCTAGAGTGAGCCGGCCATCTAAGCTGAGTGATCGGGGGAGAAGGGCCTTAGTCAGGGAGGTGATCAATAACCCGATGGTTACTCTATCTGAGATACAGCGTTCTTCTGTGGAGAGAAGAGAATCTTACAGAAGGACAACCATCTGTGCAGTAATCCACCAATCAGGCCTGTAAGGTAGAGTGGCCAGACGGAAGCCACTCTCTGCCTGTAATTTGCCAAAAGGCATCTGAAGGAGTCTCAGACCATAAGAAACAAAATTGTGTGGTCTGATCATACTAAAATTGAACTCTTTGGAGAAAACCAGGCACCCCTCATCACCAGGATAATACCATCTCTACAGTGAAGCATGGTGGTGGCAGCATCATGCTGTGGGGATGTTTTTCAGCAGCAGGAACTGGAAGACTAGTCAGGATAGACTACATGTGATTTTTCAGGTTTTTTATTTTTAATAAATTTGCAACAATTTAAAAAAAATAATTTTCACATTGTCATTATGGGGTCTTGTGTTTAGAATTGAGGAAATAAATTAATTTAATCCATTTTTGAATAAGGCTGTAACATTAACAAACGTGAAACGCTATGAATACTATTCGGATGCACTGTATATGATGAGCTACAAAGCAAACTGGTCATGCCCGAAAAGTCGTTCATAGAGGTAAGAGGTCAGCGCTAGGGTGAAAAGTCATCATCTGCGTCATGCTGTATTGCAGCATCCGTTTTACACACAAGATGCAGATTAATGTACTGCACTCTGGTTATGGTCGTAAAAAAACAAAAACAATTTAGGTTTACGAGCCTAAAATGGGCAACGTGGCGGCGCAGTGGGTAGCACAATCACCTCACAGCAAGAAAGTCACTGGTTCAAGCCTCGAATGGGCCAGTTGGCATTTCTGTGAGGAGTTTGCATGTTCTCCCCGTGTTCGTATGGGTTTTCTCTGGGTGTTTCCCCCACAGTCAAAAGACATGCGGTATAGGTAAATTGAATAAGCTAAATTGGCTGTAGTGTATGTGTGGGATTGAGTGTGTATGAGTGTTTTCCAGAGATGGGTTGCAGCTGGAAGGGTATCCGCTGCGTAAAACATGCTGGATAAGTTGGTGGTTCATTTCGCTGTGGCGACCACAGATTAATAAAGGGACTAAGCAGAAAAGAAAAGAAATGAATGAGTCTAAAATGATCGTCATTAAATTTTCAATTACATATAAAACCTTAGTCAAAACCAATAAGAATGAATGTACTCATCTGTCAAAAACAGTCAAACTGATTTATAATAATCCAAGTTTTGAAGTTAGTCACTTTTTGCCACGTTGATTTCAGCCCCTCATGGTCTTTGATTAAAAGAAGTCAAGTTGGATACAATTTTACTTCACTGAATGGAGATGGAGCAATCTTCCCACAATACAAACAATCACAAACATTATACAAGACATTAAAAAAAAACACTAGAATTGAATGTTGCCGTATTTGAAGCAAGGTTGATCTGATATTGCTGCAATGCTGATTCTTTGTACTGAACAATATTGATTTATATGTATTATCTTTTATCTATTGTAGACTGTTGAAATAACATTATTCCAAAACAACACCTCATGTTTGGAAAGCCTTGTTAAGTCAAAATCTCAAACTTTTATTTTTGTCAAGTGTAAATAAGATTTCAAATCCCATACTTTTTGATGTATTCTTAGAATATCATATTTATGCTTCACTAAGCCTCTGAGAAACATTTCTGCGTGTCGAATTGCAGGATGAAATTCAGCATCCATTGTCATTCTTCTGCCTTGCGTAATCGCAAATGTCCATGAGATGGTCTGCCCATTTCGTTTTCAGGTGCTTATATTGTCATTTTAATCAAGAGAGTGAAGGTCAGAAACTTCAGCACATCTGCCCTGAATTTCAATATCTGTCTGCTGTTGATTGGGGTTAAAAATAGAAGCCATTACGTACACCTGACACAGGGGGAAATTGAATTCTGTCACTAACTCTCTACAGCCAACATGGATGAACATTGATGGATCCAGTCTGATGCCACTACAAGTGAAGCATGAATACAGACGTCTGAAACCACTTTGACAATACAGGATTTAAAATAGGTTGGTGAAAAAGTAACTAAGCAACATTTACAGTATACAGTATATATATATATATATATATATATATATATATATATATATATATATATATATATATATATATATATATGTGTGTGTGTGTGTGTGTGTGTGTGTGTGTGTGTGTGTGTGTACACTGTAAAAAAATTATATGATCAATTACTCATGACAGCATGTTTTTAGTTTATTGTAACTTATTAAACGAAGTTATCATGTTATTATTTCATTTTATAAGTTACATAAGCTATTTTAGGTCAGTTAAACATAATATAAGTTCAATGGACTCATAAGATTAATTTGATTCAGCTTAAAAATTTAAGGCAACCAGGATTTTTTTTACAGTGTGTGTGTGTTCTGGAAAAAAAAATATATATATATATATATATATATATATATATATTTTAGGACTAAACCAATGTATCACTTCCTTTTCTGATTGAAGTGCTAACCACTGGGCCGCCGTGCCACCCTATCAGAGAAGGGGAGGAGTAGAGGTGGAATGGGGGATTATTCGAGACGAAGATGACTGAAATAGAAAACTCTGGTTATTTATAAGTGTGTCAGTATTTCTCTGATTGGTGCAATATACAGAGCTGATGCGGTACCAGCCATGTTTAATCATAAGCATGTGATCCTCTTGAAATTAGTTTAGAAATAAACCACACTTATTTGCATAATGATTACAAGAGCACAAAATATATATATATATATGTTTATGTTGTTCCAGTAGAACAAAATTTATCGTCTTATGAATTAATATATTTTTATTACTTGTTCCAAACCTGTTTGATTTTTTTTTCTGTTGAAATAATATATTTTGAAAAATGTTGAAAACCAGTAGCCATTGACATCCATACTACAAAAAGAAAATAATATAGCTCATGGCTCCCAGGTTTTAACATTTTTCAAAATATATTCTTTTTTGAGCTTTTTTTGAGTACTGGAAATAAAAATAAAAAGGTTTTAAGCAGAAAGAATTACCTATGCATTGAATTTAATTCATTTTCTAGCAAAAATGAACAGCAATGAGAGCAAAAAATTGACTTAAATTCCTTTTTATGTACATAATGAGGCGATGCAGTGGCGCAGTAGGTAGTGCTGTCGCCTCACAGCAAGAAGGTCACTGTTTCGAGCCTCGGCTGGGTCAGTTGGTGTTTCTGTGTGGAGTTTGCATGTTCTCCCTGCATTTGCATGGGTTTCCTCCGGCTGCTCCGGTTTCCCCCACAGTCCAAAGACATGCGGTACAGGTGAACTGGGTAGGCTAAATTGTCCGTAGTGTATGAGTGTGTGTGGATGTTTCCCAGAGATGGGTTTCAGCTGGAAGGGCATCTGCTGCGTAAAAATATGCTGGATAAGTTGGCGATTCATTCCGCTGTGGCGACCCCGGATTAATAAAAGGACTAAGCCAAAAAGAACATTAATTAGAAGATATGTAAAAATGCGTAGTTTCTTGAACAATGCTATCTTATGAATTAATACATTTTATTGTTTGCATTACAGAACTAGACTCAAATAGACTCAGCTGATATTAGTTCAATGAAATGTGCTATGCCACTCAATGGCATATTTCTTAAAATTCTTAAAAGACTTGTGGAAAAAAGCTAAAATATTTCTGTCGCTTTAGTAAATGTATTTGTATCTTCAGCTTTCTGTGTTGCCATGATGCAAGTGTTCTGAAGTTCCCGTCGCTGAAATCCCATGACAAATCAATCTGATTTAAACCGATGCAGTCGTAAAAGCTGTGTTAAAGAACCCTGTTGCTCTTGAAACTGGGAAATAACAGTCGCCGAGAGAGCTTTAGATGTATACGACAAATGGCAGAGCATCTGTCTGCAGCCGCGTGCATGTAAACAGTCGCTAACAGTCTCTAATTACTGATGTTGTGTGTGAGAGTGAGTAATTCATTAAAGAGTCTCTCAGAGAACTGTTTCCTTCACAGTTCATTTCATCTAAAGTTGACTGAAACACCACAAGGCTGAGATCCCTGCCTTTAAACTTTTTTTTTAATTAAAAGTTAATCCACATCATATTATATTTTTTGGCACTGCTCACTTGGAGAAAAAAAAAATCTATAGTAACTAAGTACAAATTAACTCTATAAAATGAGGACTCTTGGGAACACTGCATATTTATAACTTAGATATTTATGTAGTTTTCAGGATAACAATTTACTTGAAGGGGGCGGTGCTGGTGGGTAGCATTGTCGCCTCACAGCAAGAAGGTCGCTGGTTTTAGCCTCAGCTGGGCCGGTTGGCATTTCTGTGTGGAGTTTACATGTTCTCACCATGTTGGCATGGGTTCCTCCAGGTGCTCTGGTTTCCCCGACAAGTCCAAAGACATGCGGTATAGGTGAATTGGGTAAGCTAAATTGTCCGTAGTGTATGTGTGTGAATGGGTTGCAGCTGGTTTGGGGTGGGGGGATCTGCTGCGTGAAACATGTGCTGCATAAGTTGGCGGTTTATTCCGCTGTGGTGACTCCTGATTAATAAAGGGACTAAGCCAAAAATAAAATAAAATGAATGAATTCAAAATTTTCTTGAAGCCGGTATTCATAACACTGTCAAGACACATTTATAATATGAATATGAATGAGCTTTTAAAGCATTCTTATGTCATTAAGCGCGATTCGCTCAGTTATGTCATTTTAAACACAAAGATGACATTAAGTAAATAAAAAATAAAGAGATGTCTTTGCTATGACAACTTCACATAAACAGTTACATCATAACCTGTCTTTGTCATATCAACTTGACATTAACAAGACAACAAAACCTGTCAGTTTCTTTGTCATTTTTATGACATTTCTTTTTTTTTTATAAAATTGTCATTAATATGGTTCTTGACTTTAATTAAACAAATTAATTGTTCATTAAAATGTCATTAAATCTCAGTGAATATAAATGACACAGTTATAACATTCACTGTAAAAAATGCAGGGTTCCACACAATTCATTCATGTTGTCTCAACACAAATTGATTAAGTTAACATAACACTTTTAACAAATTTATGTGAATTGAGCATTAAAAAATTAAGTTATGCCAATGAAATCTCAAGAATTGTGTTGTTTCAGCTTATTATATTAAGTAGTTTGAACAAGTAAAAAAATATATATATATATATTTGGAGTGTTATTTTACTGAAAATGTAAAAAGTGTTAAAAAAATATTCATGACACAATTATAATAGCCTGATGACAATCATGTTGATGACAGATTTATGACAGGTTATGTTGTCTTGAAATGTCAAGTTGACATAACTAAGACATTTCAAACATCGTTGCATTTAAAATGACACAAAGACACTTAAAGAGGTGGTCCACTATGATATCATATTTTAAACTTTAGTTGATGTGTAATGTAACTGTGTGAACATAAACAACATCTCTGAATGTAATACACTCAAAGTTCAATGCAAAGGGAGACATTGGCTTTTACAGAGTTAGCTAAGCAAAGCCTACAGTGAATGAAGTTTGGAGACTACAAAAAATACATCCCGGCTAGTGAGATCACATACGCTTCAGGTTATGCGCATTCACCACACGCATACACCCCGCGCAGCAAAGGGGCGTGGCCAGAGGCGCTGTAATGTTATAACAGAGAAGGCAAAAATGCTGTCCAAATGCTGCTATTTCCGCAGAGCTTCTTCTGTTTCTATATTTGGATTTCTAAAGGACATGACACAAAGAGAGAGATGCTTACAATTTAATTTTAATTATGTACCAGAGAATTCTTAAAAAAATATATAGCATTTGACAAAGCATAGCTTCAGAATCTTTCCCAGTTCAGTGCTGGATTCTTGCTACAAATCTTCCAGTCGTATGTATGAAACTGTGGATTGTGAGCCACAACCTTTAAGTATTTTTATTTGTTAAAACTGATCTATTACATGCACAGTTTCTAGCATTAATGGTATATTGTAGCAAGGACTTGGCATAAGCATGCATGCAATCTCATTCATATTCATGAAGTGTTGTGTCATGATTATAAAGATGTCATGGTAACCTTATGAACATCCCTTCAAGAAAAGTGTTACCATTTTAATTTATGTAGTGTTTTGTTTCTTACATTATGAATAAAAAGTTGTTGTTTAGTGTGTGTGTGCTTTAGTGTGTGTGTGTGTGTGTTTTAAAGCAGGCAATCATTTAAATGTGCGATAATGCATAAAATGATTCTATTTCAGATAAAAGCTGTTTTTCATACTTATCAAGTATCCTCAATAAAACAAAACCATAGAACTGTTCTGTGTTCCACTATTCAAAAATGGCGAAAACAATAATTCAATAAATGAATAGGTAACACTTTGTTTGAGGACTTAATTTAAAATGCAACCCTAAAGGTATTCATAATGTATGTTGCATTGCATTATATATTTGCATTGCAGTAAGTCATTTATACAGTGCAAATGAGAAATTGCAGAGGCTGAAAAACAACAACAAAACTCGCTTCACCTTTGCTTGTGACTGAGCTCCAGGATCCTCTGCACATCCTTCTTGGGCACAGCATCCTCATTCTTCAGTGACTGCGGAGAAACAACAGAGAGAGTGTGATGCGCTTGCTGATGCATTAATGATGTTATATGATACTGTATATCCGTTCAAGCTGTTTTTATCCACTGATTTGGCATGACAAATGTGTCATACACTGTCACATCTGTTCATCTGTAAAGACTTGACAACTGACTATATGCACATTTTTTCTAGATTTTTTTTTCTTTCCAAAAAGTCTGGAAAAACTGCGCTTCTGTGGGACATTTCCAAAGCATCTGTTTCTCTCCTCGGAGAAACATCAGTGAGATCAGAGGGAGGAAATCTGACTAATTCTCATTAAGCTTCATTTCCATTTTCTTCAATCGGCAAACAGCATAAATAATGCAATGCAAAACCTTGAAAGAAAAAGCTATTAAACCTTTCTCATTCACATATTTCCTGGAATTGTATGTCAAAGAATTCTGGCATTTATGGGAATTAAATGTTTCCCATTAAAATATGAAGTGCGTTGAGTCTACTGGGGATTAGACAATCAGCTTTACACCATTTATTGACGGTACAAATTCAATGTTCTCAGGATTTGCAGTTTTCGTCAGAAAACTTATGGTCAAAAAAGCAATAATGTAATTTTGGAATGTGTCCCATACATTACTGGACCCTCCACACTGTTTATACACTGTGAAAAATATTCGTAAATCAGCAGTTTTTCATATTTTGTGATTCATGTATTTATTTATTTATTTTTTTTTTATTGTTTATTTTTGCTTTTAAATTGCACAATGGGACATTGATTTTTTTTCCAACAACGTTTAACCTTGAAATGTTTGAAAAAGAGACTTTTATTAAGACTTTAAAGAGATATATTTTCTGAGTTGGTGTTGTAAATTATGGTACACAAACTGCCAGTACATTATTTTACAGTTAATTTTATAAACATTATTTCTTTCATTCATTCATTTTTCTTTGGCTTAGTCACTTATTTATTAAGGGGTCGCCTCAGTGGAATGAGCCGCCAACTATTCCAGCATATGTTTTACTCAGTGGATGCCCTTCCAGCCGCAACCTAGTACTGGAAACACCTATACACTTTCACAATCATACACAAACTCACTGCGGCAATTTTAGTTTCTCCACTTTACTTATACCGCATGTCTTTGCGGTAGACTAAACCCAAGTGAACATGGGGAGAATATGCTAACTCTACACTGAAATGTCAACAGGCCCTGGCCCTCACCTTTGTGCTGTGAGGTGACAATGCTAACCACTGAGCCACCGTGCCGCCCTATACTTTATTTCTTTTATATTTTATTATTTCAAACTACTAAAATGTCAACAAAAGTCACTTTGTTAAACTGTAGAGTTGAATTTTCAACATCAAAAGTCGACAGAGCAGAGATCAAGGTCTCATAATGCAATTCACAATCCTATAGCATAACAAAACTATTAAAGGTGTAGGTTCAGTTGGGCTGAGGACAACGACAATAACAGGGTTTGTACATTAGTAAATTGCTTTTAATAAACAACAAGGTCCCACTTTATATTAAGTGTCGCTTATACCTGTGAACTTACATGGTAATTAGATGTGTAAGTAGTATGTAACTACAGTGTATGTACACACTGGTACAGAGTATTTACTTGTGTATACTGGTGTAACTACACTCATGTAACAACCAACTGAATAGTATGTGTAAGTACAAATGTGTAACAGGACATTGGTAACAACACTAGGAAAGTACACATCTGTAACAAGAATTATGTAAGTGCATTGTGTAACAACAATATGTACTTGCAGATGTTTTCCCACTTCCACACCTGTTTGCAGATCATGTACTTGTGAACACTGTATGGCAGAACTAATGCTGCATTAGAAGGTTTCACCTTGTGATACAAGTGTACTTGCATGGTAAATCCACAGGATCCACTCAATATAAAGTGTAAAATGGTCACAAATTACTGTTCATACATTCATTCATTTTCTTTTCCGCTTAGATGGGTTGCAGCTGGAAGGGCATTCACTGTGTAAAACATATGCTGGGTAAGTTGGCGGTTCATTCCGCTGTGGCGACCCCAGATTAATAAAGGGACTAGGCCGAAATGAAAATGAATTTTATTTTAAACTTTATATTGTGGACCGTTCCTGTGGAGTTACCATGTAACTACACTGTTATTAAAGTGTTGCATAGAAGATATTTCTACAAGTTACACAGTAATTTGTGACCATTTTACACTTTATATTAAGTGGACAGTTCCTGTGGAGTTAACATGTAAGTACACTGGTATCACAAGGTGAAACCTTCTAATGCAGCATTAGTTCTGCCATACAGTGTTCACAAGTACATGATCTGCAAACAGGTGTGGAAGTGGGAAAACATCTGCAAGTACATATTGTTGTTACACAATGCACTTACATAATTCTTGTTACAGATGTGTACTTTCCTAGTGTTGTTACCAATGTCCTGTTACACATTTGTACTTACACATACTATTCAGTGGGTTGTTACATGAGTGTAGTTACACCAGTAATACACAAGTAAATACTATGTAAACGTGTGTACATACACTGTAGTTACATACTACTTACACATCTAAATACCATGTAAGTTCACAGGTATAAGCGACACAATATAAAGTGGGACCAAAAAGGAAAATCTGAGAACCAAATGAATGACATATTCCTTTACAGAACAACTCACAGAAATCAACCATCAGTCCATTTAGAAATTTTTGGGATGAAATACTTTTTATGAATTGTATATATGTTTTTGTTTCAGGGACAGATAATGTGCGTTTCTGGTAGAATGTCCCATATTTATTAATGCTTTTGAATTGCATTATGGGACCTTGATCTGTTTTTCCATCAAGTCTTATTCTTGAAAAGTTGGAAAAAGTGACTTTTATTAAGATTTTTATTAAGTAAGGTGATATAATGTCTGGGTTGGTGTTGTATATTACTTCACAAAAACCTAAATATAAACGGAAACTGTTTACAAAAATAATAATAATTAAATACAGAAACTGTTTATTAACAGATATTATTTTACAGTGCAGTCCTTTGCACAACACCAAAAAAATACCAGAAAACATCTTTAGATTTTATATGATTTGTCATCAAATAGTTTGACTCACCTGTCTATCTATTGCCTGGCCTGATGTTAACAGACTTCTTTTTTCTTCATTTTTTTGTGAATGCACTATTCAATCAGGCACGTTTATATTATTAACAAAAGTTTTTTTTTTTTTTTTTTTTTTAACACTTAATCACTCATTGAATGACTTGTGAATTATCTCATTAAAACAAAGTGCAAATATAATATAAGAGATAATTCTCACAGCTTCAGTGATTATCATTAGAGTATTTGGGAAAGAAAAAGCAATAGAATAAAGTTAAAGGGATAGCTCATCTAAAATAAAAATTCTGTTATCATTTACTCGTCCTTCACTTGTTTTCAAACTGTATTCTTCTTTCTTCTGTTGAACACAAAAGAATATTTTTTTTTTTTAAGAAAACTGTAAACCTGTGATTGTTGACTTCCATAGTATTTGATTATCCCTCTATGGACGTCAATGCTTACATAGTATTTGATTATCCCTCTATGGACGTCAATGGTTACAGGTTTTCAGCCTTATTCAAATTATCTTATTTTGCGTTCATCAAAATGAAGAAACATTTTTGGATAAACTATTACTTTAAGTTGTCAAATTAATAATGTATAATGTAAATAATTAATGTAATTTCAAGAGCAGTAATCAGCACTAGAATGATATTTGTAATACAATTTTAAACTTAAACTAAGATGTAGTAAAACACTTGACAAGCAACCAGGTTCAGACTTATGGTAACAAGGAATCTAAAAATATTACAGCGCAGTTTAAATTTGGATAGAATTATTTATAAAAATCTATAATGTATTACATGCATTATAAATGCATTTCTAATGCATCTTAGATGAATGCTTCAAGTAAAGTGTTAAACTGATAAATAACAATTTATTTATTTTCCAACTGACACTCCCTTTTCTTGCTTTTGGAAGAGTGGAGCATGCAATGCAATCCAAACATTATGTATTGCAGCAGCAATGCATCTCATTGACACTTTTAGAAATATCTGTCTTATTTTTCATGAATAATAAATATAAATAAATATAAATAAGTAAATGGTAACACTTTACAAAAAGGTTGTATTAGTTAATGTTAGTTGATGCATTTATTAACATAATCAAACAATGAATGTATTACAGTATTTTTTCCATTTAGTTAATGTTAGTTAATGAAAATAACATGATGTTTATTGTTAGTTCATGTTAACTTCATGTTAACTAATGTTAACAAGCATGGGTTTGGATGCTAATAGTAAATGTTAAACTATGATTAATAAATGCTGTACATGTATTGTTCATAATTAGTTAATGCTAGCAAATACATGAATTAATGAAACCTTATTTTAAAGTGTTACCAAGTAAAGAAATTAATAAAAGGTTGAGGATTCTTTAATAAATAAATATTGTATTCGAACAATTTTAAGTAGTAGTTCTTCCTCCCACACTCTCAGAAAAAAAGGTACACGGTGGTACAAATAATGTTCCTTAAGGAACAGTTTTGTACTTTTGTAAAAGTTGCACCTATGGTACAGAAAAGACGTCTTATGATACTGTTCTGTACCTTTTATGGTACAACTGAAATGAAGGTACACAACTGTTCTCATAAAAAGATACATAAGTGTTGGACAACTCCTTCTTTATTACAAAGAATCATCATTTAAAAGCTGATGTTTAAAGAAACTCAGAAACATTAATTATTAAGCTCTATAAAACAAAACAACTGGTAAAACAAAACTATAGGTACTGTAAACCAAACATTTAAGGCATTTTAATAAACATTTAGTAACCATTTTCCGATAAATACATTTTCATTATTGATATCCGCACCTTTTGACATTTGCTTTCCACTACGCACGTGAGCTGGCAAAAGTCCTGCATATGCAAAGTGTTCATGCAGACAATTTACTAATGTAAAACTAATCACACATCGTGCATATCTCTTTACAATACTTTTGCATAATTATATTTCTATTTTAAAATTAAGTACATTAAATTAACTTTTAAGTGATTACAAAGGTATTGTGTGAAAACTGGAGAAAAATGTTTTATGTTGTACATGGGGGAATATGTTTCTGTAACATTTTTGTCAAAAGTGTTTAGCAAAAAATAGATCTTTTAATTTATGTTAAAGTGTTTTTATTCTTTATTGTCAATAGAAAAGGTGCATTTACACAAAAAGAAACTTATTAAAAACATTGTTTAAAAATGTATTCGATGTTATATATTTACTGAAAATAAATAAACACATTTTGGATGTAGCAAAATGTCTTTAAATAATTCTTGAAGGAACACATTTGACACTGTTAAGGTACAAAGTGTCTTGTCACTGTAGTGCTACCTTCATGGATCAGATTTGTAACTTTGATGAAGGTACAATATTGTATCTGGAGGTTTTAAAAATCAAAGGTACATTTTGGTTTCCTATGGTAAAAATCATGTCCTTAAAGGTACAAACTGCAATGATACAAATTTGTTTTTTTGTCTTAAAGTACAATTCTGTTCCATAAAAAAGTACTGCCCCAGTGACAAGGGTTTGTACCTTCTTTGGTACAACATTGTAACATTTTTTCTGAGAGTACACAGTGCAAAAACAAGCATGATTGCACTTAACCACTTGGCTATTGGCGCCAACACAGGTACATTGTTTGGCAATTACTAAAAATGCATTGAATGAGTTAATATTATACATTTTAAATGCAAAAATAGGTAACACTTTATTTTGATGGTCCATTTGAGTATTAGTAGACTGTCTGCTTAATATCTGTTGATACTGACATTTAACAGTCCTTCAACAGACATTTAACTGACTATAAGAAACTTTGCAAGTACATGTCAACTTACACTTACCCTAACCCTAACCCTAACCCAACCTAACAGTCTACTTATAATCTAATGATAATTAGTTGCAATGTAACTTAAATTCAACAAACGGACCGTCAAAATAAAGTGTGACCCAAAAAGAAAATAATAATAAAACAGAATATATAGTAGAGATCATGTTTCTTGAATATATTTTGATTTTTTTGTGTGTAAAAACAACAAAAATACATTTTTGATTGTAATATGCATTGCTATACTCTTCATTTAGTTGTACAACAACTGGCATTTAGATTTCTTTGAATGATGATATTCCATATTTTCAAATTGTTTGTTTCTCAGGAAAAATATGATCCTGTCCTAAACAAATAATACAGGTATACAGCTCATTTATAAAGCTTTCGGTTGATAATACTAAAAATAGACACTTAAAATGATGACTGCTTTTGTGGTAAATGGTCACATATATACATTGTAAAAAATCTGTTAATTAACAGTTATCATTCACATCAATTGATTTAAAACATGAAATTATGAATAAATTCTACAAATAAATACTACAAATATATAATACAAATACATTTCCAATTGTTCCCATGTTTCTGTCAGTCCTGTCACATTTGCATTAAATTTAACATAAAATGCGTACAATACACCTTTAAGGATATGACTCGGAAGTGACATCATTGGATAGAGAAGCTGACAGTGATCAAGGATGCATTTTATCATTGAATTGTATGATGTCATGCTAGTTTTTGTATGATTTTTTTTTTGGACAAGCTTAGGTCGACAAGCTTAGGTCAGGCCCTGTCACATTTTTTAAGTGAAAATGTATGTTTCTGGTAATGTCCTATATATTAATAACATTAATCACAAAATACAGAAAACTGCTAATTTACAGATAATTCTCATAGCTATTTATGGATAATATATCCCTGTAAACATTATTAGTGCAACCAGGAACAAAAACTGTTGTTGTCATACTGCCCATTTTACCGCAAAATTGCAGTCAAACATAAGTTTGAGTACTGTACATCTTTGGCTGTTTGACAAAAATGTAGGCTGAGGCATGTTTCCAATAAGCCTGTTTTAGATATAATGCTTCAAATTGACACATTTGACTTTAATCATGATACAAATATAATAAACATAAATAGCACATTAATAAATAATAAAAAACAACAACATCATAAGACCTTATGTGTTAACACTTTATAATAACTACACACTATGAACCATTTATTAAGCATTAGCGAATAGTGAATTCATTATCTGTTAAGCATTAACACTACATTAATAAACGTTAGTAGGCAGTTTATGTAACGCCTGCTGCTCACAGGACGAAGAAGGCACGGATCTCAAGATTACAAAAACACGTATTTTATTTCAGTAACACTTACGGAGATCACATGAAGGACAGGGCTTGACGAGGAACAGTGAGACATGTAGACATCGACATGGACAATACCGGACGAAGGACTAACAGAATGTGGGAACTTAAATACACAGGGGATGATGACACACAGCTGGATGACACAGGTGAAGGTGATGAAACATAAATGACATGGCGGGAACGGGAACAAAGGAGCACATGGTGAGGATCACATGACGAAAACAAACACACGAGGAAGGCAGGTTGTGACAGTACCCCCCCCCCCCCCCCTTAAAAGGCGCGCCCTCGCGCCTAAAAAAAGGAGGGGGTTAGAGGAGAGTCTGTGAGGAAGGAACTGGAGTGCGTGGAAAAGAGGAGGAGGCCAGGGAGGAGTCACAGGAGGGAGGAACCAGGAGGTGAGTTGAAGGGCGTGGAACAGAGGAGGAGGCCAAGGAGGAAGGAGGAGCCAGGAAGGGAGATGAAGCAGGAGGAGGACCCAGGACACAGCCAGAAGGACGGCCCAGGGTGGAGTCGACGGAGGGAGGAGCCATGGAGGAGGAGTGGTCGCCGACTCCAGGGGGCCGACCGTGGGAGACGCTGCAGATGGAGGTGGAGCCCAAGGAGTCGACGGAGAGCCGAAGGGTGAAGGTGACGCTGAGGTTCCGGAGGGCCGAGGTGGAGTGGACGGCTCACCCGACCGAAGCGACGACACAGGTCCGGATGCCCGCGGTGGAGCCAGAGCGACAGAGGACCGAGGCGTAGCTGGAGGGAGGGAGGAGCTCAACGGAGCTGGCGGGATGGAGCGATGAGGCGCAGCCGGTGGAGCGGAGTCCAGAGGTGGAGGCAGGGGCGACGACTGACCAAGGCGGAGCCGGGGGGACGAGGGAGCCTGGTGGAGCCGGTAGGCTGACGGTCCAAGGAGGAGATGAGGGAGGAGAGAGCCAACGTGGAGCCGTTGGGTCGGAGGGACGAAGCGGAGTCCGTAGCTCGGAGGGTGAAGGAGATGACGTCGGGTGACAACCTCTGTCCGGCAAAACAGGTGGGCAGGCCCGCAGAGATACCTCCACACATGCTGTTGGAGGGTGAGCTGGGGACTGGCTGACTGTAGCCGCACTGGAGAGGGCAGAATGGCTGTGGATGACGTCAACGAAGATAAAGAGGGCGGGTCGGGTGGGGTGCTGCTCATGACCCTGGAGCTTTCGTCTTCTGGGAAGAACAGGACTGAAGAAGGGCTGTCTGGGAACAGCGGAAGGGGTTTGACTTCGCTCCAGAAGTCGATGAGCAGCATTTCAGGGTCCAGGGCCAGCTCACCCTCTACAGTGGGTCGGTGGACGGGACTCTCGCTCGGTCCCTCGATGTCCACCAGGACTCCCACTTTCGGTGATGTTACCGGCTCACGCACCTGGTCAGACGGCTGGTCGAGCTCCTCCTGCTCTGTGGTGTTCCGCTCTGTCGCTCTCGTTGGCGATGGCTCACACACCGCGGGTGGCTCTCCGTCTGCGGTGGGCTCTGGCGTACGCTCCTTGCAGATGGTAGGGCTGGTCACTGGGTCTGGAGTGGCACTGACGTCGAACGATGGACGGTTCCTTGCCAGTGTCCACTCCACATAGGCGGCGAGATTGCCCCGAGGACCATCTTCGGACGACGGTGCTCTGCAAGCGGTGTTCAAATTGGAGTTGTAGAACCCGCAGAGCACGTCGTCCGGCCAGCTGGATCTTTCAGCTAACAACAGGAAAGTGTTTGTATGTTCTCGAGGCTGTTTTCCCCCTGCTTCATCGTGATGATGAGGAATTCGGGAGTGTAGAAGGAATCCATGGGGGAGAAACACGAGGGAGATGAAAATAAAACACTTGGGCAAAAAGACTATGGTAAATAAAACGGAGGGAAAACACGCCGCAAACTTTTGGGTCCGGTATTATGTAACGCCTGCTGCTCACAGGACAAAGAAGGCACGGATCTCAAGATAACAAAAACACGTATTTTATTTCAGTAACACTTACGGAGATCACATGAAGGACAGGGCTTGACGAGGAACAGTGAGACATGTAGACATCGACATGGACAATACCGGACGAAGGACTAACAGAATGTGGGAACTTAAATACACAGGGGATGATGACACACAGCTGGATGACACAGGTGAAGGTGATGAAACATAAATGACATGGCGGGAACGGGAACAAAGGAGCACATGGTGAGGATCACATGACGAAAACAAACACACGAGGAAGGCAGGTTGTGACAGTACCCCCCCCCCCCCCCCCCTTTAAAAGGCGCGCCCTCGCGCCTATAAAAAGGAGGGGGTTAGAGGAGAGTCTGTGAGAAAGGAACTGGAGTGCGTGGAAAAGAGGAGGAGGCCAGGGAGGAGTCACAGGAGGGAGGAACCAGGAGGTGAGTTGGAGGGCGTGGAACAGAGGAGGAGGCCAAGGAGGAAGGAGGAGCCAGGAAGGGAGATGAAGCAGGAGGAGGACCCAGGACACAGCCAGAAGGACGGCCCAGGGTGGAGTCGACGGAGGGAGGAGCCATGGAGGAGGAGTGGTCGCCGACTCCAGGGGGCCGACCGTGGGAGACGCCGCAGATGGAGGTGGAGCCCAAGGAGTCGACGGAGAGCCGAAGGGTGAAGGTGACGCTGAGGTTCCGGAGGGCCGAGGTGGAGTGGACGGCTCACCCGACCGAAGCGACGACACAGGTCCGGATGCCCGCGGTGGAGCCAGAGCGACAGAGGACCGAGGCGTAGCTGGAGGGAGGGAGGAGCTCAACGGAGCTGGCGGGATGGAGCGATGAGGCGCAGCCGGTGGAGCGGAGTCCAGAGGTGGAGGCAGGGCGACGACTGACCAAGGCGGAGCCGGGGGGACGAGGGAGCCTGGTGGAGCCGGTAGGCTGACGGTCCAAGGAGGAGATGAGGGAGGAGAGAGCCAACGTGGAGCCGTTGGGTCGGAGGGACGAAGCGGAGTCCGTAGCTCGGAGGGTGAAGGAGATGACGTCGGGGTGACAACCTCTGTCCGGCAAAACAGGTGGGCAGGCCCGCAGAGATACCTCCACACATGCTGTTGGAGGGTGAGCTGGGGACTGGCTGACTGTAGCCGCACTGGAGAGGGCAGCAGAATGGCTGTGGATGACGTCAACGAAGATAAAGAGGGCGGGTCGGGTGGGGTGCTGCTCATGACCCTGGAGCTTTCGTCTTCTGGGAAGAACGGGACTGAAGAAGGGCTGTCTGGGAACAGCGGAAGGGGTTTGACTTCGCTCCAGAAGTCGATGAGCAGCATTTCAGGGTCCAGGGCCAGCTCACCCTCTACAGTGGGTCGGTGGACGGGACTCTCGCTCGGTCCCTCGATGTCCACCAGGACTCCCACTTTTGGTGATGTTACCGGCTCACGCACCTGGTCAGACGGCTGGTCGAGCTCCTCCTGCTCTGTGGTGTTCCGCTCTGTCGCTCTCGTTGGCGATGGCTCACACACCGCGGGTGGCTCTCCGTCTGCGGTGGGCTCTGGCGTACGCTCCTTGCAGATGGTAGGGCTGGTCACTGGGTCTGGAGTGGCACTGACGTCGAACGATGGACGGTTCCTTGCCAGTGTCCACTCCACATAGGCGGCGAGATTGCCCCGAGGACCATCTTCGGACGACGGTGCTCTGCAAGCGGTGTTCAAATTGGAGTTGTAGAACCCGCAGAGCACGTCGTCCGGCCAGCTGGATCTTTCAGCTAACAACAGGAAAGTGTTTGTATGTTCTCGAGGCTGTTTTCCCCCTGCTTCATCATGATGATGAGGAATTCGGGAGTGTAGAAGGAATCCATGGGGGAGAAACACGAGGGAGATGAAAATAAAACACTTGGGCAAAAAGACTATGGTAAATAAAACGGAGGGAAAACACGCCGCAAACTTTTGGGTCCGGTATTATGTAACGCCTGCTGCTCACAGGACGAAGAAGGCACGGATCTCAAGATTACAAAAACACGTATTTTATTTCAGTAACACTTACGGAGATCACATGAAGGACAGGGCTTGACGAGGAACAGTGAGACATGTAGACATCGACATGGACAATACCGGACGAAGGACTAACAGAATGTGGGAACTTAAATACACAGGGGATGATGACACACAGCTGGATGACACAGGTGAAGGTGATGAAACATAAATGACATGGTGGGAACGGGAACAAAGGAGCACATGGTGAGGATCACATGACGAAAACAAACACACGAGGAAGGCAGGTTGTGACAGTTTATAACTGCAGCTACAAATGCTCTATTCTTGACTTAAAACCACATTTATAATGTGCTTAATAATTGTACTTTAATAATTTGTTAATGATTTATTTTTCATTACTAAATGAAGTATTGCATTTTTTACAAACCAGTTATTTACGCATAGTTAATTGATTTTATAAAGATCATTCAGAATGAGTAAGTAAATGATTAATAAACTATTCAAATATTTTTTTTTAATTCTTATTATTCAGGCATATACTTATAGTTAATTTTTATGTTAATAAATGCTTTATTAACTCAACTTCATTCTGTTTCGTGACTTAATCTAATGTGAGGACTATTTATGCTTTATAAATCTCTTATAAATGACAAATAAAGGGTCAATTTAATTCAAAACAGGAAAACAGAGCATAAACGACATTAT
Source organism: Danio kyathit (assembly GCA_903798195.1). NCBI lineage: Eukaryota > Metazoa > Chordata > Actinopteri > Cypriniformes > Danionidae > Danio > Danio kyathit. The sequence goes on along the minus strand of LR812536.1, from coordinate 36,700,244 downwards.
TCATTTCTATTTATTTGAAGATACACAACTGAAACTGTATCAAATAAAAATTAAATCTTTGCCATCTTACTGTATGTAAAATAAAGTTACTGTGTGAACACTTTAAACATTGCATCTTATTATATTGTTAAATTATTATATTGCTGTTGTTTTATCCTATTTTATGTCGTATTTTGACACTCCTGTTATTCAGCAATGTTTAAACTTTTCAATAATTTTACTTTTTAGATAAGATTGCAATGATTATTGTCCATTTCATACTGAGCCTTTAATTGTCATTTATAAGGGATTTATAAAGCATAAATAGTCCTCATTTTAGATTAGGTCACAAAACTGCATGAAGTTTAGTTAATAAAGCATTTATTAACATACATAGTAACCATTATTATATGCCTGAATAATAAGATAAATGTGAATTTCAATAGTTTATTAATCATTTACTAACGCATTATGATCATAAAACCTCCAACTACTTCAGCTTAAATACAAATGGTTTGTAAATAATGCAATACTTAATTTAGTAATGAAAAATCCACCAGTCACAAAGCATGAAAGTCAAGAACACAACATTTGCAGCTGCATGTATAAACTGCTTACTAATGCTTATTAATGTAGAGTTAATGCTTAACATATAATGAATTCACTATTTACTAATGCTTAATAAATTATTCATAGTGTGTAGTTATTATAAAGTGTTACCTATTATGTTTAACTGTGCAGGGGTATTTTATTTATTTATGTATTTTTTTGCTCTTGAATTAGTAAGCCTTTTTTGTTCATTTTGATTGCATTTTGGCTACAAACCCATTTTGTTAATTTTTTTTTATGTGAAATTGTCTTCTGTTCATTAGTTCAAACAATCATCAAGTGTCTGACAAAACAAAAAGCTTTTTTTAACTGTTTATAATTTTTCATCTCCAGATTACATGGTGAATCCATTCAAAAGTGTTCATGAATACAAAATGATTAAAATTTGACTTGGGGACACTCTTAGACGTGTCACGTTCTGGCCATCGCCGCTGCGCTCCTCTGTGTTTCCAGTGAATAACAGCAGCAAGGCTTTGTCAGGGGAAGACCATCTGTGCAGCTGTTGAGCTGTATTGAGATTGGCATTGCGGTGTCTATTCAGGCCAAGCTGGCAGGAATGTGCAGGCACAAACCCACAAACCCCTGCCAAGACTACAGGCTCCATCAGGCGAAGTTTAATGATGATGAGCAGCACTCTGGGGAGATCTCATTATAAAAATAAACAGTATGGACAGTAAATCTGCTCAACAAAAAGGTTAATCGGTCACATATCCATAATTGATCATGCTAAAAAGGTCATAGTTGATCGTGGTTTTACAACAAATCCACTGGAGATCTTTGGACTTGAACTCTTGGGATGGAGCGGCTCGGCATAAGGCCAGGGTTTCTCCGGCTGCGCTCCAGTGTTTGAGCCCTTGGGGTTCGGCAACTTCTGCATTCCCAACCAGAGCCAACACATAATGTCCTAACAGAACCATTCAACTTATTTGCCCATTAGCAGTGCTGGATGTAATGAGTTACAAATAAATTATTGTAATTATTTACTCATCCACTAAAAAAGTAAAGGGGTTACTGTTCATTTCAGGGTAACATAATTATATTATAACAAATGCACTTGTTTTAAATACTGTATATTTAATCAATTTAACAATTATTAATAAATCAATTTAGAGAAGCAAAGTATTTATTTATTTTTGCTGTTATACAAATATATTTTGCAGAAGAAATATATTTTAAACCTAAATAAGGTTTATCAAGCTGATTGCCCATGCTTAAAAAACATTCATTCATTCATTTTCCTTCGGCTTAGTCCCTTTATTCATCAAGGATCGCCACAGCGGAATGAACCACCAATTTATCCAGCATATGTTTTACACAGTGGATGCCCTTCCAGCTGCAACCCAGTACTGGGAAACACTGATACACACTTATTCACACACATAGACTATGGCCAATTTTTTCCCTAAATTGTTTACTATGCTACTTTGAATATTCGGTCTGAAATAGCATGTAAGTTTGGCTTAAGTAATAAGTGTAATTTCTGCATGCCGTTGGCCAACCACTAAGCATACAGTAGTCACTTTTGGACAAAGTGTGTGAGAGAGTGAGACCAGCGATCTTTGCATGCAAGTTTTGCTTGATAACTACACGAGTGAAAACGTGCTAGATAAAATACAGTGTTTAGTTCAGAATTGTAGTATTAAAGTAAAGTTTTCTAACTGATATAATACAGTGTTTAGTTCAGAATTGTAGTATTAAAGTAAAGTTTTCTAACTGATATAATACAGTGTTTAGTTCAGAATTGTAGTATTAAAGTAAAGTTTTCTAACTGATATAATACAGTGTTTAGTTCAGAATTGTAGTATTAAAGTAAAGTTTTCTAACTGATATAATACAGTGTTTAGTTCAGAATTGTAGTATTAAAGTACTATAAAGTTTTCTAACTGACGAATGACATGATCTAGTGGGTCTCTGTCATCTTTAATGAGTGCGCATTTGAAAGATATTATGCTAACCGGTTAGCATTTAGGCAGATCACTTACTGCATTTTAAGTAATATTGAGTGCTAAAATTACTTTCAGCACTGTAAAAAATGCAGGGTTCCACACAATTCATTCAACACAAATTAAATAAGTTAACTTAACACTTAACAAATTTATGTGGATTCAACATAACAAATTAATGTTACGGTGTCAAAGTACTTGAAAGGATCCAAAAACGCGAGTGAGTAGTTTAATTGACGTAGTCAAATCAAACCAAGACAATGTGATCAAAAATAACAAAACAAGGAGACTGGTAGAGAGGGCAGAAAAACAGAAGGACGAAACAGGGTCCAACTCCTCACAGTCCTGAGCACAGACAGAGAACATAAACAGACACAACGAACTGACAAAGAAACATGGAAACATATCCCATATATGGCCGAGATAATTAGTCTCAGCTGGCAGGCTAATCAGGACAGCTGAGTCGCGTCATGACATGTGACATAACAAATACACATGGACGACCAAAACAAAACAAACTCACGTGACAAAACAGACACTCCGGAAGACGCACAAACCTGCAACCGTGACAATTAAGTTGTCACAATGACATCTCAAGAACTGTGTTGTTTCAGCTCATTTTAAATAAGTAGTTTTAACAGCAAAAAAAAATTAATTTTCTTTTGAGTGAGAGATGGGAATTAGAAAAACTACTGTATATATAATTTTAGCAATGTAATTAGTAATTAATTACCCAGCACTGGCCATCAGCATGCAATATAACTCTAGAGAGAATCTGTTTCCAGATTTACGGAAATCACGTACACATGCAGATGAATTTCTTCATCATCAGTTCACTTCTTATTGCATAATCCCTTTCTATACATACAGTTCAGTAATTTAATGATTACATTTCTTGTGGTTTAATAATTGTAAACCCTCATGGGTGACAATTGGGTTTAAATATGGAATATCATTCACTAAATTATCCTTTTGTGTGTGCACAAAATAAGACTCGCCTGACATTGTGACAACCACAACAGCGTTCTGGGGTCTATTTGTTTTCTTCTTATTTTTCTCCAAAGTAATATCACAGCCAGAAAAGACTCAAATATTGCAATTCCACATAAACCAACAGAGGCATTGTGTTTTGTTTATGCTTGGAAGGCTGCTTCATGGAGAATATCTTGAAGTGTTGCCATGTCCACTTATTATAAGCATTATTGTGCTTGTTGTTTAGGCTTGGCTCATAAAGTGATCAAGTTTATGGCATTATTAAAGTAGCCAGGTGCAAGTCATTATATTTAGGGCGTTTAGTGAAGCCCTATTGTAATTGTTTGGATCATTGTGCTGTCCTTAAACTGATCAGGCAGATCAAACGGTAGGTCATACATTCACTTTAAACTTTGAGAGATGCTAGTACTCATTTCATGTACAATGTCACAGACTACAGTCAGACTGCAGGCAAATTTGGCCTAAATCCCAATTTCTTTTTGCCCATTTGTGACTCAGATCTGGTTTTGTTATGACAGTGTGAACATATATGGCATGGAATCTGATATTTCAATTCTGTTTTGTCCCACTTCCATATGTGGCATTCAATCTAATATAGATTAGATGTTTTACATTGTGACTGCAGTGTGAACTGTTACTGTAAGTCGGAATTCATATGACTTCTACATCCTTTTTAATTGGTGTGCGTCATCATTCTGCACTGGAACACACTACTACAAACATCCTCTTACTCATCAGCAGCTGTTGATTAACCCTTGATGAGTTCACTAAGGCAGCTCAGTGCTTAGCACTGTCGCCTCACAGCAAGGTCTCTGGTTCGAGTCCCGCATTTGTAATGTAATGAAATGTAATGTGTATTTATATAGCGCATTTATTGTGTATGGCCATACACCCAAAGCGCTTCACAATCATGAGAGGGGTCTCTCCACACCACCACCAGTGTGTAGCATCCACTTGGATGATGCGACGGCAGCCACAGGACAACGGCGCCAGTGCGCTCACCACACACCAGCTATTAGTGGAGTGAAGAGACAGTGAAAAAGCCAATTCAGTAAATAAGGATGATTAGGAGGCCATGATGGGTAAGGGCCATTTGAGGGACTTTGGCCAGGACACCGGGGTTACACCCCTACTCTTTACGAGAAGTGCCATGGGATTTTTAATGACCACAGAGAGTCAGGACCTCGGTTTAACGTCTCATCCGAATGACGGCGCCCACTGACAGTGTAGTGTCCCCTTCACTTTTACTGGATCATTAGGACTCACACAGACCACAGGTTGATCGCCCCCTGCTGGCCTCTCTAACACCACTTCCAACAGCAACCTAGTTTTTCCCATGTGGTCTCCCTTCCAGGTACTGAATAGGCTCAGCCCTGCTTAGCTTCAGTGAGTAACCGGTCTTGGGCTGCAGGGTGATATGGCTTTGGCCGAAAACATTTTTGTGTGGAGTTTGCATGTTTTCCTCGTGCTTGTGTAAATACAATTGAATCAAATATATTTATATTGAATAAAATTAACAATCATTAATTAATCAATTCAGTGAAGCAAAGTATTTATTTATTTTTGCTGTTATACAAATATATTTTCATTCATTCATTATTTTCTTTTCGGCTTAGTTCCTTTATTAATCTGGGGTCGCCACAGCGGAATGAACCACCAACTTATCTAGAATATGTTTTACGCAGCGGATACCCTTCCAGCTGCAACCCATCACTGGGAAACACCCATACACACTCATTCACACACATACACTACGGACAATTTTAGCTTACCAATTCACCCGTAACAGGTTTTTGAACTTGTGGGGGCAACCAGAGCACCCGGAGGAAACGCGAACACAGGGAAAACATGCAAACTCCACACAGAAATGCCAACTGACCCAGCCGGGGCTTGAACCAGCGACCTTCTTGCTGCGAGACAATTGTGCTACCCACTGACGCCCTAATTAAGTAGTTTTTCACTGGAATTGTTCTTTACTAAATAGTTTTTAAAATACATGCTTTTACTTGAGGACATTTTTAGTGCTGTTTTGGTATTTTTATTCCAATATATGTTTATATTTTTTGTTAATTGCCTTAGTAGAATGATCCTATGATTCCTGTCAAACTGTGCATAAAATGTATGTCTTCAAATATGCCCTCAATACATGAATGCTTTATAAATGTAGCAAATGTGTTTAGTGAGTGTTAAAACATTAAAAGTGCACGTTACTGATGAGAAGATGAAGGATGTGTACTGTATGGTGACTGAAATCACCTTAAACAATAACTAAATGCATTGCACAATGTCATGTGTAATGTTATCATGAGTGTGTCATGTGAACACTCTTCAAGTAAAGTGTTACCAATAAATTTTACAGCATAACACTCTCTACTCTTCGGTACTTTTAATAGGGCAATTTTTTTCTCATACTTTAAGTAGTATTTACACTTTTACTCTATTTGCACTACAGTTCTTGCCTAGTAATGGCACTTCTACTTTATGTAAAAAGTATGATTTTGCAGTACTCTTTCCACCACTGGCCCTCAGACACTGAAATACACTTAATTTTAGAGTTATACACATATACATTTTATAGTGTATTACTAGTAATCATTTATAGTTATACACTGTTGTCTGCAAATAAGGCAATACTAATTATATTAAACATAATCTGAAAATGTGCTTTATTCACATCATAAAGTACTGTATACACATTGTGTACATAAAATAGAAACATAAAAAGATCTGCATTTAAATCTCCATTTTGATCTGATATTGGCCACATATAAAACAACACTGTAAACAAATGTACAAAATAATATAATCTGAGAAAAAAAATTAGATTTGAACACTAAGCCACAGTGTGAACATAGCAAAAGAGACACAGCCTACTCAGCTTGACAGTGGTGCTAAAGTGATGAAAGGCATGAAATCACTCATAACCGCTACACTGCTTGTATAGCAGACTGAAGTGAAGTGTCATATATATTGGGAATGCCTGGCTCAAGCTGAACGAAACCCTTTTTTTGATTTCAGGATTCTTTTGAAAACCTTTTATGCAAACACACCATATTCATATTAAATGATAGACCTGATCCCTCAAGAGCCACTTTTGTCAATCAAACCATTTGGCAAATATTTATTATTATATTAGTATTAATGTACTTTTTTATCAATATAGTTCAACCAGTGTTTCCCCTACCATTATACTGTATAAGGGGGTATAAAACGGCTTTCCCCGCCCCCCTTAAAGTCAAGTTAGTTTTATTTTATATACAGCGCCAGATCACAACTTCTTTTAATAAACAAGCTAATATCTTATTTACACAAAGGCATGTGATTTTTGTCTCTACATGGTCACGCGATTACAAATTACTGCTCTCTGAATCGCGCACATTGGAGTTTTACACAAACCCTCTCTGCTGTATGGGAATAAGAGTGTGCGCGCCACATCTGACAAGACCGAAAGCGCACATGCGCTCCTTATGCGTAGCCTACAAGCAGCCACAACACAGGTAAATGATGTGTGGGAGCGTAACGCGCTCGCGTCACACAGCTAAAATATATACAGATGCGATGGGACCTCTGTTTAGTTTGTTGGCGTGACTCGCGCGAGTGATGCTCTTTAATGCAGGTGCAGCTATTGTATTTCCACTGTTTTAAGCTGCTGTGATGCGTTCGCCGCTTTCTAGCATCTCATCCAACCTTGACCTCTCCCAGAAGCACCACGAGTCCCCCGCATATTTTTACCGGCCCTGTGATCCCCAAAAATGAGTAAAAATACTTGGAAATCATGGCCAGAGAGTGAATGAACAAATTGCGCGAGGCACAGTGATGGTCTAAGCATTACATTTCTTAGGTTAAATGAATAGAGCAGTAAAGATATCGCGAGTATATCTTGATTGAGACATGTTGAATTCTTCTTTCATCATTTGCAATGTTTCCAAATTGCAAAATTGCATTGTAGTTTTTCATAACAATTTTTATATCTGTGTTATAATATTTTCTGTGGCGGTTCATTCTGCTGTGGTAACCCCTGATAAATAAGGGACAAAGCCAGAACAAAATGGATGAATTATTTTCTGTAAAGCTGCTTCTGGCCATGGCGTGTTCACACGTACATGGTTATATGAGAGATGTGAGATGTGTTTAAGGTATTACATGCAGCATAATAATAAATAATTGTTCAGTTTTTTCTGCTGTCATTAAAAGAATCAAATTAACATCATGATTTCTTGTGTCGGTGTCAGGATGAACAGCCACGCCGCGCCGCGTCCAATTTTTTTCAAAATTGACCAAATATCATGACATTCTGCTTCATACAGTAAATTCTATTTCTTGTGACTGGATTGCATGATTTTGTCTATGTTTTTTAGCATTGTAGAACCCTATAAATTCACTCCCACATTAAATGTAGTTTTCACTCAGTGTTTAAGTGGACTGAGTAACTCTTGAGTTCAATAACCAGATAATGCCTAAACAAAACACAACTGCATCAAAATCATGATGACCCATTTCACAAATAGATATACATAGATATATATACATCTCAAAAAAGCTTTTATCAAACTATTTCTGTCAGCTTTATTTACGCCGCTATTGTCCTTATCCATTAATGCTCCAAGCACTTCAGCCGAACAATAAATCTCTGTATGAATTAGATTGAATGCATTTGGAGCGTATGGTTTCTCTCAGGCACCAGTGCCTGGTCGACTGCCATTGGACAAGGCAATCAAGTATTTGATTGACTGGCTCAGATCCCTGTAATAATGCGTTCTCTATGTGACTAATCTGTCTCCATATGTGCCAGCTTTATAGGTCCACTTGCCAGGTTCACTAATGCAGCTTAGTATTTTATAGTTACCTGGCTTAAAGGGATAGTAATAATAATAATAATAATAATAATAATAATAATAATAATAAAAATAATAAAGGGACTAAGCCGACAAGAAAATGAATGAATGAATGAATTTAATGAATAATAATAATAATAATAATAATAATAATAATAATAATAATAATAATATTTTTTTTTAATTATTAATAATATTTAACCACAATTTGCTCACCTTCAAGTTCTTCAAAACTTATATATATATTTTATTATATATATATAATATTTTTTTCCCTTTTTCGTGTTCAAGAAAAGAAGGAAACTCTAAAAAAAATAAAGTTTGGAACAAGTGGAGGGTATAAGTTTTATTATGTGATTTGTGTATTGGTTCAGTGGTTTCCTGTTCAGATAATTGTGCTCTTAAGGATTTTGAAGTTTGCTTTCGCAATAGCATGCAACCGGATGCTTTAATTTGCAACTGCTAGCAAGTTTACTCATCCACTGTACTTAGTCTAACAAACATTGCATTGTACATAACGTAAGCCAATTGTGTATTTGGGAGCAACTGAATAACATGAGCATAATCTGTGAGATTTATGTTTAAAAGCACAGTGTCATCTCAACTCCAGACAAAAAAATTAAAATAATAATAAGAAAAAAGCACTGAAACAAACCAAAATCTTATATTAAGTTTGGACAACATGAGAGTGAGATAAATATGACAGAATTGTATTTATTTATATATTTTTGTTGAACTGCAAATGAACTAAATACTAGGGCATTCAAAGGTACATATTTGTAAATTTACTGTACATAGCATTACCTGTGTACATATGTACATATTTACCTGTTTATAGCAGTGTACATATTTGTAACTAAAAGTAAAAAAAAAAAACGTACAGTGACAGCTTTGTCATTTTGGTCACGCATTTACACTTGTTACTATGGCTACTGATTATGTTGTCATTATATTTTTTATTATATATTGTCATTATATATTTTATATGCATTGTTTGTGTACTTCTCTTCACAAAAAGACATTTTTTCTATATATTATTGTGTGATGATAGTTTAGAAAAATAGTATTTCAAGTGATAACAACACAACAGTCAATCAACCATTTAGTAAATTCTCTGGGTTTGCATGACTAATTGAAAATGGCAGGGAATAAGGTGCTTTTAAGCCTGATTCATACTGAACATGTCCACACCAGCATCCCCATGAAGGTGGTTACTGAGTTTACAGCATCCAATCCGTTGCACATCTACTGTTATTAGCAGAAACAGTGTCTTCAACTGTCAAGATACAAAAAGCGAAACCTGATTGCTATGTCAGTCTGTTCAAGAACAGATGAGTGATAATATATCTGAGTAAAATTTATTCCAAATGTAGTCACTGGCAAGCCTTCTGATTTACATGGTTTTTTTGGTGGGTACTCGCGTTTGGTTTAAGCAATGTTAATTGGGCACAATGAGAGTGTGCTCTTTCAAATGGCTAGAAAGCCTGTCACAAAAAGACATTTATTTGTCATATTTATTTATATCGCATTTCACAGCCTTTTGCGATATAAATCGCACAACCGAATGAAAGTGGCTAAATTACAATTCCGTACCTTGTACTAATGTATATATATAAATATATATATATATATATATATATAAATATATATATATATATATATATATATATATATATATATATATATATATATATATATATATATATATATATATTTTTTTTTTTTTTTTCTCTATATACATTTTCTATAAGCTTAGACATTTATCATTCTGCTGTGGGGTCACCACAGCATAATGAACTGCCAACTATTCCTGCATATGTTTTATGCAGCGGATGCCCTTCCAGCCACAACCCAGTACTAGAAAACACCCACACACTCTCATTTTCACACGCATTCATACACCACAGCCAATTTAGTTTATTCAATTCACCTATACCGCATGTGTTTGGACTGTAGGGGAAACCGGAGCACCCGCAGGAAACCCACATGAACACGGGGAAAACATGCAACCTCCACACAGAAATGGCAACTTGCCCAGCCAGGACTTGAATCAGCGACCTTCTCGCTGTGAGGCGACAGTGCTACCCAGTGCCAGTGCCACCGCGCCACTGCTAGTATAACTAGCAAATTAAATATTTACAAAGTTATAAACATTTATTTTATGTCCTTCCACAGCAATCACCTTACATTTTGTTGTATTAAGCAGTACAGACAGAAAAATATTTTATTTATAAAGGTCTGCAAATGTTTTTAGCTTTTTTTTATTTTTTTATTCATTCATTTTTTTTCGGCTTAGTCCCTTTATTAATCTGGGGTCGCCACAGCGGAATGAACCGCCAACAACAGCAAAAACCCCTTAGATACAAATTGGCCATCGGATAAGTGCAAGACAACCAAAGTCTTTAATTAGATTAACTAACAATAAGAAATGCATGTGACTTGTTGAATTGTTCCGTTTTGGTACTGCTAAATAATAAAAACTGATTTACATTGTTGATGTAGCTCATATTACATTTACATTTTATATACATTAATATATATAATTTTAGTTCAATATAACAGCAGATGCATCCATTTGTAGAGCATTTGAAACCTGTATTATAATTTTTTCATTCGCTGTACTATAAACTATACTAAACTATCCAGTATTGTACGGAATGATTCAATTAAACTGTGTTCTTTTTCTCTCTTACTATTTTTAAATGTTCGCAATGTCAGAATTTTCACCAATACAAATGAAGTGGGAAAAGCCTACAATATTTTAAATAAAGAAAGAAAGAAAAGAAAAAAATATATGAAAGAGACAACTGCCATAAATAATGAAATGTTTCTTTGAACTATAGAAAGTGTTTACATCTCCAAATGCCACAACAAGAAAATGTCAGCAAACATGCATTGCAAAGCAACCAGTGATAAGAGCAGACAAACATCTGAATAGCGGAAACACTGGCATTACAGTGAGTGCAAAACCTCAAAGTACACACAAACTGTTTGAAAATGGGATTTGAGACCCTTCTCTAATGGAAAAAAAATGCTGAAAAAAGTGTCTACCATCTGCAAGCATTAAATCACATAACAAAGATGCACTTTAGTCAAAGGCTTGAGTTTTTTCCCATCATGGCCAGGGTCTTACCTGCAGGTTTCCCTTTATGCTGTCCAGTTCCTTTGATGTTTTGGAGAGATGTCGTAAAATTCCTGTCCTCTCGGTGAAAACCTCCTTCAGCTTCTTTTCCAGCCCCTCATAGCTACAGGAAAAGAAAAGAAATAGGAAGATGACTTCTTTAAATCTACAGCATGCCTGGCAAATTCATTCTGCACGGCGGGCTCCAGCAGCCTGGAGGATTCAAGGCCATTGTGAGTGGATGATGAACCCAAGGAAAACATTCCATAGTTCATCATCAAAATCCTGAAAAAGAACTTGTGACCTCAACTCACAGTTGTGTCAGGTTCTGTTTCAGGATTTGATGACGTCAAAGGCAGTGGACAGAAAAAATAAAAAAATATTTTCAATATATTTGTACAGCTGTCAATGAAAAAATGTTGGGGTTCATAATCCCATTAAGAAATCTGATATATGGCAATATACTGTACGCAAATTACATATATGGCATACAAGTTTTTTTGGGGGGGTTTCAAATATATAACATATGTCATGTATGCAACATATATTGCAAAATATTGAAGAAGGGCTTCAAAATTTACCCCTAAGAAATGGAACACCACTACAACACCTGTACACGTCATCATATGTCATCACGATCAAGACAGCTGTAGTTATTCCAGTTGCGTTATTTTTTGGTATTTACTTTCAGGAAATCACTGAAGGGAACGATTTCATTTTATCATTACGATATAATGTGCCAATAAGCTTGTAACTGTACTGTGCATTAGGATGTTTCTGGAGACCGCAAAATACGTCCCGGGAGGAACGTATTTTTGCAGTTTTTGTTTTTCGCAAATCCATGAGAGGCCGCTGTGTGCGCTTTTTCATATCTCAAATTTCTCTCACAAGTGCCGTTCGTGCCCGCTGTTCTTGCGTAAACCCACTAGAGAACGCTGTCGACTGACTGTCTGTCTAACTGACTGAATGACTGACTGGTGACTGACCAATCGATCGTTTGAATGTATGTATTGAATGTATTAAAACATATGCTTGTTTGTTGTAATAAATCATAATAATGACAAAAACTCCTGACATCCGGGTGCAGCTATGCTGTCATTGTAACTGGTGTATTCTGGGTATGGCTCTGAAAAATCTCAGTTTGAAGGAGTATCTAGCCCTTCCCCTTCCCCTTAGCTCTACGCCTTCAAGCTAAAGAGAATTGGGTTAGGGGAAGGGCTAAGGGGTAGAATTGAGATTGGGCCTATATATAAAGTCAAAATTATTCGTCTTCCTGTGATTTTTCTTCTTTTTTTAAATATTTTCAAAATTATGTTTAACAGAGCAAGAAATTTTTCACAGTATTTCCGGTAATATTTTTTTCTTCTGGATAAAGTCTTATTTGTTTTATTTCAGCTAGAATAAAAGCAGTTTTAATTTAATTTATTTTTTTTAATTTGAAGGTTAATATTATTAGCCCCCTTAAGCAATATTTGTTTTGTTCAATTGTCTACAGAACAAACCATTGTTATACAATGATTTGCCTAGTTACCATAATTTGCCTAGATAAGCTAACCTAGTTAAAGGTGCTGTATGTAAGTTTTTGACTCTTCTAAAGCATAAAAATACCATCTGTACCACAAAAAATACCACAAACTACGTGCTGGAATGCTGTCTTTGTTTTGGTTCTTTTAACCCGCCCAATGCCAGTTTAGCCAATTATATTTCAGCACCCCGGGTTGCCTTGTGGGAAAATCGCGTATTTCATTCATTCATTCATTCATTCATTCATTCATTCAGGCCGACGCAGTGGTGCAGTATGTAGTGCTGTCGCCTCACAGCAAGAAGGTCGCTGGTTTGAGCCTCAGCTGGGTCAGTTGGCATTTCTGTGTGGAGTTTGCATGTTCTCCCTGTGTTTGTGTGGGTTTCCTCTGGGTGCTCCGTTTTCCCCCACAGTCTAATGACATGCGGTACAGGTGAATTGGGTATGCTAAATTGTCCGTAGTGTATGAGTGTGAATGGATGTTTCCCAAAGATGGGTTGCAGCTGGAAGGGCATCCGCTGCCTAAAACATGTGCTGGATAAGTTGGCGGTTTATTTTGCTGTGGCGACCCCAGATTATTAAAGGGACTAAGCCAAAAAGAAAATGAATGAATGAATAAATGAATGAATTCATTCATTCTTTTAAAAAGGATTTTAAAGCATGCTCCCTTGACCGACATGCAACTTCCGGTAGACAGTAGCAGACTCCGAAATGAGACTCAGATTCAGAGTCCTACATGACGTTAATTAGCAAATAATATAAATATTACCACCGTAAACATTAGGTGAGCAGATTACACTGTAACCGTGTGTCCTAAGAAGAGATTTGCAGTAATAAGCAATTTGGCTGTTTTCACCAGACAAAATACGACAGAAATAATACAGCCATTCAGCACAGAATATGCACTCACTCACAAAATTTTAAGGTTTATAATCTAATTAATACATATTAAACCTCTTTAAAATTATTAAATGTACATGCTGAATCACTGATATATGTTGACTTGCACTAAGTCAGTTCTAAAGTTCAATATCAAACGGTTTATTTTATTTTCAAGGTCTGATGTGAACGCTTTCTGCTGCTGCTTTCAGTAGTATGGCAATAAATGTCATGTGAAATGGCATTTAAACTCACATTATTAGCATTTAACACTGAATAAACACGTGAGGTGTACCTGAGGTGAGCATTGTCCTTTTTCTGTTGTTCAGCTGCAAGAAATAGAAGCTGTTTCTAATATATCGATTCAAGGTGTTGGTTAAACTCCTTTTAATATGATAATATTCCTTCTATCCCGTGCCGTTGCTTTTATATAGAACACGATTTAAATCAGCCTTTAGGCTCGATAGTCAGACTCCCTCCTGTTGGTCGTCAATCTGGCAACCTGCACTTGTGCCTGAGCATTATTAGAAATTATTATTATTTTTTTATTCACATTTAGAACATAATTTATTTTTAAAATATTGAGACTGGAGCAGAATGTTTTAGTGACATTATAAATGGCTTTACTGTGATTTTGTTTTATGATTTGAATGCATTTCTGCTGAATAAAGGAATTGTTTTCTTAAATAAAAAGACTTTAAATGGTTGTACTTTATTTTCATTCTTTCCATAGTATGCATAATTGAATTCAATTTAATTAAACATGATGCACAACATTTACCAACAGGGGCCATCGAGGTCAAACCTGGTATGTAACCCTCTCAAACTATTATTTCACAGCAAATTTTGCATGATAATATCTTCTAATGTTAATTTTAATCTGCAAAACAAATAAAAAAAATACGCACACATTCCTACACTTTTCTGTTAGAGTATCGCCACCTTTCCAGCCCAAAACCTCATACACAGCTGTGAACAGCACACAAAAAAAAGCTAAATAAATAAATAATTATAATATGCCATGATTTGTCATTGTCCCAAATACAAATCATGAATAAGTTATATAGAGTACAGTCAAATGCTGTCGACAAAGGGCTTTTTGGCAATGGATCCTGTGCTTCTCTCAGCTGAACCTTTATGTCAGAGAAACCAAAGCACAGTCATACAAACCTCCATGATGGAAAAGCAACACCTGCGGAATAAATAAATCATGCTGGAAGGCATCATGCCTATAAAAGTCCCACAGTGTGATGTCGCTGAAAGTGATCAAGGTTGGGAGCTGCTAGAGACAGATAGAGATGGAAATAAATCATGTTCTCTGTCTGCTAGACTTGATTATTATTCATTGGACTCGTCAGGGCAGACCTTTAAGAGGTCAATAACACAGTCGTGCTCAAACAAGAGGTCAAGGTTAGGCTGGTTAATGTGACCCAGTGAGACCCTGCTGTTCAATGACATAATTGTAATATCTGACAACAAGAAGCGTCTTGATTCTCAGTGAGAGTCATTTATTTTTATTTTATTTATAAAAGCTTTTCTTCTGCAATGACAGTTCAGTTGTTGTTGTTGGTGGTTTCATAAGTTTTAATTTTCAAACGCAACTGTATTTATTGCTTCTTTTCTTTTTCTCATATTTCTTCATTATTTTATTTTTCTTAAATATCTTGTTAACTTCACAATTCAGATTTTTTTTTCATATTTATTTTGCATAATTCCTTTTATATTTTTCCAATTCAGCATTTATGTAAATATGTGTTTCCGTTCATTGCAATTAATGTTTTCACAAACTTTGCAAGAAGCCCACCAACAGAACAAAAAGACCAAAGGGTGACCTTTTTTGTCATAGCAAAAGAAGTTGCAAATCGGCGAGTAATAGAATATTGCATATAACCAATAGTAAACAAGGCAAGCATATTGGAGACAGTTGATTTGTCACATGGATGTACATAAAGTTTATTGCACACTGAAATATTCATTCACTCATTTATTTTTCTTTCTTTGGCTTAGTCTCTATTTCAAAGGTCACAATAGAATAAAGCGCCAACTATCCCAGCATATGTTTTATGCAGCGGATGTCCTTTCAGCCGCAACCCAGTACTGGGAAACACCCATGAACACTTATTCACACACAAACATACACTACGGACAATTTAGTTTATTAAAATTACCTAAAGCGCATGTCTTTGGATTGTTGGGGAAACCAAAGGAAACACGCAAACACAGGGAGAACAAACTCCACACAGAAATCCCAACTGGCCCAGCCGGGACTCGAACCAGCAACCTTCTTGCTGTGAGGCTACAGTGCTAAACACTGAGCTACCATGCCACCCACACTAAAATATTTTGTCCAAAAGTGTTTCTCGTTAAAAAAATAAATATAATCTCACTTTGACACACTGCCTCCAACATTTTCGTCTGGCATAAAAAAAAAATATATATATTATTTATTTATTTTTTTTTATCTGTGGAAGGAGTTTTAATAAAGATGTTTGGACAATTTACAACCACTTTACAAGAAGGCAAAATCCAGAATACTTTATTTGACACAAACATAGTGCTGAATATAAAGAAAGAATGTGGCAAATGGATGAATCAGTGCTGTAGCCTAATGTTAGCTGGTTTTAATGCCTGGCATGCATCATGCATGCAGCTGTTTGGCAAGTGTGTGTCCATACCTTTGATACACTGCCAGTTCAGGACTAAATTGTGTATGGGAATTTGTGTTGTGTGCATGCAGCGCTACAAGAAGAGTATTAAAATGCCACTGATTTGCTGACAATAACTTTGAATTTCAGATTACTCAGCTTTTAAAAAATAAAGACGCGAACTCTGCATTGGAATTTGGATGGACAGAGTATTTCCTGTTTCTTTTTGAAAGA
This sequence comes from Danio kyathit, assembly GCA_903798195.1. Lineage (NCBI taxonomy): Eukaryota > Metazoa > Chordata > Actinopteri > Cypriniformes > Danionidae > Danio > Danio kyathit. The sequence continues at coordinate 36,683,484 of LR812536.1, read as the reverse complement.
ATAGAGGAGAACATAAGCATCACTGCTTATATTGATTAAATGGTAACACTTTATTTTGATGGTCCATTTGAAAATTAGTAGACTGTCTGATACAGACATTCAACAGACATTTAACTGACTATAAGAAACTTTGCAAGTGCATGTCAACTTACACTAACCCTAAACCCAACCTAACAGTATACCATCATAATAAAGTGTGACCGATTTAATTGTTCTGTTTCTTTTCACAATATGCATTGAACTCACGGTTTGTGCGTGATAAAGTTTTAGGAAAGAAAATTTTGGACTTTACTTTTGGATTTTACTGTTCCTACGTCAAAACTTACCCTTAAGTTTTTATCTTTCATTATTTACATTAACATTTTTTCACACAAGTTCAAAACCTAATTTTTGTGAATTTAGGGATTTTTATTTAAAATTTGGCATTTCCACTAATCATTAAAACTTATTTCTAATGCAATACTTAAAGGGCTAATGTTTAAGAGAATTTGGAATGAAAGCCACGCTGTGATCAATTCTCTCATCAGCAAAAAGCATCAAAACACCAAACTAACCTTTTACCGAGGAGCATATTGTGTGGTCAGAACAGTGAAAACAAGTTTCATTTAGTTTGGTCCAATGATAAAAAATGCAGTCAAGCTAAAACTGAACGCAAATGGTGAAAAGAAGTCAGTGAACAGTGATAAGGAAGTGTCATGGTTAATATTTAATATATTTAATTTTATCTGTCTATTTCTTCATTTTATAAGTGCAGTATTGACAGTATTCTTTCAGAGCAGAAAATTATTCAGTCGAGACATCCTGTCTCATTACTTGCATTATTATTTTTAACCATAAAAACCTCATTATGGGCTGCACGGTGGCACAGTGGGTAGCACGTTCTCCTCGCAGCAAGAAGGTCGCTGGTTCGAGCCTCGGCTGCGTCCGTTGTCGTTTCTGTGTAGAGTTTGCATGTTCTCCCCGAGTTCGCGTGGGTTTCCTCCAGGTGCTCCGGTTTACCACACAAGTCCAAAAGCATGTGGTATAGGTGTATTGAGTAGCTTAAATTGTTCTTAGTAAATGAATGTGTGTGGATGTTTCCCAGTAATGGGTTGCGGCTGGAAGGGCATCCACTGCGTAGAAAACATGCTGGAAAAGAAAAGGGACTAAGCCGAAAAAGAAAATGAATGAATAAAGCTCATTATGCTGCAAACTGTTTTTTAATATTATTATTATTATTATTATTATTATTATTATTATTATTATTATTATTTTAGTGTTATGTATAGTCATCATACCCACTTAATGTAATGTGTATTTATATAGCACATTTATTGAATATGGCCATACACTCAAAGCGCTTCACAATCATGAGGGGGGTCTTTCCACATCACCACCAGTGTGCAGCATCCACTTGGATGATGCGACTGCAGCCACAGGACAACGACGCCAGTGTGCTCACCACACACCAGATATAGGTGGAGGTAAGAGACAGTGATAGAGCCAATTCAGTGGATGGGGATGATTGGAAGACCATGATAGTTAAGGTCCACTAGGGGGGAATTTGACCAGGACAACGGGGTTACACCCCTACTCTTTACGAGAAGTGCCATGGGATTTTTAATGACCACAGAGAGTCAGGACCTCGGTTTAACATCTCATCTGAAAGACGGTGCCTACTGACAGTATAATGTCCCCTTCACTTTACTGGGGCATTAGGACTCACACAGGCCACAGGTTGAGTGGCCCCTGCTGGCCTCAGTAGCCACCACTTGTTTGTAGTTTGACATTTTACTGTCGTTTGTTATTTCCAGTCATTTTCCCATATAGGCAAATCAAATGTCCTAAAACAATAGCAGAATGATAAAAAAGAGCTTAAATGCCCATTCAATACTATAAAGCACATTTCTTTTTCATCAGTGCAATCACATGCATAATTTAAAAGGGGCAAAGAAGATCAGTTTTAAAATCACGCTTCCTGTGCCAGCCAAGCATCTGCCATTAGAAGATCAGGAACGCTAACAGATGGCTTTCTCCCGATATTATCGACCACCTTTGGCTCAAGCTACAAACAGCTTCATCGTCACCACGGTACAGATAACCACAGAGTGCGTTCTCCGCATATGAGGAATAAATTGGTCATTACTGTCACGGCTTGATAATTATGCTGTGACCTCTTTTGACACAGCTGTTTTGGCAGGCTCTCATACGAAGAGAGACCACAGAAAGTGTTCTAATGAGAATCAGCCTGTCAGACAAACAGGCTTATAATCGCATGCTGCTCCTCCATGCCAGTGATCGGATAATTCTGATTAGAGCCACACCATGTGAAGGCTGCCGATAAACCCAAATCCTTCTTGAAGAAAAGGTGGTTAGCTGTAAGGATCTGCCAGAAACAATCTGCACACTTGAATGGTGAAGCTGTCTGAAAAAAACTGATTGTTGGGGATGAAGGGAGCTTTGAATAACAGCACACGACAGGCAGAGAAACAGCCACACGCGCACAGACTCATTAGACAGACCCTCCCCGCGTCTCTGAACTCCACTTTGAATTATATGAAACTGATCTTCCTCCGTAATGAAGAAGTGCTGAGCCCTGGTCATTAAAGTGGAAAGTGCTGAGTTCCACAAGTTCAGCTCCTACAGCTCAGTATGGATATATAGGACTTTGCTGAGGTGAAGATCAGATATATAGAGTGGAACTGGGCTTTAGCCAACATGACAAGACCCATCACTCCTCGTCCTCCATTAGCTGCTGCTGGGCTCGACGTTTACTGTAAAAGCTAATAGCGGTACAGAGAAACTCCATGTGCTCTCAGAAGGAAATAATCCCATTGTAGCACCCTTTATATTAGATAGATAGATAGATAGATAGATAGATAGATAGATAGATAGATAGATAGATAGATAGATAGATAGATAGATAGATAGATAGATAGATAGATAGATAGATAGATAGATAGATAGATAGATAGATAGATAGATAGATAGATAGATAGATAGATAGATAGATACTAGACAGACAGACAGACAGGAATGTGGCATTATTGCTGAACATAATCACTGAACATGATTCTTCTTGAAAGCATTATCTAAAATTGATGGCAGGGAGGATTGTTAGATGGCTTCTGTAATGGTTTTGGATAAATGATTTTCACCAGTTAGTTTGAAGCTCCGGATCAGATAATGAACTCATAAAAATGACAAACTACAGCTTTATGGCTCTTTAGAGAGGACTTACCAGGTTGGATTTGATAATGATGCTATAAATATATAGAAATAGAGTATTCTGTGGTTATTATTGACCTTTTAAACAAAAAATTATACCAGGTGCCATAGGTAGGCAGACAGACAGACAGACAGTCAGATAGATAGATAGATAGATAGATAGATAGATAGATAGATAGATAGATAGATAGATAGATAGATAGATAGATAGATAGATAGATAGATAGATAGATAGATAGATAGATAGATAGATAGATAGATAGATAGATAGATAGATAGATAGATAGATAGATAGATTTGTTGTCAATGTAAACGTCTGTTTAGCATTCATGAACCCACAGAGAAAAGCCTTAACTCGACCAGTTGTTCTGGAATCTGTCACTGACTCTCATGTATGTCTCTACAGTAGCTAATTATGATGGCATATTTTACTTTGTGTGAGTTTTTTTTAAGATATATATATACAGTTTATAAGCCTGTCAAATTTTACTTACATCTAATTATACAATGAACTTGGTGAAAAGGGAAATTAGTATAATTGTTGACACTATATGACAAAGATATTTGTTTTCTTAGCAGGCACTCAAACTAACTCTTTATTGTGAAATACTAACCTGAAAATGATGTTGTAATAGATCATCTGTTGTAGTTAATGTCCTTCTCCCTCCACAATGTATTGCATGATATAGTTTTTACTTGTTGAAGTTTCTTATTTACACACTTGTGCCATCAAACTGTTGTATAAACATAATATCACACTTGTAGTGATATGGCTCTACATCAGCAGGCTGTGATAAATTAAAGGACGAATCACAGCTGTGTTGGTATCGAGTCATCTCACACTCCTACTGATGTGAAATTGCTCATACATAAACTGGACCAGGAAAACAAAAAGTTGTTGCTTGGATTTATGTAAGCACATATTCAAGAGACTAGGATCTTTGTTGCAGTCATTCATTTGTTTCTGACATGTTATATTTTACATGTCTAAATAACACAGTCTGTGGTTTTTTATTTCTTTGACAACTGTGTTGGAAGAATATCTCATATTCCAGAAAAAACAATAGGTTCTAGGAAAACATAGATTGTGTAGACTGATCTGACCACCAGCTGACATGAACCCCATTAAAAGATGTTCATTTATATAGTTTGTGAAAAATTACTTAATATTTGTTTGTTTGTTCATTGGTTTGCTTGTAAGAGCTGTGAATCCTTTAAAAAATAAAATAGTTCAGAATAGTCATAATTTAATTACCCTCAAGCCATCCTCTGTATACGGCATTTTCTGTCAGATGAACACAGTTGGAGTAGTATAATAGTGTTGGACATTTAACTTTTACACTTCAAAAATAAAACTAAATTCTAAACGCAAACGTTTTATCATTTCACCAGAAGTGAGTGATTGGAATTGGATATTTCTGTTTCAAAAACATCTATAGTGTATACGCTATATAACCTCTGGTGAACGGTTGATGTGACTTTTTTCAGTTTTATACAGTTCCTTTTAGAGCATCACTGTTGTAATTAATTAAAATACAGTCAGTTAAATAGACTTCAGCATTAATTTAGTTGTTCAAGCGTAAAATTAGATGAAAGATGCACGCACTGTCATGATCAGAAGGTAAGCACCAAAACACCATTGAAAATACTGGAGTAAAATAAATGTTCATATTTTAAAGAAAATTGAATTTAACGCAGTGCTTCTTATACAATCTTGTACAATCTACCCACTTTATGTCGTATATCAATCAGGCAGTGGAGATTGTTGATTTTTAAAGAAAACAGACCTTAAACGCATACATTTTGTAACTGCATACAGTTCTCTGGAAGCACTTGACCCAATTTACTGAAAAATTAAAAGTCCTTTTGCATATACCCTATCATTAATACCCTGGCAGCATATAGTTGTGTTTAATGAAAGATTTATGCACTTTTAGAAGCTTCAAAATAAAAGTCACTATCCAACCCCCCTATCGAACAGGGGTGCGTTTTTCAAAACCATCGTTAGCCAACTAAGGTTGCAAGTTTCGTTGTTACAAACAAAGTTTGTTGATTTGGCGTTTTCCAAATCCATCGCTCCAACAAACATTCGCAAACTACATTGCAAACTTTTACGCTTGCAACTACACCTCTAGAGCTGTAGTTAGAAGCATAGTTTCTGGCTGTGTTCTATTCCCAGTTATCCCCTCTATGCCCTGTTCCTTTCGAACGTTCCAACATTTAAACTTGGAATGATTAAAATAACATTAATCTCTCTTTAGTTGTAATTTGATTTTAAAGTATTTTTACAGTTCAGTTTTAGTGAATATCATATTGACAATTGAGTTCCCTTCATAGTGCACTGTGAAAACATTTATGCCATTTTGACCACAGCTGTGGCTCATGACAAAATCTATAGTGACCTATTATTTAAAAGTGTAATTTTTGTTACGTCTCCAAAGCTTGTGAAAACAAAAATATATAGCATACGTTAAAGCTTTTAATTTATAGTAGGCTATTTATTAAGAAATGTATCTGTACTGTATATGACATGGGCATTTCTGCATGACAAAGAACATTTCTGCAGTGGTTTGTATGTGTCAAAGTTGTTAAAAAGTAGACTTTTAAACAATAAAATAAATAAATATACAATAGCCAGGATATACAAGAGCCATAATACAATTTAAAACAATACTGAATGTGTTTGTCTGACAGAAAAAATCATATACTTGAGGATGAATTGGGAGAGAGTAAACTATGTTTGGATACACTATTCATTTAAATAGTTTAGTCAAACTTAGCATTTAGACAAACCATTTACAGAGAGTAAAACAACAACAACTGCACTGACAGCTTTTTTCCTCTATTTTACACAATCAGTAGTAACTACTCATGGAGTTAATGCAGATGCCTAAAACAACAACAACACTAACTTGTGTATTGCATTTTAAACACTTTAGTTGAAAAATTGCACGCACAAAAAAAATTAATGCATCCTACAGCTGCTGAGCATTATGACCAAACATCTGCCACTGAACATCCTGTTTGGCTGTGTGGGATTTAATGTCCTCTTTATATTTTCTGCATGCTTTGAGTTTCTTGGTTATGTCAATTTTTCATTAAATATGAATGAGAACAAAAATGGAGGAGAATAGAGAGTTAAAAAGAAAATCCCTGAATGAAAAATTGCTTGTGGAAAGCAGCATTATTCCTTTTAAAGGAGCCACAGTGATGTACGCAGGGATGCCAGTGTCCGTTGTATGCATACAATTTGCTTTTATATCAAGTCCTTTTGCATTGTCATTCTTTGAGGCAGGTAAATGTGACAGCAAGGAATTGGCAGTTCAACAATTCAGAGCCAAACCAATGTTACAGCCACTGTAACCAAAGGGAAAAAAATTGTAAGGTACAGTAATAATAGGAATAAAATTGCAATGCAACTGGCCATCTAAATTCCACACTTTCTTACCTATTCATCAACATAAAACCTTTCCACAGTAGCAGAATGCAAATAAATATGCAACAGCTCATACAAATGCATGCACATTGAGTTCAAGACCATACTGAGGAAATAAACAGAAAAAGGCACCTCAGCCCTGTTTACATGCTTTCCACAAACACAATAAAGTTTATATTAGTCCACTGAATGACCAGTATAATGGTTACCCAACAAAAGCCAATTCACTTGTAATGCCTACAAACTCTATTCAAGAAACATGTAATATTAGTTTGACAAGTAGGTTTAGACAGCGCTGAAAGAGAAGCTTTAAAATACATGGTTGGCCAAACTCATTTGTGTGGCGAAAGCTAAATTTAGGGCAAACTGTGCACATATCATTTGTTTCTATGAGACTGAGTTTAAAAGAGGTGTGCAATTCCCCGATCGTATTTGTGTGTGTTTTCCCATTCCACGTGTAGGGATGAAAAACTCATCTATAATTCTACAACAAAATAAGCATGCTAACATCTGGCAGCAACCTGCGGCCAGTGCACTCTTTATTTGCGAGCACCTTTCTGTTTCAGTATTCATCTCACCGTCGCTCTGCTTTGCTTTGCTGGAATTGGTTTGAGTTTGAGCTTTGGCGTTGACTCATAATTGCCTGATATCTTATTATTAATTTGTCCCAGGCGTAATCTTGAAATTGAAATATAATCCATAATGCATTATTGAGCATTTCATTCAGGCATGCAGACGTGACTTGATATGTACCAGCCGTAGCCTGGATGTCCTATTAAATCCCATTTAAAATAACAAATTGATGGGGGTATTTCTGGTGGGTATAGATATGTTTTGACTCCATTTCCAACTTCTAGACATGTGATAGGACTCTTTCCAGCTGCTCTCTTGTCTGGTGAGATGTTATGCTGTTTAATAATGCCCAGCTGGAGGTGTCTAGAGCCTCCAGCATTATAACCAGGCTTGTGTTGTTGTCACAGGATTTGGAGGATTTTTTTTAGGCCAATTTAATTCCTGGAAAACATTTTGTACCTCTCTGCACACTGCTAAATATATACAGTAATACAGTAAATTATGCCCTTGACAAGCTGTGTCTGTGACATTTTTTACATGGTCTAACACTGTTATTTCTGTTTGCCTCATAGGATTAGAGTGGACATACAAGATGCCAGAGAGACTGTTAAACTTGCACAAAAACTAGTTTGGAAATAATGTATTTTAAAGAAAAAATTATTAAACTTGCAGCTGTAAGAGTCTAAATTATTATATGCATTTGTTTATAAGGCAAAACATGTCTTTTTCACCAAAGAAAGGTCCATGCTGACTCCAAAGGCAGACACAGATAAGATCAGGGCCTGGTGTGTGGACTTTGGGGGGTTTTACGATGTGGTCACATGTTGATTGGTCAGTTTGAATGTCTCAGCATTTGGGTTTTGGTCACATGGTCAAGAAAGGTACAAAATAGCTGGTAAACTTGGCTCTGTCTCTCTTTTCTTCTCTGCTCCTTCCTGAGCTCTCCTCTCCTTTTCTGGAGATTATCTTCTCTGGATCTCTCCCTCTCTCTCTTTGTCTCTCTCTCCCTCCCCCTTTCTCTCTCTTTCTTAGATAACTTTAAATTTAAATTTACAGTAAGCTGGGTACAATTTATATCATATGTTTTTATCATTTCATGTTTTATCATTTTATGTAGTTATTTTATAACTAATTCAGTTGTAACCATAGAGAATTATTGTCATTAAATCATTTCATTTTCAAGTATTTGTGAATTACTTTTGATTTAACATCAACACTTAATTGCTCCATATTGCAATACAATACAATCACATAATAACAACGCTCTCCCACATTTATAGCTATTAATACTGCCCTTATTTCCGTTTTTGGTATAAGATTGCAGAAGAATGGTTTGACTAGAAATGTACAGTTTTTTACCATCATGCTGATTACTTTTTAGTCGCTCGGCAGACTACAGTACGAACCGCTGTGGTCAAAATACCATTCTACAGATGGTGCCGAAACCCGGGATCCTTTGCAGTGAGTTTTCTGAAATTTACTTTAGCCGGTCTTAGCTGGATTTTTCACAGCTGACCTGGTGAATGGATTAAAACTGGCCTTCTAACCACAAGAGTGGGTAAGTCTGCTTTTATTGTTCCTCCATTTGCTTAAATTGCATGAAACAGAAATTACAAGACTGTAATTCGTTTCAATAGTTCAATTTGGTAAATTTCAGATTGCCTCCTCAAGGATGGAAGGGTTAATTTCTAAAGAAAGTGATATATTGTTTGCTTTATGGACTAAAAAAGTTGAACCTACATTGTGTAAACTTAGCAAAGAAGGACTTGAGTTAACAGACTCAGACTCTACATTGTTTGCATGGTGGGATGTAATTGGCAAAAATGGAAAGAAATCAAAACGTGGCGATACAATTGAAGCACTAAATTACATGTGTTACTCAGGACTGCGTAACATTACGTCGAAAATACCTTCATTTATCAAGGCTAAATGTGAAGAATTTGCTGTTAACAAATCAGAGGCAGAAAAGTCAGAGGCGAAAATTCTAGATCTCCAGTTACAGCTTGATAATTTACTAGCTGAACAGTTAGCCCTGGCTGAAAAATGCAGAAGTCAAAAAGACACTATTGCAGATTTAAAAGCTATGCTGAAAGCACAGAAGTTTGTGTCTCCCAAAATGCTTAACAGCGGAGGGATTGAAAAGCATGTTCACTTCACAGATGAAGTTACTTGTAATAAATCTGAAATGATTTGTTCAGAAGCTGTAGCTCAAAAGAGTTTGCCTGTTTCAGTACTTAAGGTGATGCCACACCATAGCGCAGCAAAGACGCATGGTGTAGAAGCATTAGAGAGTCTTACAAACCCTCAAACCTCAGATGATCACAGCAATCAACCCTCAGACAAACAAAACAGGCTTTGCATGACCTGTAGAAAGTTTGGTCACAGAGAGGATAAATGTTGGACATCAGGACAGGGAAGACCTCCACCATATTTTCTGAGAAAACAGAAATTACTTAAGAGCAAAAATCAGTGGTCTTCACATAACAAAAACTCATCTGCTAATAACACTCTTAGTGAACTAACTGCATTGTTAATACAGGGCCTGCAACTGTTAACTTCCTTTGCTGGCGGCTTAGCAGCCTAATAGCAATACAAGTTAATAATTGCTGATCCTGTTTGCATTTCCAAATTTGTTATATTTGTGTTATACACATTTTCATTGCCATAGAACACAATTTAGTATTTTGTGATACTACACGTACACATAGACTGAGTAATTCCTTAAAACATGATTTTCTTATTGTAGGTGTAAAAACACTCAAGTCTGAGGTTTTAGAGGCCACAGATGCATTCTAGACCGCATATCATGTGAAAAAAGGAATTAACTGTATGCTAAAATTAATTAATTTTAAGATACTTGTGTTTATATGTTGGATGAGTCTCATCTCCTAAAAGTGGAAAACTGTGCTATCCTTAATATAGCTGCAGTTTAAACTACAAACAGGAGTATAGAATTGCCTTGTGGCTTCAGTGTAATAATTGCAGTAACAATGAAAATGCTTTCTTACAGGATTCAGCCTTGAACATTGCACTTTATCATGCTCCTTAAAAAACATTGATTTGGAAGTATTTTGAGCCAGATCGCATTCACATCTCATACTCAAATTCCATGCTGGCTCCCTGTTACAACAGGACCAAATTTACACACTGTCGTAAAACTTCCACCCTTTGTTAGGAGCATGTTTACACAAACACATAGCCTCAGCTGGAACACTGCCTCACAGAGAACAACATTTCAAATCTTCACACACATAGTCAAATTCGCATTTGTCTTACACTGCTTCATATAGATGTTACATGTTATTTAAGTCTTTTTAATCAGACTTTATCATAACTATGGATTTTTCATCTTGTTTAGTTATTTTGGTTTCTTTTGATTATTTAACCAGTTACTTATTATTTGTTTCAACAAGATATATCAAAGTGTAAATTGGGATTCTAAATCCAAAATGCTGAAATATTGTTGCTTTTGTAACATTGTTGACATCTCTACAACAAATGTTATTTGTGTTCACTTTGTATTTAATCTATTTGAATGCAATTGATATTGTCTTTGAACATTGATTAATTTAATTCACTGTATTTGGTTACACTGAATATTTTGCTGATACTCTTAACCAGCTATTGTTGATTTTGTTGTAAAGCAATTTAATTTTGATGTTTCCAGATATTGTGTGAAGAGCTTGTTTCATGTTATTTTGTCTTGATCTTGACCATATTTTTAATTACATTCATTTAAGGGCATTTTGCTTGAGAAGAACTCAAACTGACCACATCAATCCTTTGATCAATGACAAATGCCATGTGTTTGCTTTTGCTGTTTGTTGTGCCATTTGCTGTTTTCAGATACAGGATCCATGAAGAAAAGGTTCACGCCTTGTGATCAACTTCAAGAGAAGAGCAGGGGTTCCCTGCATTCCTCAGCACCTACTCTTGTGGGGGTTTGAAGGACAATTTGCATATAAGCAGTGCAACACCATTCGACTGAACCTCTCACACAGGGCTGAAGGACTGAAAGACTGATTAACCTTACTCCCGCAACAAGCCTGGACAGGAAGTCCGAAGATGACAGCAGCACACAACACAAAGCATATTTTCATCATTAATGTCACCTTTTTGCCTCTTTCTGTGTCACAACGGTGCCAGGGGAGGACTGTAAGAGTCTAAATTATTATATGCATTTGTTTATAAGGCAAAACATGTCTTTTTCACCAAAGAAAGGTCCATGCTGACTCCAAAGGCAGACACAGATAAGATCAGGGCCTGGTGTGTGGACTTTGGGGGGGTTTACGATGTGGTCACATGTTGATTGGTCAGTTTGAATGTCTCAGCATTTGGGTTTTGGTCACATGGTCAAGAAAGGTACAAAATAGCTGGTAAACTTGGCTCTGTCTCTCTTTTCTTCTCTGCTCCTTCCTGAGCTCTCCTCTCCTTTTCTGGAGATTATCTTCTCTGGATCTCTCCCTCTCTCTCTTTGTCTCTCTCTCCCTCCCCCTTTCTCTCTCTTTCTTAGATAACTTTAAATTTAAATTTACAGTAAGCTGGGTACAATTTATATCATATGTTTTTATCATTTCATGTTTTATCATTTTATGTAGTTATTTTATAACTAATTCAGTTGTAACCATAGAGAATTATTGTCATTAAATCATTTCATTTTCAAGTATTTGTGAATTACTTTTGATTTAACATCAACACTTAATTGCTCCATATTGCAATACAATACAATCACATAATAACAACGCTCTCCCACATTTATAGCTATTAATACTGCCCTTATTTCCGTTTTTGGTATAAGATTGCAGAAGAATGGTTTGACTAGAAATGTACAGTTTTTTACCATCATGCTGATTACTTTTTAGTCGCTCGGCAGACTACAGTACGAACCGCTGTGGTCAAAATACCATTCTACACAGCTAAAAATCGCTGAAATAAAGACTATTATCAATCTAGGCTCATTGAAAAAGGTGCCTTAGCCTACATTATTGTCAAATATAAAATGCATTGCTCTGAGTATGTTTCGTTGCACGTTTCAGATGAAAAATCCACTAGAGGGTGCTGTATAAATTACAAATGATGTAATTCGGCACAAATGATGCCAAATGCATGATGCATGTGCTGCAAATGCGTGGAATGTGTCTCAATCATGTCTACCATGCAAGTTCAAACAATTTAACTCAAGCAAAATATTATACCAGATAACATGTTGTTATATGTTTCAGTACACACCTTTCTGTGTACATCTATGAAAATCCAGGGCTTGTCTAACAGATCACCTTAATGACTGAGCTAAACTATGGAGTCAATCTAGGGCCATATATACTTGCAAAAAAAAAGAAAGTTTTGCAAACAAAAATAAAGTATTGAGCTAAAAAACAAATAAATAAGAAATAAAGAAAGAAAGTAAGAAAGAAAGAAAGAAAGAAAGAAAGAAAGAAAAAAAGAAAAAAAAGAAAAGAAAGAAAGAAAGAAAGAAAGAAAGAAAGAAAGAAAGAAAGAAAGAAAGAAAGAAAGAAAGAAAGAAAGAAATCTCCAAAAATCACAAAGCAAAAATAATTTTTTTTAGAAAAAGCGACATCATCACCTAGTGTATTTAAGCAACAGTATCACTGAGGTGGTCTTACAGCCCCGTAGGTCCAGGCCTGCCGTAAATGCCTAAGTTCCTTTGACTCCGGCCCCTTGTCAAATCAGGGCCACAAAGTGAAACGCACAGAAACGTGTGCAAAGTGCAAAGTTAAAACAGAATCGCAAACTCACGATTGACTAATAAGCAAATCAAAATGAGCATTGCAATTGACTTGACGGGTTTTATAAAGGCAATGCTATAAAAAATATTTTGTAAATATATATAGGTCTTTTTTAAAAAAATTTTTTTTGCACTTCTTGTTTTTTTTAGCAGTTCTTTTTTTCTTTGCAAAACTTAATTTTCCCTTTGCAGTTCTTTATTTTGGTTTGCAAAATTAATTTTTATTTCTCTAAAATTAATTTTCATTTTGTGATTTTGTAGATTTGATTCATTATTATTTTTTGCTCAATGCTTTATTTTATGTTTGTAAAACTTTCTTTTATTTCGCAAGTATATATGGCCCTAGATTGACTCCATACTAAACCCTGCCTTAAACCCAACCACTAGTACTTTAAAAAGCAAATGTAAGCCACATAGTTTTACTTTGATTTTACTTACTGTACATGCTTTTATCTCTATTTTGGAACCGTGCTTCATCAGACTCGAACCTGAGTATCACAAGCACAATCATACAAAGTTAGCCACTGAGCAAACTGACCATGCCAAACAAGTTGTCTATACAGAGATAGACAGGTGAGCCTAATGTATTTAATTACAAATCATAACAGTTATGCTGTTTTGTGGTGTTTATTTGGTGTTGTGCAAAGAACTGCACAAAAAAAAAATATATTTTTATATATAACATTCAAAAATATAACATTTGTTTCATTGATCTTCATTCAAACCTTTGTTGAACACTCAATTTAGTTTTTTTTTTTTTTACTTGTTCAAACTACTTAATTAAAATGAGCCGAAACAACACAATTCTTGAGATTTCATTTGGACAACTTAATTTTCTTTATGTTCAATCCACATAAATTTGTTAAAAGTGTTAAGTTAACTTAATCGATTTGCGATGGGACAGCATAAATGAATTGTGTGGAACCCAGCATTTTTTACCGTGAAGTATACGTTGTTCCATATGTTGTTCTGAGCTACAGCAGTCATTTAAAGTTTGTGTACAATTAAGCAAAATCTCATTCATTTAAAAGAATCCTGTAGCTTAGAATGTATAAACACAGGCTCATTGTAAATTCGAGATTGGATACATTTATGCAAAAGCTGAAATATGTTTTTTTCTGGATATGTTTTGTTCACAAAAGGTCATGATTTGTTATCACCTATGCTGAATGCATGAATGCACACAGACAACTAGAGGCAACATTACGTTATAGCATATAGTTGACTGTTATTCTCACTACTCACTTCTCTCACAGCCTACATGAATGCCCTGATGACATACAGTACTATATCCTGTCTATGTGGACAGGTTGAGGAGAGGTATGCATACATATACATATGTTGACAGGTAGGTAAAACAGGACTGAACATTTTGATTGGACAAACTCTTGTTGGTCATACACCTTCAGCAGACTATATTAATACATATACAGGCTGCACAATATATCATTTCAGCATTGATATTGCAGTGTGATCATCATCAAAATATTGATTTTGTATCATAATTTATTATTTGCATGTGTTTTTGACGCTTGTAATTGTATAATGATTTTTAAAGCATTCAGGTATAAGAAATTGTACCATTAAAGAGCCCCTATAATGGGTTTTTGAAAATGACCTGTGTAACACAGCTCTAAGTGAATGAAAACATCCAGCTGAGGTTTATATCTAAAAGTGCAGCATGTTTAAAACTATTGATTCTTTACCGAAATATTTGACTCAGAGTCAAATAAATGAATTGAGTTGGGTTCGGACCTTTTGTTTGATCGCATCAACGTCGAAACGGTACATCAACAAATATGCACTTCCAGTTCGGGTAAAATGTGCACGCGCTTTCCCTCCACACACTAGCGGAGGCGCGGGGGATGACAGGACTGATCATGATGCGAAGATGACGATCACTGACAGATGGAGATTCGTCTGCGGGGAATAAAGGGTTAAAGTTCATTTTCACAACACTACCACAGTATAGCCAATCTAGTGCTGTGTGTGTTCCTGTTATTTTTCTGATTTTTGTCACAATAACCTATGCTGCAACGCAGGATTCGCCGGCCATTTGCTATTGAAGGAGTAGCAGAGACTATGGGACTTTGTCAGACTTTGACAGTGACTTTGTCAGTAACTTTTACAGTTCAAATGGATCAGTTTCTTCTTCCTCTGGATAATAACATGTACGTGTCGTTAAAAATTGTTGCCTCATTTTGTGTAGTTTGCAAAATATGTGTTTAATTGTATGTTATAAGCTGTAATCACCCCCCGCGGCTTGTAATCACGAATATATTATAGGTCAGTGCTAGTACTGTATCTTTCAGGTTAAATCTTTATGGGCTGTTCACATATCACATCCAAAATTATGTTGAAAACGTGATGGGTGCTTCTTCCTTTACAGATTTAAATGCGTTTCTGAACTGGCGATCCTCTGCTTTTTGCCTTTGCTATGGCCACCATCTGCTGTTCCTACACACACGCGGCGCGGTCAATTTTCAAAATAGTTCAACTTTTGCCACTGTGTGAATTAATACTGAATGTGTATGTCGTTGTTATTACTTGGGGTTAGGTTTAAGAGTAGAGCAATATGCTGCTGTTTAGCTGCATTGATTTATTGCATTCCTGCATTGGGCTCTCACATACTCTCTGGTGGCTATTTCATAGCCGTGGTGGTATTTCATAGCCGTCTTTTCTCTCTGTCTCGTGCTGAACGTAGTCGACCAATCGCAACAGACTGGGTCATCGGACCAATCACCACAGATTAGCTTCGCGCTAAGGAGGGGTTTGGGAACAAATGAACCGCTAAACGATTCATATGGGAGACACTGAGATAATTAGGTAAAAAAATAAATGCATATTATAGGACAATGAAAGTGTTTTTGACCTTGCACGCATATCAGCATGTTGTTGGAGACCTCTAAAACCAAAATATGACCTTTTTAATGCAAAATAGAGGCTCTTTAACTAAGATTAATTTTAGTGAATTGTTTTTATTTTTATTATTCAGTTACTGTACTTGAATACTGTTACTGTTCTTGATTATATTAATAGATAGTTATGCATGAAAATACTCACAACACATGCAAATACAGAAATGCACTGCAAATAGCACAGACCTCAACTAAAATGTGTCGAGGAAGTTTATAGATTGTTAATTAGATTTTATGGAGATCCACTTCCACTGCAGAATCATCCCAATTCATCTAACATAAATTCTTTCCAAATAGAGATATTGTGTTGTCTGGTGAAATTGTATTCATATCATAATATAAACCACTATATATATATATATATAGACATAGCAATGTTTTTCAATATCGTGCAGCCCTAACATATACATAGGTTTAGTCCACTTAATTTAATGATTCCTATTAAGATGTAAAGAGATCAACAAGCAAAACAAGAAGAAGAAGAAGAAGAAGAAGAAGAAGAAGAAGAAGAAGAAGAAGAAGAAGTAGAAGAAGAGGGACAACAACAACAAAAATGCTTGTGAAAAAATTGTCCCTGCAACTTTCTGGGTAGTTAAGTTTTTTGTTAGCAAACAAACAAATATATAGTAACAACATAGAATGTTTGGTTGCCCTAAAATAGCTAAATGGGAAATATCAACACAATCCTATGGCAATTTGTAACTACTTGATTAAGTGGCTAATTTGTATAAATTTGTACAATCTCATTCGTACAATTTAGTGCGATTTGCTCGTCCTCCAATGACGTTTTAAATATCATACATTTTTGTGCGGCTGAACTGAACTGTACGAATTTGTACGAATTAGTCATTTAACTAACAAAACATGACATAGGTATGTTTCCCTGTGAGATCAGGCTGAAAATATATATGGCAAAATATGTGAGAATATATACAGTGCTCAGTATAATTAAGTACACCCCATTTTGAAAATGATAATTTTTATCAATTTCTCAGTGATTATAGGCAATGTATTTTGGTGCATTTAAACAAAACAGATTTATTAAACAGATATATTAATTAAAATAATATTTTAGTCACCAATTATATTTAGAACTTGAAAGATAATGCAATTAAATTCAAGCCAAATATTGCAAATAAAGAAATTACAACCTACAAAATTTCCAGTATTTTTTTTTTATTTATTTATTTATTTATTTTATTTTATTTTATTTGCTTCTTTTGAATTTTCCTCTTTTTTTAAATTGTGTTTCATATTTTTCTATAACATATACATTCGGATGAATTAGTTTTTGGACTGTTATCGTAATTTATTTTGTTAGATAAGCTCCAGATTTGGCTGCAGTACTGACTAGGGTTGGGCTGATAGACAATGTCATCGTCCATCGCTGATGGCTGATAAACTTCACGATGCTGAGCCGGCATCGTGATCCATCGCCCCGCCCCACATGTATATGATATATAACCTATTATTTGCATGTCATCTTGATAGCAATAACGGTCTTTTCATGAGCTGTGTTATATTATAGCTGCTGTTTGCACGGCTGACAGCATCGTGAGGTTTAAATACATCGTGAGGATTATACAGTACCTCTCGCGCTTAAAATGTGTAGATTCAGTGGCAAACACTGTTACCTGTAAACCCCATCCCACAGACGTTACAGTGAATGGCTTTAGTTATTTTCATAGCGGACTTGAAGCCACTGGAAGTCTTTTATCCACTCTTGGAAAAGTGTAAATGGTGGATTAACATTCAGCACATGATCACTAATAGGATGTGCCATTATTTAACTTTAGGTGGTTTCTAAAACTAAATCTGTCAGTGTTATTTTCATTCTCTCATCTTCACATTTCCGCGGCTGTAGCTCCTGTCATGTGAAGGCAGAAGGCGTTGACTGAGTGTTTGACAGCTGATATTAACCAATCCATTGTAGGCTTTTGTACTTCAGCAAGTTCACATGATAACTGTTTTAATCTGTTCCTGAGCGCTGCGTTTGGTGTCTTTAGGTGCAAAGATGCATTCTGCATAAATGTCTCTTAAATCCGTGCACGCGGTGATGATTTTGCAGTGAAAACAGGTCGCACGGTAAAAATGTATGCACTAGCACAAATCCTTTCAAATACATATTTTCGGTCGCATAAAATATCAGGCGCAAGTGTGACCAAAACGGTCGAGCTCTAGCATCTTTACTTGTTATTATGTCCTCATAATAATAATAAAATATGGAAGTTATCATTAATCACAATACAAATTACAGTGAACTCCAAACGAACTCTCGCCTTGTCTCCACCACCAGCTGTGGGGAAAAGCCATTATGACACAGATCGCTCCGCCTGATCATGCCAGAGTCTCGCGGAAAAAAAGTGATTGACAGGTGGTAATTTGTGTATAACTTTATTTATTTATGGTTTGGTCATGGGTAAAGCAAAGACCATGTGGGTCAGGTAGTGAAAACGATACGTTACTATTATTAAATTCGTTATGAATTAATTGATATTTAACAACAAAGATCCCCACCCCGCCTACGACGACGATACCATCGTCCATCGCCGGTTCACATTCGACATCGTACGATGCCAAATTTGTCAACATCGCCCAACCCTAGTACTGACTAATCTAATGTACATGTATATGCACAAATATAAGATTGTATAGCTTCCTATTAAAAATATGAATTTAAAAGATAGATTTGTGAGGGGTGTAATCATATATGCTGAGCACTGTATTACTTATTTACTTACTTATTTACTTACTTACAGCCTCCCAGCATTCATATGTAGAAACAGCATCAAAATCTATGTATATCCAGAGTCACATATTTCAAAAAGCCTGGGTTAGGATCCATTGTACTGTATCCATTTATAAGTTGTCTACCTTGCTCTGCCAACTAGGCCTGTCATGATTATTCAGTTATTGCATGATTTATGATTGGAAAAAGTTTTGGTGATGCGGTACACTATCCATAGTATTTACTGTACATGCACGTTCATATCTTTGGCGGAAGATATAGAAAAATAAAACAATATATTTCCAATTCCCTGAAAGCAATATATTTCCCATTCCCTGAAAAATTCCATTACTACCGGTTCATTCACACAAAGAACAATAACTATAAGAATAGCTATAACGACAATTACATTACTGTCCACACCAATGCACAAAGATTTTCTGATTATTAGAAATGCAGTTTAAATGACATCAGAATGTTTTTGTTATTCATCTTTCCTTTTATATCATTCTTCTGTCTTATCTTAATGATTAATGTGCAGATTTGTGTAAAGAAATACAAGATAAAAATCAATAATGTGAAATATTAGTTATATTAGATTTCCATGCTCTCAGTAATCTTGCTTAGATAGCAACATTTATT
Source organism: Danio kyathit (assembly GCA_903798195.1). Taxonomy (NCBI): domain Eukaryota; kingdom Metazoa; phylum Chordata; class Actinopteri; order Cypriniformes; family Danionidae; genus Danio; species Danio kyathit. The sequence goes on along the minus strand of LR812536.1, from coordinate 36,664,234 downwards.
GTATCACAGACCTGTTTACCCATTCACATTTGTGTGTGTGTGTGTTTTGTGTATATTAAAAACCTCCATATAATCTTCTAATCAGTATCACAATTAGTATTAAATCTGATGTGGGAGTACATATAAGCTCTAAGTAATGCAACGCTTCAGAAAAAGGCCATTTATTTGTATGAAAAGAGAAGGAAAAAAAGGCCTCGGAATACTAGGTTCACAATTCAAAGGTGTTTGTAGCAGTGATCAATCAGCAAAAAGAAAAAAAAAAAAGAATGAGTGATGCTTGGAAATTGTCCAGCTTCATGCCGAGCCAAGAGCAGTTCAGCATGCAATGCTGCAATTTCATCCTACAAATCACAGCTCAATATGCCATACTGACCTGACATGACAGATTGCTCCACTAACACTACAGAGAAAAAAGTCACAGGCGGTACACAAATCAAAAATTGCGATATTCTGAAATCTGCAATTGGATTTAATTTGAATTAACTTCAGGTATGATTGACTGAAAGTTTCCTTTTTTTAAAAATGACCAAATAGGTCAAACAGGTGTCAAGCTCAGTTCCTGGAAGCCCACAGCTCTCCACGGTTTAGCTTTAACTCTAATTAAACACACCTGGTCAAACTAATGAAGTCTTTCATGCTGGTTTGAAACTCACAGGTAAGTGTGTTGAATCAGGGTTGGAACTTAACTCTGCAGGGCTTGAAAATTGATTGTCTGAGCAAGCAGTTTGTTCTGAGCTGTAGCTCTGTTTTAAACTTAAGTTCCCTAGTGGATGTAAAATTAGCAAGTGTCATGTTATTATTACATACGAATGTTTTAACCAATAAAAATTCAGCTATATTTAAATGCAGTGTGTGGACAATACTAAGCACAATCCATTCAATGGCTCATCCCTATGCCCTAATCCATTTGAAGGCTTTACCCTCTGGATTGACAGCTTCAAAGGGATTAGGGTGCTGTTCAACACCAAACAACCTTCCCTGTGCAAAGATTCACAGGGGCCCAAAGTGTCCATCAGTTGCACCCTTCAAAATCCTTCATTCCAAAGAGCCCTTTGAACGGCCAGATTTTGACCACTTTGGTTTGGAACAACATTATTTTCACTTCAAAGTGTCCTTCAGAGGGTGAAACATTCCATTTGGAAGGTACCAATAGATAGCTCCTTTCCCATTATTTTTCCTATATTTCAAATTCATAAAATTTATACTATATGTACATATTCGGCAGAGGCTTTGCACAGGGGAGTTTGTGTGTGCTTTGTGGCAAGTAGCCATGTAATAAGCAAGATAGATTTCATCCAGGTGGTTGTTATCACAGAATAACCTTTATCCCTTAATCACAGAAAGGGCAGTAGTTTAGTAAATGCCCTTATGATTCATATGGTCACACTTTATTTTGATGGTCCATTTGTTTTATTAATTTACATTGCATCTACATGCCAACTAACTATCATTAGATTATAAGTAGACTGTTAGGTTGGGGTTAGGGTAAGGGTTAGTGTAAGTTGACATATAAACAAGTAAGTTGTAAGTTGACAAACAACCTTTATGATTGTATTAACGGGAAAATCATCTCATATTTCCTTCTCTTTGATCATAATCTAAAATTGTGATCCTGTTACGCAAAAGCAACTACCTCTGGTTAATTCACTAGCTACGCATTTAATTATGTCACATGGATTACCAATATGGTGAGACGAGTCTTTGTTTCATTCCAAAGGGCAGTGAAACATTAAAAATCAATCTCTTTCCATTACCCACTGATACCTGTATTGACTGGCTCACAGCATCTCTGCAATCTCACATATGAGCAAAGACAGCGATCTGACAGAGCCTGCAAAGACAAAAGAATGACCTTTCGGGTTTAGTACGAGGAAGGGTAAAGTGTCGCTGCGGGACGGTTCAGGGCCTCGATGCTCCAAAGGCAATTTTCAAAAGCCTGGGATGCACGTGGACATGCTTTCTCCAGCCAAGCGTTTAGGAGAGCTGCCCTGGTTCAATGATCCTTCTTGGAAATTTAATTTGATTTCCTTTTTTTTGGCCATTTTGTGTTATTAAGGAGAAGGGAAACGTTTAACTATGAGGCAACAAATGAACCCGTACGACTGAATCTGCTGCTGAAATGTCAAGAGGATTTACTGTAGAAAACTGAGTGGGGGAAAAAAATCAACAAAGGAGGATTCAGACACTTGTGTGTTTTCGATGGTTTGAGAAGCATCAGATTCACTAATAATCAAAATTTGGAGGTCAGTAAAACTGAAGAAGTTTAAGTGAATACAGCTATTTCAGAATAAAAACAAAACAAATTGGAATTAATTATAGTTTAATCTAAATATTACAATTTTTCTCGCTTGGTGCATTTCTCACAACACTATTTACATTTGCACAACAGTTAATGCATTTCTCAAAACAATTAGTCATTTGTGCACATCATAGTAGCAGTTTCTCATTCCTTCCAACAAATTGCAAATGCTTTTGGACATGCATCAATTGCTTTCCTACAACTCTCTGCTGTTTTATAACATTATCCTTTGCTTATGTCATGTCAGTCAAAATTAACTTAACTTGTGGATGCTAAATAGTCATTCCATATAAAACTAATAGTCCTCATTTCATTACTTGAGTCATTACATACAAAAATGTTGAACTAGTTGTCAAAATCTGTCAAGCAAATTTTATAAAAAAAAATTTAAATCTTTTTTTTTTCCTGAAAATGTCTTCTAAATTGAACAATTTCATGAATGATTTACAGACCTGTGTATGTTGTAGGTTCAGTTCCAATATGTACTGCAATACTGTTTACAGTTGTGCACAGCTCTACCCAAAGGAAGTTTATGTTTGTTGTAAATAAGGGTGTGTTTATTGTTTTGTACAATGCTGTCAATAAATTAGAATTGTAAAGAGCAAATGCAGTAAAAATGTGAAACATACATATTCAGTGTCTTGTACTCAGATACCTCACTAAATGATCACAGTGATGTCTAACTTTACTGTAGTTTCCTTGATGAAATTTTTTAATTTAGAAGACATTTTCAGGGAAAAAAAAGAGTAAACATTTTTATAAAATTTGCTTGACAGATTTTGACAACTAGTTCAAAATTTTTGTATGTATAGATTCAAGTAATAAAATGAGGACTATTACTTTTATATGGACTGACTATTCAGCATTCACAATTTATTTTATTTATAAACTAATTTCGAGAGGATCACATGCTTATGATTGCTAGCGGCTGGACCCACATTATCCAAATTCACTATGCACCAATCAGACGATCCCTAAGCTACTACAAATACCCTGGGTTACGTATCACCGCTATCTTCGCTTTGAACAAAGCTCTGCTACGGCTATGGCTACGGCTGCGGCTGCGGCTACTGCTGCTGCTGCTACTGCTACAATAACAACAACAACTACTTCTACTTCTACTTCAAAAAACAACTATTCTTCAACTATAACTCCAACAACAAATTCAACAACAACTTCAACAGCAACATCAAAACTTTCCAATTTAAAGTGCCTCACACAACACATCCGCTGTGTCTTCAACCCAATTCCTAGCAACATCACAGTCTACAAACTCCGCCTAAACTCTCAAGACGCCGGCGATTCAAGCCATTACAATGAAGACAAACTCTCATCGTTCTTCTAGCGGTGCAGCCATGGTAATGTACATAGCACACTTCAAAGGGAAGCCTTACAAAAATAACCATTCTCCAACAAAGACTAAACATTTCACCAGGAACTCACCTCTCAAGCCTCCCGCATGTCCACAGATCCATATCTTTCTAATAGCATGAAGTAATTCATCTGCATGGGAATCCAATCCGCAAAATATTAGTCCACAGCATATTTATATGTTGATAAATAATCACGGAATGAATTGTTATCATATAAACTACTCACTGGATTGCGTTCAGTAGCGTCTCCTGTCATAACACTAGTGATTCTGGTCAACAAATGGCCGCCGGCCTGTTTGATTGGCACTCCTTTAAGCCAATAGCTGAAAAGAGAAGTGTCACCGTCCAATGAGCTCTAAAAAACTTGAGATGGTCCCGTTCTCTTTCTTGTCAGGTTAAGAATGGACTCTGACTTTGTGAATGAACTGGGCCAGATATGCTTGTGAATTTAATCACATTAGGATTCCAAACGGAATGTTATTTATTTATGGATTAAAATAAACATTAACACTGTGGTGACAGATGTTGGCAGTTGATGTTTATTAAAAAAAAAAAAAACACCTCTGCCACATCTGATAGCCATTTAACTTCTGGAAAGATTTTTACCCAGCTATTGAAAAACATTCAACACATCGAGCTCAGAAGTCCAATCGTAATATGCTAGTGACTCATATGTTCACACACGAGTGTCATTTGTGAATTCATAATAGCAAGTTGGTTGGATGTGACAACAACAAAGAAACAAACTTCCCGCTTGACTGCTATAAATGGGAGGAGGACATTCCTGATGAATGGAGTAACGTTTCATCCATTGACTCTGTTTTAGATACATTTGCAATTTAAACAGATTTCTATATCACTAAAGGGTTTAAACTCCACTCCACTATCACTTCACCAACTCAGTCTTCAAGAGGTACTTCCAGGACCACCAGACAAGCCACGCCCCATATCTTCAGTTCTCTATCCATCTGCGAGTTTTTTCCGCTAACTGTCTTCTTTCAGCGTTGATTATTCCACTACTTTTTTCCTTCGGCTTAGGCCCTCAATCCCCAGCTCTAACTCCCGCAGGAGCAACTAAAATGAACTTCAACTCCCACAAGAGTTCATGCCCCCCCCCCCCCCGGCCCACCTTACACCCTCTTCTTCACCGACCAAAACCTTTCCCGACTCCTGCAGGAGCCTACCCACCCCAGCTCTCACTCCCGCAGGAGTGTATCTGTGCTTCGACTCCTGCAGAAGTCAATCCAGCTCTCCCACGCCCCTGCTTAGACTCCCGCAGGAGTCTACATTTCTCTGCTCCTGCAGGAGACTCTCTTTTCTAAGCTATCAATTTTATATCCAGCAGCCGGATATTGCATTGTTCCATCTGCATTTTGGGGGGGGTTCTTATATAGCTGCTGTCCCAAGCTATATAGGGCATTTTGGGGAGTTCTCGAGATCTAACTGAGCTCAATCTCCCATCTTGCCTCGCAACGGGAGGGAGCCCTGGGCTCGAGGATCTTATGAGCTCAGGGCTCTCTCCCGGGACAGCATGCCAAACAAGCTTTATAATAAATCATCAGCTAAGTGTAAACTCTTGAATGTTACAAAAAAGCAGAGAGTTGTATGAAAGCAATTGATGTATGTCCAAAAGCATTTGCAATTTGTTGGAAGGAATGAGAAACTGCTACTATGATGTGCACACATGATTAATTGTTTTAAGAAATGCATTAACTGTTGTGCAAATTTAAATAGTGTTGTGAGAAATGCACCAATGTGACTGAGAAAAACTGTAATATTTTTAGTCAGTTTTTTGTAAGTTGAGATGACTAGAAAAAATTAAGGCAGCAAGATTTTTTTATCGTACAGACCTCCAAGCGTTATCATCTTTGTGTGATGGAACCCATAATAAAATGTAAAGGGTATTTATATAGTTTCTTGTAAAGAATTTATATTGTGAATATTATAAATGGGTCTAAATCAGGGATGCCCAAACCTTTTCGTATAAAGGGCCAAAAACCAAATATCTGTGAGAGCGGTGAGCCGAAGATAAACATACCAAACTATTTTGCATTAAAGTTGCCATGGGTCATTTGCTAATTTATTTAATAATTTTTAAATGAAAAAGTGTAGGGGTTTAACACGCCATCCTGGACAAGATTTGCTCACTGGCCTCTGTCTATCATGGCCCCCTAACAATCCCCATATCTTAATTGGCTTCATCACTCCTCTTCACCAATCAGCTGGTGTGTGGTGTGTAATCTGGCGCAATATGGCTGCCGTCGTGTCATCCAGGTGGATGCTGCACACTGCACACTGGTGGTGGATGAGGAGATGCCCCCATTGTGTAAAGCGCTTTGAGTATCTAGAAAAGTGCTATATAAATGTAAGGAAGTATTATTATTATTATAATAATAATAATAATTATTATTATTATTATTAACCCGAAACACACAAAAGAAACCCATGCGAACACGGGGAGAACATGCAAACTCCAAACAGAAATGCCAATTGACCCAGCTAGGACTTGAACCAGTGACCTTCTTGCTGTGAGGCGACAGTGCTAACCACTTAGCCACCATGCTGCCTCACAACTGTATTTATTTACACATTTTGTATCCAAATTGAAAACCACTGTCCTAGTAAATAGAACCTTGTGATAATAAGACATTTCTTCCAAAAAAACCAAATCTAACAGAAGACAAACATTTGAATAGTGGTTTATATTTCATCAGTCTTGTGGGAAATTCAAGTACTATAGGAAATTCAGTTACAAAACACATCCGCATGCTTCTTTTTCTCTCTCTCTCCTTGCACACTGTAGACCAGAAAGTGCGGTATTAAAATCAGTTCATAACCCTAAGTGCTGATGTTTCCCAGACTAGACTCTTATTATTCCATCGGGGCTGTAATTGTATTTCAAAGATGCACAGTATCAAGTAGCATTCAATCCTTTTACATCAATTTGGATTAAATGAAAGTGATAAGGTGTTCTCAGACTGCAAGCCCACATGAACACGAGCAGTAAAAATGATTCAGCGCAGCCCTTAATGAAGTGTTTTGTGTCTTCTCGTGTCGTGTGGCGCCTCATTACCGATCTACTGCCCAAGGAAAGCACTATAAGATGCACTGGGGTCAAACATGAGAACGACATTATGTGTCATTTCTTTAAACCCTCTTCAGCAGATGGTTAACGTTTATGGTTTTCATTTATTGAGATGGACAAATCAGGGTTAATTCACCAAATCTTAACACAATTTTCATACAAAATAAAATAAATATTTTACATGAGTCTTGCCGCTACTCAAGTTTGTAAAATAATTATATTAATAATAATAATAATAATAATACAGTTTTTCTCAGTCGTTTTGGTGCATTGCTCACAACACTATTTACATTTGCTCAACAGTTAATGCATTTCTCAAAATAATTAGTACAAACTTCAAAACCTAGTTGATAACCTGCAAAAGTATGTCACTTGCTCAAAATGGAGAGCTCATTCCTCAAAAGCAAGTATTCATGTCAATGAAAGTGTCAGTGTCATCAAGTTGAAAAGTCCTGACACCATTGTTTATGAAGAAGATAGTCAAATGGCTTTGTCATGTTTTCATTATGACACTTTACTCTGTACATTTTTTCCAATGCAAAAAAGTCAGATTTTGATGACGCTTCCTGAAAATGCTCAAGACAGCACTATTTACTATTTGCACAGCCATTTGAAAACTACAGTAAAGTTAGATATCACTGTGATCATTTAGTAAGGTATGTGAGTACAAGACACTGAATATGTATGCTTCACATTTTTACTGCATTTGCTCTTTACAATTCTAATTTATTGACAGCATTGTACAAAACAATAAACACACCCTTATTTACAACAAACATAAACTTCCCTTGGGTAGAGCTGTGCACAACTGTAAACAATATTGCAGTACATATTGGAACTGAACCTACAACATACACAGGTCTGTAAATCCTTCATGAAATTGTTCAATTTAGAAGACATTTCCAGGAAAAAATTTTTTAAATTTTTTTTATATACAATTAGACAGATTTTGACAACTAGTTCGACATTTTTGTATGTAATGACTCAAGTAATGAAATGAGGACTATTAGTTTTATATGGATTGACTATTTAGCATCCACAAGTTAATTTTGACTGACATGACATAAGCAAATGATAATGTTACAAACAGCAGAGAGGTGAATGAAAGCAAATGATGTACTGTATGTCCAAAAGCAATTTGCAATTTGTTGAAAGGAATGAGAAACTGCTACTATGATGTGCACACATGATTAATTGTTTTGAGAAATGCATTAACTGTTGTGCAAATGTAAATAGTGTTGTGAGAAATGCACCAAAGCGACTGAGAAAAACTGTATTCCAGAGTTCCCCTTCGGGAGGGGAACTTCAATGCTATGTGGAAAAACTTCCACTATGGGGATTTCGTCAGAATCCAATCATCTGAAAGAGTATAAAAACGGGCCAATGAAATGCCAATGAGTTGGCGGCGTCAGCGTGCACAGCTGTCTTGAATGACAATCAGCCTGGCATAAAAGGCTAGCATGTGCTCAGCAACGACATCCTTTTCGCTTTCAGAGCCTTTCACGAGCTTCTGAGAGAGTCTATGAGGGTATCTCCAACCTGTGTCTACAGAGAGAGATCGAGAAGCAGCTTCTCCCGGTCCAGAGCGTGTATACGCAGTGGCAGATGGTCGAGCTGGGTTGTTCTCCCTTGCCTGGCGTCCTTTGGGTCCGGTCCTCCAAGAGCGGTATGTATATAGGAAGCAAGTTTCCTAAAAGAGCAACACGGTTGTGCAGCGCGTCTTTTTCAAGACGTCGCTCCGACCGTGCGTTTCTGGTTGCGGTGGTTTCCTGTCCCCGGATGATGGGCACGAGCACTGCGTTTCATGTCTGGGGGTCCAGCATGTTGATGCGGTGCTCGCGGGCAGTGCATGCCATCATTGTGATGTCATGTCTGCTGCGCAGTTAAGATCGCGGCTCGCTCTTGCAAAAGAGCGACCCACCCCAGTTGTCCCCCGCACTGCGGTTGGCACTCGGGCAGATCTGAGGGTTTCAGTGGGAGTAAATCCGCCGCCCTCGGGCTCGCGGACCTCTCGCTCCTCCACACGCTCCATCCAAGCTTCAGGTGAGAGAAGCGCTCCATCCTCGGGTGGTCGCCCTCTCACTTGATGACACCGAGGATCAGATGTCCATCGCTGCATCGGAGGATGGGCTGTCATTGTCTGATGAGGATGCGAACCCGCTCGCTCCCTCCCTCCGGGGTGGAGAGCACGGTGTTGGCATCTAAAAAGCAGACATGATGGCCGTGCTTTCCCGGGCTGTTTCGGCCGTGGGTCTGGTGATGGTTTATCCCCCAGCCCCGCGGCCGGACCGACTAGATGGGTGTTATGTGGAGGATATAAGAAGGCAAGACCTTCTAAGCCTTCCGTCCCCTTCTTCCCGGAAAGTGCGCAGTAAGCTCACGCAGTCTTGGAGGGCACTTTTTTCTGCCCGATCTGCGTGCGCTTTCATCCTCACCATCCTTGGAGGGTTGGTTGTCATTGTCTGATGAGGATTCGAACCTGCTCTCTTCCTCCGGGATGATGGGCGTGGCGTTGAATCCAGAAGCAGACTTTGCAGCCGTGCTTCCCAGGCTGTTTCGGCCGTGGGTCTGGAGATGGTTTATCCCCCAGCCCCGCGGACGGACCGACTAGAGGGGTGTGATGTGGAGGAGATAAAGGAGGCAAGACCTTCTAAGCCTCCACGTCCCCTTCTTCCTGGATGTGCACAGGAAGCCCACGCAGTGCGCTGCGTGCGCCTCCGCCCTCACCATGCATGCTACGGCCACCTACCAGCGCTCCCTAGCGCAGGCGCTGGCCCAGCTGCGCGGGGATGGTTCCGACCCAGGACTGAGCATGAGCTCCGCACAGCTATCGACTGAAGTCGGCTGTGTGTGCCCCAGGGAAGGACGATGGTCACATTAGTGGCCCAGGAACGCCACCACGGGCTAAACCTGGTGATCTGCGTGATGCTGACAAAGTTCGCTTTCTTAGCTCACCCATATCCCAGGCTGGCCTGTTCGGCGACACCGTCAGTGAATTCGCCCAGGAATTCACGCCGGTGAGCGAGCAGTCGGAGGCGATGGGTAATACCATCTCTCGGCGGGATCGTAAAACCGCTCCTCCCCGCCGAGCCATCCACATCCACTGCTTCACGCCGAGAGCGCCCGCCTGCGGCTTTGCTCGGTCGCCCCCGCCTGCGCCTCTGGCCAAGCGGCTGCGCCGAGCATCTCGCAGGCAACCAGCGCTCCCCGCCCCAGGGCGCCGCTAAGTTCGGTAAACGAACCGCGAAGCGTCCCTGAGACGGGCCATCTGGAGAGGAGGAAATTTGCTCTTTCCCCGCTGGAGGGCGGGGCTCTTCTTCTAAACAGCGTTAAAAAACGCTATCAAAACCTCAGAGAAAGAGCATTTTTTCCCTTCCCCGGATGTGACAGCCCGAACACTGCCAGTCTGGGACGCTATGCTTTCCAGCTCGCAGGATCGGTGCACTTCGCCAGTGGCTCGCGGAGCGAGAGAGAACGGTCTCCTTTCTCTCCCCTTCCCAGCCCCACCTCCGGAGTACGGGTGCGAGACAAGAGTGAAGCTCTTGCCTCCTGCTCTCCTGTGGGACCCCAGTGCTTCCCGGTTGAGCCCACCCACTCCGCGCTGCCCCACCGCTGGTACGTCAGCGATCGTGCGGACGAAGCCACTTGCGAGGGCTCTGCCTGCCTGGTTAGCGCGGGCCAGCCCATCGCAATGGCTCATCCGCGCGATCAGACTCGGCTACGTGATTCAGTTCGCGAAACGGCCTCCCAAGTTCACGGGTGTGTATTTCACCAGGGTCAGCCCTGCGTCCGCCCCTGTCTTGCGAGAGGAGATTGCTGTCCTCCTGGCGAAGGATGCAATCGAACCGGTCCCTCCAGCCGGGATGGAGAGCGGGTTTACAGCCCGCACTTCATCGTACCCAAAAAGAGCGGTGGGCTACGGCCAATCCTTGATCTGCGCTTTTTGAACCGCTGGCTTCACAAGCTGCCGTTCAGAAAGCTTACGCAGAAGCGCACCCTCCGGAGCGTTCGTCCTCGGGATTGGTCTGCAGCAGTAGACCTGAAGGACGCGTACTTTCTCCATACTTCCACGCCACCGTCAGTTTCCTGCGGTTTGCGTCTGAAGTCGAGTCTGGCGGTACAAGTCCTCCCCTTTTGGCTCTCTCTGGCTCCGCGGGTTTTCACCAAGCTCGCGGAGGGTGCCCCAGCTTCGGCTTGCGGGCATCCGCATACTCAATTATTTCAAGCGACTGGCTGATTTCAGCGCGCTCGCGGGATTAATTGATTACGCACAGAGACAGGGTGTTTCGGCACTTCGACCAATGGGGGTTTCAGGTCAACCGAGAAAAGAGCAGCCTCGCCCCCGTGCAGAGCAACTCTTTTCTCGGGTTGGAGCTGGACTGGATCACCATGACGGCGCGCCTCCCCCGAGAGCGCGCCGGGCTGATGCTGGCCTGTCTGAGAGAGTTCGACAGGAAAATGTGGTCCCACTGATATTATTTCAGAGGCTCCTGGAGCATATGACATCCGCAGCCGCGGTCTCGCCGCTCGGATGCTCCATATGAGACCACTTCAGCATTTGCTTCACGATCGGGTCCCTAGACGCGCATGGCACGCGAGCGCGCACCGGGTGACTGTCACTCCGCTGTGTCGCCGCGCCCTCAGCCTCTGGATGGACCCTCTGTTCTACAGGCCCGCGGGCCTCTAGAACAAGCGTCCAGGCATGTCGTCGTTTGACGGATGCTTCCAGTTCACGCTGGGGGGCCGTGTGTTGCGGGCATGCAGCTGTGGTTCCGTGGTAGGAAACTGGTTGCATTGGCATCTTAACTGCCTGGAGCTGTTGGCAGTGTATCTCACGCTGCACCGTTTTTTACCGGTGTTAGAAGGGAAACACGTGCTGGTCAGGACGAACAGCATGGTGGCGATGGTGTATGTCAACCGCAAGGGAGATATTCGCTGTCGCCGCATGTCTCAGCTCGCTCGCTGTCTGCTCCCCCGGAGTCATACGCGGCGCAATCGCTGCATTCCATTTTTCCCCGCCGAGCTCAACCGTGCAGCCGCTGCGCTCTCACGGCAGTTCGCCTGGGAGAATGGAGGCTCCACCCCCGACTGTCCAGCTGTTATGGGTGCGTTCTGCGCACTGGCCCCGGGGCGTGCGTAATACGCATTTCTCCAGTGAGCCTACTCGCACAGATGCTGTGTAAAGTCAGGGAGGACGAGGAACAGGTCTATGCATTGCGCCTCTCAGGCCCAATCAAACCTGTATTCTAGCTCTCTCCTCGTGATGGCCCCTCCCTGGCATGTCCCATGGAAGAAACTTCTTCTTTAGGGACAGGCACCGTTTGGCACCCGCGCCCAGTTCTATGGACATCACGTGTGGCCCATAGATGGAGCTCGGAGGACTTAGGTGACCTACCGTTAGGTGGTTAACACCATCACTCAGGCCTAGAGCACCCTCTATGAGGCATGCCTATGCCCTGATGTGGAGTCTATTCGCTGTGTGGTGTACTTCTCTCCGAGAAGGAAACCCCAAACATGCCAGATCAGTGTGATGCTATCCTCCTTCAGTTGGCTGGAGCCAAGGCTGTCCCCTCCGCACTGAGGGGTTGGCGTGGCGATCATCCCCGCTCTGAGGATGCGGCGATGGCGGCGCGCTGGGAAAGCATCGCCTCATCATCCAGTCCCCAGAGGCGCGAGACGTAGATATATATCCTGTCCCCTCTCTTACCCATTTGAAGATCTCTCTTAGGAGAGGTCTGCTCGATCACTCGACTCAGTATCTATATGATTTCTGTCCAGGTAGACAGCTCTGCTGGTCGCGTTGGCATCGGTCAAATGGGCGGGTATCTGGAGGCATTTTCGGTCAGCGAAATGTGCCAGCGTTTTGGGCCGGCCCACTCTCACGTTTACTTGAGACCCCGGCCCACCTAGGTGCCCTAGGTTCCTACAGCGCTCGTTTAGACTATGTAGTGAACCTGCAAGCGCTGCCCACGGAGGAGGCAGACCCAGCCCCTTTATTGCGGTGTCCTGTTCGCGCTTGCGTATTATAACGGACCGTACTCAGAGCTTAGATCCTCTGAGCAGCTCTTATATGTTACGGTGATTGGCAGATGGGAAGTGCCATATCTAAACAGAGGTTGGCCCACTGAACAGTGAATGCCATCTCCCTCGCTCATCGAGCTAGGGTGAGCCGTGTCCCCCACTCGGAGCGCGCTCCACTCGGAGCGCGCATCCTTTTGGGCGTTAGCACGCGGCGCCTCTCTAACAGACATTGTAGAGCTGCGGGCTGGGCGACACCTGAGCATTTGTGAGATTTATCTTCGAGTGAACTGATTTTCTCACGAGCGGTGAATGAGGAAATTCGGTTAGGTGTTGTAAAACGCTTGCTGCGCCTTTCTCTCTAACACAGAGATACGTGCGCTTTTCTCGCTTTGTCAGTTGAGTTCCCCACTCGGCGAACCCTGCAGAGTTCCTCCGAGGCCCCCAGCATCTGACTCAGCGGAGCAGTCAAATGTTGGCCCATTACGTTGTAGGTATGCCCGCTGGTCATCCCGCGTTCTGGGTATAGGTGCCTGCTATGTGCGATCCCCGCTGGCGATCCCATACGCTCACTCAGCCACGATGTAGTCCCCCCTCCTAGGCGGGCTCGTGTCTTCCCTCCCCGCTAACCACCTCTTCATATGTGCACTCCCCCTTCTCAGGGCTAGTCCATATGCTATTTTGCCACCAGGTCTCCCCCTCCGGGCAGCAGGTGGCCTCCGCAGCGTCCTCCCTATCGGGACTGAACGCTTTCCCAACGTACTGTCGTATTTAAAAATTCCTAGAAACTACTAGGTGTATTTTACGACTCCCCGAAAAATATATCTAAACCAGAAAAGGTAAGTAAGGTAAGTAAGGGCCAGGGGACACGTTGGAGGACTGTGTCTCCATCGATGCAGGTGCGCTCGTACTGCTGCGTGGCGCGCCCCTCACTGGAGACATGGTAAGGTTCTTTCGTTGTGGCGCTTTCCATAAATTTCCCCATAGTGGAAGTTTTTCCACATAGCATTGAAGTTCCCCTCCCGAAGGGGAACGCTCTGGTTACTAAAGTAACCCTCGTTCCCCGAGGGGGGGAACGGAAATGCTATGTTCCTTCGCCACAACGATTGTCCCTTAGCTGTTGAGTGTGAAAGCCTCTTCAGCTAGAAAAGGATGTCGTTGCTGAGCACATGCTAGCCTTTTATGCCAGGCTGATTGTCATTCAAGACAGCTGTGCACGCTGACGCCGCCAACTCATTGGCATTTCATTGGCCCGTTTTTATACTCTTTCAGATGATTGGATTCTGACGAAATCCCCATAGTGGAAGTTTTTCCACATAGCATTTCCGTTCCCCCCCTCGGGGAACGAGGGTTACTTTAGTAACCAGAGTGTTTCTTACTTCTGCTTAACACCAAGGGAAGTCGTTATGAAGAATGTTTTGCTATGGATACCAGTAGTTGCTTTTTTCAACACTGTTTAGAATTTCTTATTTTGTGTTCAAGAAATTTATTGTTTAGAACCACTTCAGAGTAAAAGATCATTTTTGGGGGGAGAGAGAACTTTCCATTTACCTCATCTGAAGTTAAAACATTTGTATTTTGTTGTCTACAAATAAAAATAACATTAATATAAACATGTCTGGATAAAAAGGCCATCTGTTATTATTTATGTATAAAAATGCTCTAAATTACAACATTTTCTATTTTAGTTTGCAAAATAAAACTAAAATTATGCATTTATTTTAAATGACAGATAAGACTGTAACTTCTTGCTGATGGTGAATGATATCAGTCTCGAATACATATCAGGTAATAGGAGAAATGATTTGTGCTTACGGGTATAAGGTTTTGTAATATTGTTTATTGTTGCATAGCAGGGGGAAGAAGGTGAACTAAATAAGCATGCCAATCTTAACCTTCCCAAGGGGAAATACACTCAGGTGCAAAGTATTCTCACAAGGGTTTAATTTCACACCACAAATAAACAATCTAACAATGCTGAAGTCATGAACTAATCTGTCTCCACAACATGCACACACAGAATATGTCTTTTTTATGACAGGGATCCTGTGTACTGTCTAAATTTAGACTATCAAAAATGAAATGTTGAGCCCTGTTTACTTGCATTAGATGGGGGAGGGGGGGGGGGATCTGAACATTTAATTCTCTTCAACTGAAGAACAAAAATCATATACATCTTAAATGTCTTGGAGATGAGAAATGTTTTATGGTTGAGGGAATTATTCATTTAACATTCTAGTTAACATTTAGAGCATTGTATGAAAAATTGAATATGTTTAAGCAGCTGTTGGCATAAGCAGGGTTATTGTAGGATTTATGAGTGTATATAAGATATACACTATAAGACTATAAGACATTTTTATGACCAAGTAAAGATCATTTGAAAGATAAAATGACTGAAGATACTTTAATCACAAAAAGACATTTAGCCAATGCCAAATGGCATCAAATAAAACAAAGTTTTGTTTTGTATTTAAATTCTTGACTTATAATAAATTAAAATATATGCCAAACAAAAAAATACTTAATCCAAATGGAAAAGTAATTTCCATACCTCATTTCCTTAATTTAAGCATGAACCCACTTAATGTTACTCAATTTTCTGATAAAACTAAAAATCTGTATGAAGATCAGTATTATATCTACACCTACATCTATATCTCATCTGACATTTTTAAATGATTCAGTTATCCATAATCAAATGCATCACTTACAGTCTTATCTGAATTTTATACCATTACCTGAATTTAACTGTCAAACATACGATTTGTCCTATTATTATTAGAAAATATAACAAATATAACAAAGACTATACTGTAGACAGATAAAGAAAGACAGTTCACTCACCAAATACTGTATACTCGTGAAATAGCCAAATTCTAAAAGTAAAGTAATTTCAGTTCTTTGGAGGAGGGATCTGTGTTGACTCACTTGTTCATTACAATCCCTGTCATTTGACAACAGATGTCTCTCCGGCCCGATCTTGCGAGGAAATATAACTATTTAACATATGAAGAGTTCAGATGCTAAAGCCGCTAAACGCCACTTCCGCCAAAAATGAGATAATGGCATTGAGTTAGGGATGCTCAATTCGGTTAATTTTACTTACCGACAACCGCTGCTCATTAACCGGATATTAACCGGTTAATATATATTATTATTTGAAAAAAAAATTGACGTGTCTATTTTGTGTGACACATCAAATATTGCATTTTAAAATACTGATTTATTTTAACATGCAAACAGCAGCATACATAACAGACCATCTTTATGCACCTGTATGCTTCCAACAGCATAGAAAAAAAAGATTAAACTAAATAAAAAGAATAAAATAAATAGTCTTAACCTAGATATTTTTCACTTAAATGACACATTTAAATTACAAAACGAAAACACTGACTGAACCCTTTTTAAGAACCGGCAAAGGCTGTTTGTTCAATCATGTTTTTTTTTTCTTCTGTCAAAAAAAATATCAGGCTACCTCAAATCGATCGCTCCACAGAAAATATACATTTAATTAATGCTCCGCTGTTATTATTATGTTACAAAAACCTTTTTAACATTTTAGTAGAAGTCATTAGCCTAAAGATTATGTCATAAAGACTTATTTCCTCCGTCTCACTCTTCTCACTCACCGTTCATGTGCGCGCGATAGAGATGCGCGGATCAGCTCAAATGTCATCCGAATCCGCTCCTTCATTCTAATCATCCACCCGCCCGCACATATTATTTCATCTGATATATTTATCCGCACCCGACCCGCACCCGATCGCCACTTTAATAATTCGAATTCTTTGTTTTAAGCATGATGATAGGTGTAACTTTCTCCGCAATGTCCGGCGGCAGAGTAACAGCTCGTTAATTCATGCTCGAGCAAATGAGACGGACAAAAGTACTCGATGCATGCCCTTCTTTTACTTATTTCAGAGTTTTCAGGTTCACAGTGCAAAACAGCTCCCGGGTGAATTACTGAAGTAAACATAAAACAAAACCGGATAAAACTTTCTCCCTCTAATTCACCGCACGCACAGCACACAGCGAGAGCTCACAGCACACAGCATGCGTGTCGAACTACACTACCCACAATGCTATGGACTGATCGTTCGTTATTAACAGCAGATTCAGCTTTTACATATACAGGAAAAAGAGAACAAAAACGGCGTCCCTTCAGCCTAAAAAGCAGCTATGTTGTGTGTACTTGGCCCTTTTCTTAACACTGTGCAAAAACAGAATAGCATCTACTGTGCCTGGATTCGGGCGATTCCGCCTCGCCTCCAAAACACGGCTGGCTGCACTAAACGAGCGTTCGCGCGAACCGCTTGTTGCAGGAATGCACAAGCTTCTCCTTGCAAGGCGCTGCACTGCAGTCGTGTAAATGGTAAATAAGCGATCTTGTTTCTCCCAGAATGATAGCAGATTTCCCTCTGATGACTCCTCTAACTGAAGTTAGCACAGTACTCTTGCACTTCATCCATTATTTTGGGCGTCTCTCGTCTTCACATTCTGCGAAGTCCACTCTCTGCTTTTTTGCTGGTCAACTGCTATGGTCAACTGCTATGACCTGCTATGACCCGCTACATCCACCCGCGACCCACCCGCAATTAATTATAATGTATTTTTTTATTACCCGACCCGCCCGACCCGCGGATTATCCGCAGCGCCCGCAGATTTAACCGCCATCCGCGCATCACTAGCGCGCGATGCATGTGATGAAAGACAATAGCCTCTTTTCCACTATCGTGCCAAACCGTTCTAAGAACACTTCGGTACGTTTAGGGTTGTTTCTCCACTGAGCCTGAAACGGCGCGGCACGATTACAAACCGTTCTCGGCAGGGTTAGACAATCGTGCTGAACTGTGCCGACAGATTCTGTGTGTTGACGTCGCGGCTCCGTTGCCACCACATTTGGCTCAGCGGAAGCGCGCTACTCATCAGACATCCACAAGTAAACTACACTACATTTAACATGAAAAACTGATACAGGTCTAAACCATACCGTTTGCAAAGGGTTTTAAAACCACAGAGCAGTCTCTGGCAGAGAAGGGAGTCACTGGCCCACCACATTCTTACGAACATATTTTATTTATCAAAGTTATTATTTAATTGACTTGAATATAGTTACCCGTGTATAATTACTAACCCGTCATCTAAAATCTTAAAATAATAAAATAGCCTATATTGTTTTGCTCGTGGCTTGAGCTTCATTAATTTGATTGACATCCTAGGCAGAGACGTTTATTTCACCTGACTAAACGTGAGTTTATTGCATGCAGTGCTGTATTTGGAAGCACAAAACTCGCTCTGAGAACTTTACCAATGAGTACATGCACTGCTGAAAAACCTTTTTTTTCCTGCGGCGCATCGAATAAAGAAACGCTTAAGATGGCTATATATCCATACAACACAAACTTGCAGACTCCTTGAACAATAAGGGAATAATTGCACTTTTTAATTCAAAAACCAGACTGCAGCATGCTTGTTTTGTAATTTAATGCCAGCTATACCACCTGAAAGACGGTTACGGCGTGTCGGCCGTCACCGGAGAAAGTCTAATCTTTCTTAAGTTTTTTGGACTTTGCATGAAAGCTTTATGTAGTGGCACTGTCCGAGGTGCTCATTATTGTGTTAGATTTAAATAATAGCCTATAAATGCACCAATAAACAAGTCAAATTAATGAATAAATAAAATAAATATGGATTGTTAAATGCCGGTAATGTTTTTACTCAAAAAAAAAAAAAAATCAATATGTCTTGACAAATGTTTTATAAAAAATAAAATGAGCAATTTTCAACATTTCAGCTATAGGCTAGGCCATTATACGATTCAGTTAAATAAGTTGGACATTTAGGGACATGTAACGTGTTTCTGTGTTTTTTTTTCTTTTCTCGGTTCTCTTTAATACTGGGCAGCTGCGCAAAATATTTTCTAAAATGTCAAGCGGGAATGTGTCTATAGCTCGTTTGTTAATTATGAAGAGAAAAAAATAATTAAAATAACAGAAATAAAATGATAAAAATACAAAGATAAAAAGAGCAGCATTTTGCTAAATATAATAGTCCTTTATATGCTTTATATCCTGCTATGTGTTTCGTATTCGTTTTTTATTTAACTTGATGGATTCAATGTTTAATGTTTGAATACTGAAACAAATAAAAGCCATCGCTTAAAAGCTTATTTTTTACCATCAACGTGTAGTATGTTTTATATCATTTTCAACTTTTGATATAAATCCACTGTGTAATTTAATTTATTGTTAAAGATTAAATCATTTAAGTGCTATATTTTTATAAGTGAAAGTGCCCGCTGACTTTTGACAAGGCCTGTCCAAAATTATACTTCAGAATCAGAATCAGAAAGAGCTTTATTGTCAGGTATGTTCACACATACGAGGAATTTGTTTTCGTGATAGAGCTTCTACAGTGCAACAGAATTACAGACAGGACTAAAAAACAGATAATAAATATATTTTTCAAAGTGAATGCAAATATACAAAATGACAAGTTCTGCCACTATAATAAAAATGCACTATTTTTGGTGCATTATCATTGTTTATTTTTCTGTTATGTACAGAGATTTGAAATATATTATTTATTTTCCCGCCAGTCATTTTCAATCATCACGTTACATTTTGGTCATTTTCCCTCCAAATCAAAATTTGCCCGGAGCCGCGCAACATGACCTCTACTAAATAAATAGGCCTACTAGTGCTGTGACTTGTAGCTATAGGCCTATTTAGCACATATAAGAGAGCAGCATAACATAATTGAAGAATGAAACAGACGACTGACGTAAAACGCTTTTTCGGCTCAGTTGACTTTTATTTCAACTGGGAGCACACAGCGCGCAATGGCATAATGTGAGGCGCGCAGGACGCATACACAGCGCTTAAAACCATTCAAAATATGCGGCTCGCAAAAAGCGCATTCGGTGATCAGTCCCTTATGCAGCCACATTTTAAAAATATATAAAATAATATTTTTTAATCGTTTAACTGATACCATTAATCGGTTACAAACGCACCCTTTCGGTTAACGGTTAAGCGGTTATTTTGAGCATCCCTACATTGAGTGAATGCTTTAAGCACGTACTACACCATCAACAAATAGATTTGCTTCTAATCATCTAAATCCCAGTGTAGTTTCCCCCATCTAATGCAAGTGAACAGGGCTCAACATACAGTAGATCATTTTTCAGCGCTTTCAGAAATAACAGTTTGCTGGCAAAAGCCGCTAAACAGCACTTTGACAGCAAAAGCCGATATATCCCGAGACCCAATCAGAAGGCGCGAATCGAATCATATGTTTTCAATGTAGTGGCGCGCTGATACGCCGACTTATATGAGGAGACATATTCTGCTTTCGATTTTGATTTTAAACGATAGAATTTGATGAACTGGATGAGCCTGTCCAACTGTCAGTGAATGGCAAATGAAAACATCCCTTACCTCAAAACTCTGTGCATTATAAAAAAAAGAAAACACACTGTACAGTCAGAAGTGTACTGTAGCATGCATTCATAACGTTTTTTGCACAGCTACTTTGAATGAGTCTGATTTACTATACATTAAACGGCTAAATGAGGATTTCCAAATTATCCAATGAGGATAAACAAGAGACCAAGACCTTAATTATGGTGAAAATGAATGAATGACAGCTTCTAAAATTGTCTGAGAGACATCCCCTTTTTGCCCAGTAGACCTTCTGTTTTATTTGCTAATTTAAGCATTTTTTTTAAAAGATGAATATAATGTATACAACTATACATTATTTATATTACTTCATTTTACCTACATGTCTGAAAAGCTTTTTATATTAATGGACAATGCACAAATATTGATGTTTCATAATGTTTTTACACTACATTATTTGAATCTACCAAGCTTAGTTTACAAGTTTGTAATGTTTACACTGCTCTTCTTGCATTGAATCTAAATCCCAAATATCAGAAATGACAACGGATTGTTAAGATTTAATTAATGTCAATTTTAAAGTTATTGATTAATGCACTTACTTGACAGATTTCATTCATTTTCCTTCTGCTTTTTCCCTGGTTTATCACAGCGGAATGAACTGCCACTTACTTGACAGATTTAAATATTTTTAATTTCAGCTGGTTTGTGTAATGTGTTTTATGTTTGGTAAAATAATTTCTAATCACATCGTTAGTGATTTTCAACTAAATAACACTGTCTTGTTCCAGTGGGTGGATTTAGAGGGTTTTGCATAAAAAGAAAATCTTTATTATCTTGTTAAAAAAGCAAATAATTGTCTAAAATAACATTTTTGAAAAAAAGGTATTTTATTTATTAGCTGATAAACTTTTCATTCATTCATTCATTTTCTTTTCGGCTTAGTCCCTTTGTTAATCTGGGGTCGCCACAGCGGAATAAACCGCCAACTTATCCAGCACATGTTTTACGCAGCGGATGCCCTTCCAGCCGCCACCCGTCTCAGGGAAACACCCACAAACTCTCATTCACACACTTTGGCCAATTTAGCCTACCCAATTCACGTGTACCGCATGTCTTTGGACTGTGGAGCACCTGGAGGAAACCCACGCAAATGCAGGGAGAACATGCAAACTCCACACAGATACGCCAGCTGACCCAGCCGAGGCTCGAACCAGTGACCTTCTTGCTGTGAGGCGACAGCACTACCTACTGCGCCACTGCATCCCCTTAATAACCTTTTCATTACATATAAAATGAAACTTCTGAACCTAACCAGAGAAGCCTGATAGAAAATGCTCATTTACGAGAAAAGAGGTCTGATGGATTTAGAGGGTTTTGCATCTGAACTCTTCATATTTTCACAAAAATGCACACAATTCTTTTCATTAAATTTATATAAAAATGTACAACTTTAAGGGTGCTTAGTGGTTAGTCACCTCACAGCAAGAAGGTTGCTGGTTCAAGTTCCAGCTGGGCCAGTTGGCATTTCTGTGTGGAGTTTGCATGTTTTCCTCCTGTTCGCGTGAGTTTCCTCCGGGTGCTCCAGTTTCCTCCACAGTCTAAAGACATACGCTTTAGATGAATTGGGTAAACAAAATTGGCCGTAGTGTTTGAGTGAGTGTGTGAATGGGTGTTTCCCAGTATAGGGTTGCGGATGGAAGGGCATCCGCTGCGTAAAACATGCGCTGGAATAGTTGGTGGTTTATTCCGCTGTTGTGACCCCTGATACATATGGGACTACGCTGAAGGAAAATGAATGAATGAATGAATGAATGTACAACTTTGAAAAGGAGGCATGTCCTCAAACCACAACCCTAAGCCCAGTTGTCATTGGGGGATGAGCAAATTGTACTAATGGAAAATGTACTTATGTACTTTCATGCAAATTATCAACTAAAGTAATACATTTCTCTGAGGTTGTGTTGGTCTTTCTGGTATAGTGGTCTTTGCTCTGTCTCTGTTTTTCCAGTGTTTGTAACTGTGTCTTCCGATTACCACTGAAACAGCCATAAAAGAGATTGATATCTTATTATAGTCTTTATTTTGTATCTTTATACGTAATATGTATATAAATATGTAACTTAACTGCATGAGTTTTCGAGATTTCAGCAATCCATGCATTTAGAGAGAACTTTGGTCTTGGATCAACTGTCCAGGGGTGTGTTTCCCAAACAGCGACGTAACTCACGGCGAGTTACGATAGTACGATGCATCGTTTGGGAAAAGAACGCTGTAGTGACGAGTGTTTCCCAAAACCCGTAGTTTCTCTGTGGCAGATCCATCGCTTGAACCATGTTAGTTATTGCGTAAATCGCCCATAATGATGCTCTAAACGGAGTGGAGGTACTACTTTAGAAAACAACCCCATCATTTCTTTGTGCAAATGATTTTGCTTTACACAAACACGCATTTAAAATCCAATATTAGTTTTGGTAAAAACATGTATTCGTTTTCCATATTAATTGAAATATATGTAAATGGCAAATATAGGGCCAATGTTTCCTTTACTAATATTATTGAGAATATTACATATTCTATTCTAAAACATAAAATCACTTACAAAAGCAAACACTATTCTAATATCATATATAAATCATATAAATAAATAAATAATGAGGCAATTTATTATAAATATATTTACTTTAATAATAATATTGATGATGATTATTATTATTATTACAGTATTATTATTATGATTATTATTATTATTATTATTATTAAGTAGGATATTGTTTATTTATTTTTTTGAAAAGTCTACTTTTACAATTTGACACACGTAAACCACAGCAGAAAGTTCTAACCAACAGGCCCATGTCATATACAGTACAGACACTTAATAAATAACCCACTATAAAATAAAAGAATTAGCGTATGCTGTGTTTTTTTTTTATTTTCACAAGCTTTGGAGACGTAACATAAATTCCACTTTTAAATAATAGCTCTTTCTCCATGAGGCTGTGTTCAAAATGATATCAATGTTTTTAAAGTGTACTGCGAAGGGAGCACAATTGTAAACATGAAGATCGCTAAAACTGAACTGTAAAAATACTTTGAAAGCAAATGACACCTAAGAGAGATGCCCTTAATGCTTTTTTACTTTTAATAATTCCAACTTTGAATGTTAGAATGTTCTAAATGAATAGGGCATAGGGGGATAAGTGGGAATAGAACACAGCCAGGAACTGTTTCTAACTACAGCTCCACAGGTGTCGTTTCAAGTGCTCGACTTTGCGACACAGTTTGCGAATGTTCATTGGAGCGATGGATTTGGGAAACGGCAAATCAACAAACTATCTTTGTAACGACGCAACTTGCGACATTAGTTGGCTAGCGATTGTTTTGGTAAACGCACCCCAGAGGGGTTGCAAATATGGCTGCTGAGTGAACGGATTTGCCTTCAAAGGGATTTTGATTGTAAACTTTTCATTCATTCATTCATTTTCTTGTCGGCTTAGTCCCTTTATTAATCCGGGGTCGCCACAGCGGAATGAACCGCCAACTTATCCAGCATGATTTTACGCAGCGGATGCCCTTCCAGCCGCAACCCATCTCTGGGAAATTGTAAACTTTTAGATATGCTAAATTCATATTTGTATAACAAAAGATATTAATGTTTTTCTGGAAATTAATTTGCAATGAACATTAAACAAACCACACTAATTAAACTCTCTTTTAAGTGTTTTGAAACAACAAATTGAAGATTTATTAATGTCTGTTATTGTCATACACACACACACACACACACACACACACACACACACTCACACACACACACACACACACACACACACACACACACACACACACACACACGTTTGTTTTTGTGAAAAGTGGGTACATTCCATAGGTTTCCATTCATTTTATACAGATCAAACTGTATATTATATTGCCCTCACCCTACCCCTAAACCCAACCATCACAGGAGACAGTGTACAGCTTTACTCCCTGAAAAAACTCATCCTGTGTGATTTATAAGCTTTTTGAGAAGTGAGGACGTCACCAATGTCCTCATATTTCACCTGCTTTTTGTAATACCTGTGTCATACCCATGTCATTATACAGATTTGTGTCCTGATATGTCACAAACACACACACACACACACACACACACACACACACACACACACACAGGACCTTGCTTAAGGCGCAAATGCCTAAAAGTGGTCCAAAAACCCCAGCTGCTTAACACCTATGTGCTTATGGAAGTGGCAGTACTGACTATTTATTTTCACTACAGTCGTATCAAAGTGTTCACATATTGCCACGGGCTTGCACCTGGTTCCTTTGTGAGCAGAAATTATTAATCCTCCTTGCCTGCATTATGAATTCTCATGCCACCTTCACAATGTATGAGTGCCAAGAGAAGCGAGAAACCTCACGTGTCCTGTTCCAGTCAAATGGCAGTCGTCTCCTCTGGTATTCAAACACCAAAGGTCTCCCTGCAATTCTGACCTCTCATCCATCTTAGTGGAGCCCTGGCTACATCGGCTGAACTCCTCCATGCTATAAGCTGCCAACTGATGTATTTGCCAATGTTTGCTAAATGAAATCATTCCAAGTGCTGATCCCGAGCTATGATGTCGCTGTTTAACAGCCCTCGCTCAACCTCGACTGATCCATCTGCATCAGCGTCTGCACTGTTTATGTAAAGGAAAGAGACATACAGAGAAAGATACAAATGTACATACAGTATACATAGGCTTTTGCATAAAGGTTTTTTATGTTCTCACTCTTTTGTACAGAGGCTAAACAAGCAATGTCAGAAATTGTTCATCACTGAACATTATGAAGCAGAAAAACACGTATTATTCACACTTGAAAAGCAAAAAAAAAAAAAAAAGAAAAGGATGGAAAGAAACAGAAATACTTTTTTTAAATTAAGCATGTGATTTAATTTAATTGTAATTTAGCAGGTACCTTTTTTAAAATAAATTAATTATTTTATTTTGTAGGGATGTACTGTATCAATTTGCAGGAAAGCCACATTCCAAATGTTATTTGGTTTTATATTTCAATTAAAAGCTATTGTTTTTAATTATCAAAAATGTTTCTTAAACACCAAATCGCTACATTTATAATTATTTCTAAAGGATCATGTGAAACTTTTGACATCAAAATAATAAATTAGATTAAAACCCACAATAGTTTGTGATTCATGAGTGATATGAAGTTTTAAATTGCATTATGGGGCTAAAATCTGATACTGTATATGGCCATATACGAACGTATATAAATTAAATGTCACGTATTTATAATAAAACATATCTTATGTAATGTAATAGTTGAAAATGAATATATGTGAATGGACGCTTTTGCAATATTTGTTATGTTGTACTGTATGTACATATGGGACAATACTTTTGTATTTGTAAAATCCAAACATGAACTTGTGTGTTAAATGTGTGATTTGTTACCTCTGAAATTATGAAATCATTTGAACAAATTAGAAGAGATTATTATATTCCCTCTGGAGACTTTTTCTTCAATCTTCAAATTCGACATTTTATAGAGTCCCTATAAAAGCAAAACCAATTTCGTTTTAAATTATATGAACTGGAAGAAACCATGCTGTTAGTCAGTTCTTTTATAGGGCTTATTTCTAAATTCTAAGCTTTATTAATTTACTTTGATCTTTCAGTTTAAGATTCTTTGAAATCATTGTGGGAACTGAAGATTGGTCCAAGATCTGTGATGGTATTTTTCCAAAATGTACCTCAATTTCCATACATGAACAAAATTTATTTTACACCTGTTTGACTGCATAAAATGTACCTGGCTTGTTCCGACCTCTGTTTTAAATGCAAAATGTATAAGGGCACATTTTTTCATGTATTTTGGTCCTATGTTCACATCCAACTATTTTGGAGAGAGGTTCATTCTGCAGTCCAGAAGATAATCAGAAAATGTTTTATTTTCTCCCCCTCATTTTTTTTTTAAATGACATTCCAGAAGACCTTTTTGACTCAGACCTTAAACCTCTGTTTACAACTCTTACATTTCTGGCTAAGAAATGTATATTACTAAAATGGTCTACTTCTCAAATTCCAACTCAAATTCCAACTATGTCCATGTGAATTTCTCAGTTGTCAGTCTTTCTTCCTTTGGAAATATTAACCTATGACTAGGGCCATACAGAATCTGTGGACATTTTTCTGCTATTTCTGCAGATAATTTTGTAAAAAAATCTGCAGATTTATGCTGAATGATTTTAGGAGTATTGCAAATCCAATTAGATCCACTTATTTGGTAAACAAAGCAAGACTCTCATATAATATATCTACTAAACGACAGAAAATATTACTTTATAAACTGTATTGTAACTAAATCATAAGAGTGTTTTATTATTATTATTATTATTATTATTATTATTATTATTATTAATAGTAGTAGTAGTAGTATATCACAATAATATTAGTGAAATTAATTTAAAAACTGAATACATTTAAATGTACACATTTACAAAAGTAAATACATAGACTGAATGATGGGCTAAAAATCTGCAGAAATCTCTGCGCACAGATTCTGTGTGGGCCTACCTATGATTTCAACCACAAACAGGACAAATTCAGGAAACCTTGGGAACATCTCCAATCCTTTCTACACAAACACCGAATGTTTCATTTTAAGAGAGTTCTGGCTTCTTTTGTTTTGACTTTTTTTATTGTTAAACAGATACATTTGTAAACTTTAATTTAATTGGCAGCGCTTGGGGTTTGTTTGTTTGTTTGTTTGTTTGTTTGTTTGTTTGTTTGTTTGTTTGTTTGTTTGTTTGTCTGATTGTTTGTACTATTTTAAAATCCTTAAATAAAATAAAATAAAAATATGTGATTTGGATAAACTGGAATATATCAGATTTTTTTAGCAATTTGAAACATATATTAGTCGGCTTGGTCAAAAAAACATACAATTTAACAGATTTATTTCTAATTATATAGTTTTGTATATAACAAATTGCTTCAAACTTCTTAAAATCTCTATAAAAATTACTTTGTTAAACAACAGAGTTAAATATTCAACATCAAAAGTTGTTGAAACAGAGATCAATGTCTCATTATGTCATTTGAAAGCAAAAACAAACACCTGTTTTGTTTTTTTGTTTTTTTACATTGTTTATTCAACATTCTGCAAACGTTTAATTAGCAAAAATGAGTTATCTCAGTGGTTTCTTTAAAATTACAGTGGCGGCTATAAATGATTAATGTCTTGTTTTCATTTTAGCTAGTTTAATTTTTTAATGTAGTGTGAGAAATGCCATATGCTAATTGTGACATTAAAATGTTTACTTATGTACATGAGTGGCTACGTTTACCCTCCTATTGTTTACTTCCACTCTCTGAACCCACAATTGTGAAAAGGATCCAAGATAATCTTTCAGGATGAATAGAAACAAGAACAGCTGATCTGGAGAACGGCTGTGATTGTGATGTTTTTTTTTTCCTCCCTCTTCCTCCACAATCATGTTCCGGCTGAAATACCTGACAGTGCTGCCATTGGCCGGTGTGACTCTAAGTGAGCTCTAGACTTTTAAAGGCTGATATTTGTGGAGGCATCACCACTAAAGCTAGTGTCAGGACCGGGGGAATGTTGGAGGAAGGGGTAATGGTTTCACTAATCTTGTACGTGCTAGACATCCCATTAAAGTTGTAGGGACAAGATGTCAAGGGAACAATCAGTGACCACTTAGAGCCACACAAAGCAGGTGTCAAGGTTCTTTCACATGTAGAAATGAGAATATCTCCTCAGGTTATCCACTGGTGTCTGGTGTGGGGGGAAAAAAAGCTGTGTGGTCAAATTGGGTGTCAACCACAGGTAAAGGCTTGACATTTGGATGTGTGGCAGATAGGCAATACTTTTCGGTAGACAGAATTGCTTTTGTCATTTGGTATATGCGAGTGTTCTGCCCTGTAGCTGATGGGGTGAGTCCCATTAAGAGGCTCTTTGGAAAGAGATTCAAAGCAACATCGCTTTCATTGCATGATTTGTTCTGTAACTGATCAAAGTCCAGAGACTTTCCTGATCACTTTTGAAGTCTGAAACTTTTGAGAGACATTTTAAATGACGCTCTATACTCAAGCCAGTCAATGAGTCTGTTTAGATATACCCTCCACAGGATTCAAAAAATGGATTGTGTGTTAAATGTCCAATACCTGTGTGTCACCGATAAGCATTCACTGTCACCTGACAGCTGTTTATTAGGGTTTGACAGTCTAGCAACCTTTTGGGTTCATTCACACTAGGGTTGACATACTGATATATAATAGGTTTGAGTGTGTGTTAATCGAACAATGGAACAATTCGACAATAGAACTTTATTCAATCCACATTTTATTATTAAATTTTTTTCAGAACATGTATTTAAAAACATTAAAAAGGGACCTATTATGCCCCTTTTTACAAGAAAAATAAGTGATGTTGCTAGAGTGTGGATGTGAAGCTTCAGTTTAAAATACCCCACATACATACATATATAAATAAATATAGTATAGTATATATATATATATATATATATATATATATATATATATATATAAGGGGTGTCAAAATTAATTGTTTCTTTGGTGGACTACGATGCAGACACGGACAATTCAATATAAATTCAGTAATAGATCCTAACTGGTTTTTGTGTACTGACGTCATTTATCTCATACGCACTATATCAGGATAGAATACTGTGGCGAGGGAGGCAAGCATGAGTAATTACAACGCAGAAATCCTGCACAATTCACTGCATGTGCTTGCTGGACAGTCATTCACTGACACTAAATTTGAGAAAATAAAAGTTAACTCCATTTCCAGCCTGATCTCAGTTTAGTGGCTAATTCGTAAAAATTCGTACGAGTTGAGTCGTTCGAAAATGTACGATTTTAAAAAGGAGGCGTGGCACCTAACCCCGCCCCTAAACCCAACCGTCATTGGGTGATGAGCAAATCATACTAAATTGTACGAATTAGCTCGTACAAATTGATACGAATTAGCCAGTAAATCAAAAAGTTATAAATTGTCATGAGATTGCATTGCCATTTCTCTCTCTCACACTGTGGCCCGTTTGACCTGCTGGCATGACATTTCCTCTCATCTCAGCTATTATAGCAATACTTGCGGATAAAGACACGAGTGTGTCTGCAGAGCGAGTTTTCTCGACCGCGTCTATCACGGATCAGCTGTTACCGATGTGTCTTTTTATCAGTGCCACTTATCGGTGAACAGCGACAGCGCGTTAGAGCCAATCGCAGCCCTTTCTGTTGAGTGTGTGACCAATCATAGGCATTTAACAACACGCTCGATAACGCTCAAAAAGCAAGCAGGATAATATTTACGTTTGTTTATATGCTTTAAATGATCATGTTGTTCTGTGCATGTACTTGAGTTTTGTTTTTCTTTGAGCAGGTAAAATTAAAGGTACAGTTCATATATCTGACTGCTTGTATTAAAGGACAAGATTGTATTACAAATAAATATAATATGTATTTAATGATACATTTTGATACATATATTCTTGTGCTGTGAAGTAATATATATATATATAAAAGAGGGCGGAGCTACAAATGCCTATGTGTCAGCACAGAGGCAGATTCAAAGCAGGACTTAATGTTGTCTGTGAAAACTGAAAATTCCAAAAGAAGTGGCTCACCCTATAGAGACTGCCATGTTTAGTTGTGCATCCTAAAACTTCAAATTCATAATGCCTCAACGCAGGTAAGATGAATAATTTCATTGCAGTCTCCAGCATCCGGCGCCTAGACTGCAGCTCTGCACAAGACGTTTGGCCATAGGATAAATGGTCGTGCCCAACTGAGCCTGATTTCTCTCAAGGTTTTTTAAATTCTTCACTTTCGCCAATTGGTGAAGTTTATTTTCTTCACCGCTGTCGCCACTGGCTTGCATGGTTCGGGATCTGTAGAGCTGCGCATCGAGCTTGCTCCTCAGTATTTGGACTCTCAGTAGTGAATAAACCACACTGAATTGAGCTAAACTGAACTGAACTTAAACACTGAAAACTGAACTGACACTGTTTCAATTTACTAAAATCCTCCATGTGAAGCTGCTTTGACACCATCTACACTGTAAAAGCGCTATAGAAATAAAGATGAATTCAATTGAATTGAATTGAATAAGCTTGTATTTAATATGCTATGTATATAAAATTCAAACAGGTTTAAAAAACATCAAAAGGTATTTTCTTTTTTTTTTCTTTTCTTTATTTGGTCTATGCATTTGTAACTTGCTTGCAGAAATGCTCTGCGGGTCTTGAGGGAGATATTGTGTCTAATTATTGTTCTTGAACACAACATCTCCATTCATGGTAAATAAATTCTTTGAAAGAACATGCCCTCGAGGAAAAATAACAAAAGCTCTCCGCCCTCAAAATAATAACACTTTTATCTCTTCCACTCATGAAATGCAGGATTAAAACAGGCCACAGGCTCGGCTTAAAAGAGAATATCTGATAAGATCAGAACACACAGTAATTTTTTTAAATGTAAGCAGTCCTTGTGAATATGCTGAGTGTGTGATTCTGTGAAAGCTCAAAGTGCATCGATTGCTTCTTGTTAATGTGAAGAACCGCTGTGTTCATACACTAAAGTCGAGCACCTTAAATGGAATCTCCTGCCCTGTTTTGATTGGTTTCACCTAGGGATGCCAATGATTAATCAATGATTGATTTATTGTCGATAATCTTTTAAATTGAAATACCTCATCAATAGTCGATTTAGCATGAGTGTCATTAAATGGCATAGACCATTTAAAAGTAAGTAACAATTTATAATAACTGCATGCTAAGAGTCATTTGTTAAGCCTTAGCAAATAGTTAATTCATTACTTATTAAGAATTAACCTTACAATAATAGACATTACTCAGCAATTTATAAATGCAGCTATAGATGTTGTTGACTTATAAGCACATACAGTTTACATTGATCTTATTTGTATTTTCACACTTTATTAGTGATCAAAACAAGCCAGTTATTCAGGAGTTTTCAGTGGTTTATAACATTATTTAGAATGTATGCAGTATATAAAAGATGAATACAACATTGAATGAAACATTTATACTTCTTTACTCCGTGTGAAAATGAATGTTTTTTAAACACATTCTATAATGTATTACTAATTAAAGTGCTTAATAACTATTTACTAGTTTACTAGTATATTTTGAGCTTATCTAAAGTGGGGACTATTTATATCTTGTAAATCTTGTATAATGACAATTAAGGACTCATTTTATTTTTAAAACAGAATTAGGAAACAAACAACAGACTGGTACAGAAAACAACAGAAAACACACACACATTAGTGATGCGCGGGTTGGGGCGGGTCATTAAAAACAAAATAAAAAAGTCCATGTGTGTTGCCTCCAATACTGTATAGCCTATAATAATATTTAGGAATATCTATTTTCATATTTTGTTGAGTTCTTTGATAAGGTTACAATACAAAGGTCAATTACACATCTTGCTGACAAATGTTAAAATTTGATTGTGAAGGATGGTTGTACATTATAAAGATATAAAATTAATTAGTCTGTTTTGGTGCTGGCGGCGCAGAGGGTAGCGATGTCGCCTCACATAGAGAAGGTCACTGGTTCGAGCCTCAGCTGGGTTAGTTGGCATTTCTGTGTGGAGTTTGCATGTTCTCCCCGTGTTTGTGTGGTTTTCCTCCGAGTGCTCCGGTTTTCCCCACAAGTCCAAAGACATGCGCTAGGTGAATTGGGTAAGCTAAATTGTCCGTTGTGTATGTGTATGGGTATGGGTGTATGGGTGCTTGCCAGTAATTGGTTGCAGCTGGAAGGGCATCCCCTGCATAAAACATAAGCTGGATAAGTTGGTGGTTCATTCTGCTGTGGTGACCCCAGATAAATAAAGGGACTAAACTGAAAAGAAAATAATTGAATGAATGAATGAATGAATGAATGAATGAATGAATGAATGAATGAATGAATGAATGTATGTTTTGGTGCTGCACTCTGATCTTTCATATGTCTTTAATTGATTATTATTATAAATTTGTCCATACAGTATAACTTAATTATATATTTTTGGTGCATTATATAAACTATTGTAAAACCAAATAAGCAAATTGCTCAATGTGAGGCCACTCCATTGTATGGTTATATAATATATATATTATATATATTATATAATATATAATATATAATATATATATATATATATATATATATATATATATATATATATATATATATATATATATATATATATATATATATATATATATATATATATATTATTATTATTATTATTTTATTTATTTATTTACTTATATTTTGTTAAGATACTGTTTTATGTTTCGATAATAAAATAAAACTTTTAGCTTGTTTGCAGACCAATACATATTAAAGGTCTACAGTGTTCTAATTTATTGGCTTTTAAATATTAAGCACATTGAAAGTTTTGTACTTTTACTTGAGTAAACTTGCAAAAAAACAGGTACACTATTATTGGTATAATATTGGGGAATATTTACTGGATTTGTATACTTCATCGTAATGACAGCATGCAGTCGCTGCTTTAATCATGTTCACCTCCTTGCTTTATAAAACACTCTATTGTAATTACTGCATAATTTGTATTATTTTCTAACTGTACATTCCTGCCATTTGCACAACACATTTCCTCTAAATACTTTTAATTGTAACATAGAAACATTCAGTTTCTGTAAAAGCTGCTTTGAAACAAGATGAAACTGCACAAGCAGGCTTAAGAACAGATAAATTGCACTTTTTTATTTATGTGTTGATTCTCTTCATGTCTGTATTTTATTCATCTAGGGATGCTTCTGTCAATATCCGCCTTTTGTCCTCAAACTATGGAAGTACCTGTAAACAATCTAAAAATTAGGTTAACAAAAACCGTGGTGCAACACTTGTGTCAGATTTTTTGTCTTATTATGATATGTGTATCATTCATTTCACTGCATATTAATTGTTAAAAATGTATGTGGCAACAACCCTAATTAACGGTTTTCTTTTTCTAAATTAAAACGTTTCATCAATATGAATTCATGCATTGGGAAAAGTGCTACAAATAATTCGAAATATTGTAAAAGTGCTATACGATAACAGTAGAAAACAAAAGTCTCCCAGATATTCTTTAATAAAGTCTCATTTTGTGCTCCACAGATTTGGAACAACATGAGGGTAAGCAAATAATGACAGAATTTTCATTATTGAGTGCACTATCCCTTTAAGTGCGGTGTAATTAGCTTTACTCGTGCTTCTAATTCTTCACAAATCCATAATCTCAGCAGATCATCTTGGAGAGTTAAGAGCTTGGGTTGGAGGCAAAGCTAACCTCATTTGAATTTTAACTTCACATTTCAAGTATGTTCTATATGCTGTAGTATGAAGAGGGATGGGATTTGAGGAATTAAGTATCTTATCAATTTAAAATTCTGACATGCTGTACTACATCCGCCATGTTTTCATTATTATATGACATCCATCATTTAGATTCTCTCTAAAAATTGCTGAATGGAACAATTCATAAATGGAAGGGAACACTAAAAAGAGGTGGGTCATTTAAACCCAACATTGTGTCAAATATGGACAAATCATTATTTTTTATTAAATTTAAATGTCATTTTTTTAACCCAACAGTTGGTTTGTCCATGCAACGTTTACAACAAAAGAACCCAGCATTTTTGGATAGTGTTATAGTAGTCCATCGAATGAAAATCTCGATAGAAGTAGTAGGTCATCCAGGTATTTTTTGTTTACTGTTTTGTTTTTTGAAAAAAATGGATTTAGACATATTATGGAACTGTTATTCACATACCATTTAAAATGGAAGTGTGTGATTTTGGATGCAATGTAGCTCTTTTTATTGCACTGGACAGGCACTGGTTTGAAGTCATGCTAGTTTAGGTGCTAGAGTGATGCATTTGTCTCTGTGCATTAGATTCACTTGGGTTCTTGAGTTTGGAGCAGGCTGACAATTGCTGACAGTGTGAAGGTCAAGCACCATCTCCATGCATTATATGTTTCATTGTTGGAAACAGAGCATGCATATCCAAACATTTTAGCTATGGTATAGATTTTGGATGAAATATTTGTTCTGGCAAAATGAAGCACAACATAGATAAACTCTCTGCCACAGCTCAAATGATGTGTTTGGTACCATTGTGACAGTGACATTTAAAATATGATTTAAGAATGTCTAACTGCAAACCAGTCATTACAAAAATAATAATAAAAATATAACTGCACAATTTGACAAAATTACAGCTTGATTGGGTAACACTTCAAATAGCGGTACATGCCTTAGTGCATTTTTAATCAATAATACATTTATACGAGTATTTATTCATCTTTGTTAATGCAGTTAAATGAAAATAAAGTTCATTGTCAGTTTGTGTTATCTGACATTACAGCTAATGTTAACAAGCACAATTTGGATATTAACAATGCATTAGTAAATGTTGAACTGCAATTAATAAATGCTGCACAAGATTGCTCATACTTAGTTCATGTAAATACATTAACTAATGGATCATTCATTTAAAAGGTTACTGGAAGTTGTTCATTACTGAGATTTAACAAGTACTGTATAATTTGGATAAAATTATTAACGTCCACATAGTAAGTATTGAAATGTCTTATGTTCTCTCACTCACTGTTCAGATTATCATTGTTCTAAACCATTTAAATCTGTTTGTTTTAATAAAAATCATCCCCTAATGTAACATTAAAAGAAGCAGGCTTCAGTCCACAATCGAATTTAAGATGAAGCATGTCATCCTTGGCAGAGTACAAATTAAGAATGATGTGTATATGCAAATGACAGTAAGTACTGAACACAAACAGAACAAATGTCTAAAGCCATGAGCTACACTCACACACAAATATAACAGAAGGGGCTTTAGCACTGGGTAGTTACAGTCATAAGAACTAGCTACATGGCTCTGGTTGCATTAATATGTTCACAAGGAATGCTGAACACTGTGGACAAAGGCAACCTGTAAATGCTACTAATATTGGCTTTCTGAATGTGTATGTACGCTAATTTACAATAGCGTGTTGGTGTTTTGTGTGGCATGATTTGCCAAATAGTATATAATAACATCGCTGAGGTCCGTACTTTGCTAGATTAGATGTTACTCTGTAGAAGGAACTAATTTTGTTCATCCAAATGGTGTTCGTAGAATTAAAATCACTTCCAGTTCCTGTGGTGCAAGCATACCAAAAAGCAATTACTTTTGCCAACATTTTTTGGAAGTGTGAATAAGTTCAGCTGGTTCAAAAGTCCCTGGAAGGAACTGAAAGCATAAGAACTGATCAAAAGAGCATGCTGATTCACTCTAAACAGTGCTGAGAACAGTATAAATATTTCTTAAAGAAACACAACTCCCATTTTTTATCATTTTCCTATTTAAAGTTTGACACTTCTGTAGTTACATTGTGTACTAAGAAAAGTTGCTATTTCCTAGGCCAATATGGTGTCAATATGGTTTCTAGACCAATACTAAATAAAGTGTAATAATCAAGAATCTTTGCTGCCGTACCGTGGCTGCAGCAGACACAACAATACTGTATCATGCATAGCCAGAAAACTGGCTAACTTCTATCAGTATAACTAACGTTACCACCAGTGGTGTAAAGTAACAAATTACAAATACTCAAATTACGGTAATTAAGTTTTTCTCTGAAATTCTAATTCACTGAGTAGTTTTAAAATGTGTACTTTTACTTTCCCTTGAGTACATTTTTAGTGCTGTATTGGTACTTTTACTCCACTATTTCCCTTTAACCTGCAGTCACTACTTTATTTTCTTGTCTCTGGGGATTGGCTAAAGTAGATTAATCAGTTCTGTGATTCTTGTCCAATCCAATCACACATAGAAAGTAAATCACATCATACTGAACAACCGCAAGACATTGGCTCCTCATAAGGAGGCATGCAACAAACCGTTTGGAAGTGTGCAAGAAGATGTCTAAAATGTTTACACGCCATGAACGAGAGACTTTATAGAATGCATGTCACTGATGAGAAGATGGATGTGTACTATATGAGGACTGAAACCACCAAATGCCCTTAAACAATTACTAATGCATTACAGAATGTTACGTTTACACATCCATGCATAAATTGCATGTAAACGCATGAGTCATTCACATCGTAATACTCAATACTTACTACTTTTGAGTACTTTTAAAAGTGCTACTTTTTACTCCTACTTTGAGTAATGTTTACAAAAGATACTTTTACTCTACCTGCACTACATGTTTTGGACACGTAATAGTACTTTTACTTGAGTAAGACTTTTCAGTACTCTTTCCACCACTGGTTACCACCTGCTTGCACAGGAAGCATGTCTTTTCGACATTTGTGAGAGACAATTCAGAACATTACCTTAGTGCCAATACTGAACTGTATTTGAATAAAGCCGATTTCCAGGCGCTGTGACATATCGTCTCTGCTGCAGCCTGTTTAACTCTAAGGGAGTGTACAAACACTCACTCACTATTCTTTAGTAATAAATTTGAACAATAAATGTTTTGTGGACCTTTCATCTCCTCATTCACAACATCAAACAGTAGTAGTAGTTTTTATAGGTTTCAGCATTCCATTGTTTTTCTATAAATATAACAGACACTTAACTTAACAGACACGTTTACAGATTTGTATTCAAGTCCCGCATCTTTCGCAGCGTCTAACATGAAACAGCATTCTAAAAACGTAACACTCACATTTAAAGAAGCTCAACTCAAATCTCATATCCTTGCAATTTCCCAATATATATATTCAATGAATTATACATATTCACTTCAAAACTAAGCCGAACAACACAGAACATTAAAGAAACATATAGCTTGTTGATTCTTACAAAACAGCCAGTAAATGATAAAGAAAAATGCTTTTTTGAACTAGTGTAGCATTTTTGGCTTTGTGAGCAAGCCCTCCATCACTTCCCATTAAGATCTACACCCCAAAAACATGTAAGGTCACACCTGCCATGGCTCCCCCCTGTGCGCAGGGCCCCGCAGAATGAGTAAACATGTCTCAAAGACTAGGAGTTCTCAGGACACTGAATGACAGGGGTTCAGACCTTATCTTGGCATCGGTCCGGCTCTGCTTTCAGGCCCCCCACGTCACCGACCCTGAGCGAAACTCATTATGCAAAACACAGCACAGCGTGAGGGCCACATCCTGGTGACTAAATCCGCATTGACGATGCACTTCATGTTTTGAAACATCTATTTTAAGCTGACTCTGTCTGCAGCTCAGCTCAGAGGACAGACGTCGGGCGCTGAAATCTCCTGTGACATTGAATAACCCCTTCCTGGCTTCATTGTTTATGTCTCTCCACAACACAGGTAGTCCACTGTTGTTGGATTATTTCTTCCTGGAATATTGCAAAAATTGCGCTTGAAGTCTCGAGGGTTCAATAAATTATTCCTTTCTACAATATGTCTAATCTAATAACAGAGCTGAGATTCTCTGGCACATGTGATGCATCTGTTTTTCACCTAGGCTAAGTGAAGGAAATCACACATATGCCTCTTAAAATGTTGTGTGTGCAAAAGAGTAAAACGCGTTTCAAACCTTTAACTAAATATATTAATGGGAAATTGTCCAATTAATCTAATTAGCTGACTAATGGCTTAAATGATTAGAAACAAACTAGGCAGACTTTCATTGGCCGCGAGGCAACTTATTATTCTGTCATTGCTTGTCTATTTCATTATAATTCAGAAGACTCTCTCTGCGCACTCGAAAGTAATTGAGGCGATATTTTAAAACTGTAGCGTTAGCAGCTTTTCTAAGATGTTTTTAAAATGTGATGATTTGTTCATGCATAAATGTGGAGGATTTTCTCGCTCCATGCTCTTGCATCAACAAACTGAGCGTATGCCTATTTAAATTCATGCCTAAATTTCTCCCATTGACGGCTAATGAATTCCAATGAATATTCCCGGGTTCATATTTAGTCAGATATGATTTCTTCTGACCTGTTTTCAGAAATAAAGACTGACACTGGGAGTTAATACTGATTAATTATTGGCCCTCGGTGGATGTTTCCGCTGTGACAGGATGACCTAAGATGAATTACTTTGGAGTGTTTAACATATACCTCTGTGTGACTTTTCATGCTGATATGCAATATCGTATAAAAAGCAGCAGCTTTAACGAGAAGAAAGTGCACTATATTGAAGATACAGTACTGGCCATCAGAGTCTACTCAATAGGTTTTGCATGAGGGACCAGTTGAACTTTATCACCCCACTTTTGAGTTGTGTTTGCCCCCATCAGTAATGGCTGCCCCCCTTAGTGCTCTTCCATCTCAGATGGGCCATCATCCACACTACGATCAATCGCTCAAAGTGATTTGCCATTAACCTTGCCATTGTGATGGACTTCTGTGGCCAATGGCTGTAGCCAAGCATTTTTTTTTTCTGGTTTGGAGTTTAATAGGAAAATAATGAGTGGAATCCCTGTTGTAATCTTTAACAGTGGGGGGGACATTTGCTAGATCCACAGGCTCTAAAACATCTGAATTACTTGGGTACACTTCACTGAAAGCCATCGATTAAACCTGGTGGAATAGGAATGTCAATCCCAGTTTCCCCAAGTGGTAGGCAGCTAATTTTCCTCTCAGCACAATTATATAAGTCAACTACATGAACAAGGGTGGACAGAAAAAGATTGAACTGTGTTTTGCTTGATTCAGCATTACACAAATAAATAAAATAAATGTATACCTATAACATAAATTGAATATACCTGTAGCAGCAAGCAGCAGTTAAAAGAAACCAAGCACTACATAAGCAAAATTAACAAGTAACACAGGGAGCATCAAATTAAATACAGCTTAATGTCATTTATAAATAATAATAATAATAATAATAAATTGCAGATTTTTTTTAGTTGAATCAAACTAAGTTATCTTATCTTAACTTACATCAATCAAACGGACTAAACATATTAAGTTAAACTTTGTCTAACTTAAAAGATTGAGTTGAAACCTGATTAACTTATCAAAATAAGTTAAATCAACATAAAAAAAGTTTCACTTTTGACCAGTAGATGGCACTGTTCAGGGAACTTTAGGGTGCAGGTTGTCATAACAGACTGAGATTGATTGTCTGAATATGCCAAAGCACTCTAAACAAGGTGCGCATGAGTCTACAGTTTGAGTATACATTTGAAAATAAACGTACTTTACATCCATAAAAAAATTACATTCTAAATAATTTAATTCAATTCATCTTTATTTCTATATCGCTTTTACAATGTAGATCGGGTCAAAGCAGCTTAACACAGAAGTTCCAGTAAACTGAAATTGAAACTGTGTCTGTCCAGTTTTTTAGTATATAGTATGAATAAGAGTACACTACAAAGAAAAATGATTTTCTTACCTAGTTCCTGTCTTTTTTCTAGTCCAAATAAAATAATAAAAGTAAAACTACCTTGTTTTCGGTTTGAAATGAATGTATAGTACTTATCTCATTGGCAGATTACTTTGCTTGTTTTAAGGAAAACTCACCTAATTTTGACTTATTTCTGAAAACAAAACAATACTTTTTACTTGTCTAAAAAATGCCTCTTGATTTAAGAATTTGTAGAAATTTGAACTAGAAACAAGACAAAAACTCTAAGTAAGAAAAGCATTTTTGTAGCAAAGTATGAATAAAACTTGGACGTATTACACCGCCATGTTGTCATAATTGCATGATCTACCCATGTCAGTTGTGCCACTTCCCTCCTGCTTATAAATTCTCTCTCATGGCCTCATTGTATAGTACAATGTCCTTCGTACGCACACTCCAAGTAGGTCCTTTTTTTTTACTATGTTGTCTGTCTGTCTGTCTGTCTGTCTATGGCACTTAGTATAATTTTTAGTTTAAAAGGTCAATAATAACCACAGAATACACTAAATCTATCTATTTATAACATAGAGCATTATCCAATCCAACCTGGTAAGTCCTCTCTAAAGAGCCATAAAGCTGTAGTTTGTCATTTTTATGAGTTCATTATCTGATCCGGAGCTTCAAACCAACTGGTGAAAATCATTTAACCAAAACCATTACAGAAGCCATCTAACAGTCCTCCCTGCCATCAATATTAGATAATGCTTTCAAGAAGAATCATGTTCAGTGATTATTTTCAATTTTCTTTAAAGCAGCAAAAAGTACTGCATACTTATTTGATATATTGAATTACAGCTGAAACAGAAATGACTCAATTCAAAAGTTGAAGGTTTATATTAAACTAAAACACAGTTTTATATTAAATATATTTATATTCTACAAAACGGAAGTATATCACAGAACAAAACTTCAACTGTTAGGTGGGTAAATTGATGTAGCACTTTGCAGCTGTTAAAGTTGTTGTTTTACCCAACATTAATTCTGCAAAGCAGGACTTGAAGATTCCATATGGTATTTTGATAAGTTGCTAGAAACGTGAAAATTAATAATATAGTTTTTAATTTTAAACAACTTCCTCCTGGGCAACGCAGTGGCCCAGTAGGTAGTGCTGTCACCTCACAGCAAGAAGGTCGCTGGTTCGAGCCTCGGCTGGGTCAGTTGGCGTTTCTGTTTAAAGTTTGCATGTTCTCCCTGCGTTTGCGTGGGTTTCCTCCAGGTGCTCTGGTTTCCCCCACAGTCCAAAGACATGGCGTACAGGTGAATTGGGTAGGCTAAATTGTCCGTAGTGAGTGTGAATGAGTGTGTATGGATGTTTCCCAGAGATGGGTTGCGGCTGGAAGGGCATCCGCTGCGTAAAACAAATGCTTGATAAGTTTGCAGTTAATTCCGCTGTGGCGATCCCAGATTAATAAAGGGACTAAGCCGAAAAGAAAATGAATGACAACTTCCTCCTTTATTTTTGATGTTTTAAAAAGTCAAAAGTTGTAGTCCTGACAGTACACAGACCAAAAAAACAATTATTTTCCTACTTTACTCTTGTTGTTTTGTCCAAGAAATTGCTTTGCAGCAAGTATATAAGTACACTGGCTAAACTCTAAAATTGTGTTCCAGGAAGACAGATATCGAGTTCAGGTTTTCAGCTTTCTCACAAACAACTTGTTTACTCAATATAAATCACAGAATTTTCTCAAGGTCTGACTAGTTAAACTATTTTCGAGGGCTTAAGTGTGCCAGTTCGGTTGACTGCACTGATGTGTTTTTCCCAGTGTCCACAACTTGACACATTATATAGTCTAAATTAATTTCCTTTGATTTGCACACCACCAACATCACATTTAAATTGTGCTTTAAAGTTAGGCCTCTGCGGAATTTGATTGCGTGGACCGTGTAACTAATGTTGCATGAACAGCTTTCCTTGCAATGCAACTTCCTCTGTATATTTAAATCCATCACTA
Organism: Danio kyathit; assembly: GCA_903798195.1. Taxonomy (NCBI): domain Eukaryota; kingdom Metazoa; phylum Chordata; class Actinopteri; order Cypriniformes; family Danionidae; genus Danio; species Danio kyathit. The sequence goes on along the minus strand of LR812536.1, from coordinate 36,622,663 downwards.
AGTCCTTAGCTGACATGTAGGTCATGAAGGAGCAGAACGTCTCTTCAATCACCTGCCAAGCTAACTAGATAGAGAAAATTGGTATGGATAAAGCCATAATATTTTGTCTCAGAACATTTCAAAGGGAAGCTTTGGGTTATGCAAACAAATCATCAGTCCAAGGCTCTCAAATGTAGTGAAAAAAAAAAGTTTAGGGATTTTGGATTGGATTTTTGAGATCATATAGTATCAAGCAAGAGGTGCGTTTCTAAAAACTTCATGCTGAATCAAAGAAAAGTTTAGGTTTTTTTGGTTCAGCAGTAAGTTTTCAGGCACGTATCTCTTGTTCTATATGCTCTCACAAATCCAATTAAACGTATAAACCCTGTCAATTTGTAAGCTTCAAACTAAATAATTGGACACCTTGAAAGACAAAACTAAATATAAACAAACGTTGGCAATGAAGATTCCTGCTTTCTTACTTCAAAAGTTTGTTTAGTCATCTATCCGTTCAATTTCTGAGTGTCGCATCAATAATTGGCTTGTTTGCTTTTGGAGATTTCCTGTGGTAATGCTCCCGTTGCTTTTGGTTGTATCACACAGGCTGTTTTTGTTCGGGGAAGAGCGTCAGCCCACCTTGGTCCTCTGGGAGCTGGTCCTGTTTGCTGTGTGTCTGATGTAAATGTCAGGCTCTTCGTACGTATGTTGCTCTGTTGTATTGAGCATGAATAGCCTCGGGGGAAGTTATGTCACTATCGATCTGGGGATATTTTCTTCACGCTGATGTCCTATTCTTTCTGAATGTGGTTTTAACACAGTTTTAGCACTCCTGTTGGGGGCACGCATCAGGAGGCCTTCGGACGAATGGTAGTGCAGAAATCTGAGCAAAGTTAAAGAAAAGGCCACAGTAGTTAAAAAAGGCAGTATGTAGAATTGAGTTTAATTTCAAGCAGTTTTTAAATAGACTTTTTTGATAAACTGTTTTGTATTTTAAAATACTTATATATTTAGGTAGTTATGTATACTTTATATATTTCTATACTTTAAGTAGTTAAAAAAGGCAGTTTGTAGAATTGAGTTTAATGTCATGTTGTTTTTAAATAGATTTGTTGTTGTTCTTTTTTGGAGGAAGAATTAGCCTGACTGGAATAAAAGCTTTTTTTGTAATTTCTTTAAAGTAATGTTTAAGGTCAATAATATTAAGGCCCCCTTACTTATTTTAGTTTTATTTTTTATTGGCAACAGAATAAACCAGTCATGATCACCAGTGATCCAGCTCTTGCAGATCGCTAGAGAATGCTCACTGTTTACCGAACTACATATCCCATCAGGCATCTCACACACAGCAGTTCCAGATAACCCCTGATTACTCACACAGAGGTCCAGCTCATGAAGACTCATGATATCCTGGACTATTTATACACCACACTTTCACACATTAATAGCTGAGTCTTGTTTTCCCAGTGAGCATGAAAAAGCATTTCCTGGTCTTGCTTACTGTGTTTTGACTCTTGATTTGTTTGTTGTTTATGTTGTTTTTCTGCCTGTCCTGACCATTTGCCTGCTTATCTGACTATGATTTGGATTACCTGTATGCTCCAGTTTGCTCCTGTTTTGACCATTGACTGCCTGACTGTTTTGTTTAATAAACTGCACGTGGATCCTCACCTCTGTTGTCTCTGACTACTCGTTACAAAACCACTGTTGTCCAATGATTTGCCTAATTAAATTAACTTGCCTTGTTAAACTAATTAACCTAGTTAAGCCTTTAAACTGCACTTTTACCTAAATATTGTATTTTTTATTTTTAAACTAACTAATATGTACTGTTATTATTGTTAAAATTCTCTCTGTTATACAGCATTTGGGAAATATTTGAAAAAGACTAATAATAATTTTATAATTAATTAATTCATTCATTCATTCGTTTTCTTTTCGGCTTAGTCCCATTATTAATCTGGGGTCGCCACAGTGGAATCAACTGCCAGCTCATCCAGCATTTGTTTTACCAGCGTACCCTTTCAGCTGCAACCCATCACTGGGAAACATTCATGCACACTCATTCACACACATACACTACGGACAATTTTAGCTTACCCAATTCACCTGTACCACATGTCTTTGGACTTGTGTGAGAAACCGGAGCACCCGGAGGAATCCACTGTGATGCCCTAATTCAATAATAATATAAATTAAGAATTTCATTTAAATATATTTGATGAGAAGCATTTGCATTTTGTAACTAAATACTTTTTGTTGAATTGTGCCCATCTCTGAATGCTTTTATGGTCAGGAAAATAGATGGGTGAATGACTCAGTGGGTATCATCTTCTGGTGAGATGAGGTAATTAATTCAGCAACACTAACAGTCCAGTATTATCTAGCAGTTTTTATTGTTTATCCGCTTGTTAAATGTGATGTCATGCTAAGCGGCTTCCGGGCCCAAGCGCTATGTCAAACTGTATGGGGAGACTCAACAAATGTTACTAATAAACACTTATACTGGAAAATCACGATTGCTATATATATATATATATATATATATATATATATATATATATATATATATATATATATATATATTCATTCATTCATTCATTTTCTTGTCGGCTTTGTCCCTTGCGGGGTCGCCACAGCGGAATGAACCGCCAACTTATCCAGCACGATTTTACGCAGCGGATGCCCTTCCAGCCGCAACCCATCTCTGGGAACTTCCACACACACATTCACACTCATACACTATGGACAATTTTAGCTTACCCAATTCACCTGTACTGCATGTCTTTGGACTGTGGGGGAAACCGGAGCACCCGGAGGAAACCCACGCGAACCCAGGGAGAACATGCAAACTCCACACAGAAACGCCAACTGACCCAGCCCAGCCGAGGTTCGAACCTGCGACCCCAGCGACGTTTCTTGCTGTGGAGGCAACAGCACTACCTACTGCGCCACTGGGTTGCCCATATATATATATATATATATATATAATATATATATATATATATATATATATATATATATATATATATATATATATATATATATATATATATATATATATATATATATATATATATACACAGTATATCAGTATATATACACAACAGTTCTGTCTGGTTCTTAAATCTGATTGGCTGATAGCCATGCGATATTCTGCCAGTAACAGCACTCGAACCGCCTCTTCACCCTTCACCCTTGTGTATTACTCCACCCACATACAGCAACAAGCAGAGGACACTGTACAGTTTGACAAATATTGCTGCTGTTGGGCAACATAATGTACTTTTGAGTTTTTTGTTAGTGGAGAATGTATTGTTTAGATTGCAACTGCAGTTTATTTATAAGGATAGTGCCTTTTTAGCCAGAAAGTGATTCATTTTTTATAAATTGTTAAAATATTAGTGTCTGTGATGCAGTCCAGTGACTGTTGTGTACACCATGATTTTATATAAAATTTACTTTGATGATAAATTGTATGATAAAACTGTATGATACAGTATGACTAAAAAAAGGTTATAAACAAATAACTCCTCAATTCAAATGAGAAGTGGCTTGGGCCCAGAAACAATATTCCATATGTCACGACTTAACAAGCCAATAAACTTGTTATTGTGGTGCATTTTCAGTGGACTCAATGACATCTACTATGGTCAAAAATGACTTTCCCATCAAATAATGCCATGGTGTAAGCTGCGAATTCTGACACAGTCGTAGTGTTTCTTTATAAAACTTTGAAACCTCTTCTTGCTAGCATCAGCAGGGAAGCAAAAAACTAACATTGATCTATTGGGGATCATTCCTATAGAGGTTTCTCGGGACCTTTAGCAAGTTTTGTTAAGAACCCTTTCTTTTGATGTTTTGAATTGATTCGTCAGCAAGCTAAAGTTTATTCACCCGAGTGACATGAACCAACTCTTTTAGTTCTAGCAGATACTACATAGCTTACAACAGAGACCCTTCAAATACAATCTTTAAAATACTGGCTCCCACTTTAAAGACAAAAAAAAGAGAGGCTGACAACCACTGGCCCAAACTATTTTAAATCGTATTCTGCCTTGTGTAAGCTAAAAGTAACCATTGTAAACAAACAGGCCTCTTGAGCATATCCTGAGTGTTCCCAAACTCCAGCATTCACTCTCTGCATACAGGCAGGGCTGCCTCTCTAAAGAGCAGAGCACATTAAACTTCAAATGATCTCATTCCAACTGAGAATTTGGAGCATGTTTAAATTGGCTCCCATTATCAGAGTGACTCATTTCTTGTACGGGCTACGCAAAGTCATTACTAGAATTCTCAGCATAGTGTCAACCCAAATTGGCTGGCTAAATGTACCCAGTTCCACTTGAAAATAGATATGGTAATTTATATTTAACCCTTGTCTGGTTGTAGAATTTTGCAGATTTCGTTTGTCCCATGGGTTACAAATGACCTTAGTCTTAACTAAACGGCTAAAATAAAACAGCACAATTTCATTTCAATCCTCAAATATATTTTGCATGAAGAAACAAACTCATCACAAACTCTATGAGGTTTTCCCTTATCAGTGTGCAGTATTGCATCAGTGCTTAATTGATTAAGTGGCCACCCCTCGTGTTTGACTAAAGTAAATTAATTAATTTATTTATTAATTAATTAATTTATTTATTTATTTATTTTCTACTGTTAAAATGATGTCAAACGGATGGTTAATTTATATATTTATTTATATATACCGTTTATTGTCACATTTTAAAACAGATAAGATATTTGGTGGTAAAAGGGATACAGTCTACATGTGGTAATGATATCTGCTATCTAAAAGAATTATGTGTGATATTCTCTTCACAAGTAATGCGCCAATGTATTCAAACATTCATATGAGTTGGTCCTTGACAAGTTATTAAAGATAAGGACTATGAGTAGTCCCTCAGGATTCTAGTGTCATCCTTTATATTAATGATTTCCTGGAGAGAGAAACTTGTTCAGCACCAGAACTCATCTTGGCCGAGCTATGCTTTGTTTGATCGACATCCTCTTTGTTCAAAAGAGTTTGCATTTGTCATCCTCCAGCGGCACAGGTAATGATCAGACTGCATGATAATCATATCCACTGTCACTCTAAAACGCATGACATATTAAACATTGCTGCATTTTTCTTTCTCCTCAGACTTTTCTCGCACTGACAATAGACTGTGATTACATGCTCCCTGAAGGATGGATATTAGCTTGAGCTGCTATTGGTAATTATTAACACCTGTGCTAAATCAATTCTTTTCTCTTGTCTTTTTTTTTTTTTCAATGAACACGTCAGTGAATCCCAAATCTGGTGGATACTGTATCTTTGTGCCCAGATGTGACTAAACCATGCAGGATGAAACAGCATACACTTACACCAAGTCTGATCAGATTTTCCAATTCTTAATGTTGCACTTGAAGGCTGAAAAGTTTCTACTGTATTGCATACCCCAGGCCAATAGTTAGTGATGCCAGTAAAGAAAACACAACAAACTTATGAACAGATATAAAGAGTCAATAAAATAAAACAGGTCAATAACAATCAAAATTGCATTTCAATAAGGGGTATTCATTCATTCATTCATTTTCTTTTCAGCTTAGTCCCTTTATTAATCCGGGGTCGCCACAGCGGAATGAACTGCCAAATTATCCAGCACATGTTTTACGCAACGGATGCCTTTCCAGCCGCAACCCATCTCTGGGAAACATCCATACACACTCATACACTACGGACAATTTAGCCTACCCAATTCACCTCTACCGCATGTCTTTGGACTTTTGGGGGAAACCGGAGCACCCGGAGGAAACCCACGCAAATGCGGGGAGAACATGCAAACTTTACACAAAAACGCCTACAGACCCAGCCGAGGCTCGAAACAGCGACCTTCTTGATGTAAGGCGGCAGCTCTACCTACTGCGCCTCTGCGTCGCCTCAATAAGGGGTAGTTAAACCCAATTCAATAAAAAAAAGGTGTAAACACTTAACCAGATTAAATGAAATTAGATTATATGAAAGGGTAGAAATAAGCTGTTGTTGATGAACAATAGTGTCAGAAAATGCTGCTTTCTTTACTTCCACACACCTTTAATTTATGGGATGGGACCAATACAGGCAGTGTGGCAAGACACTTTCTGTGCACTTTATCACTGTATCTCCTGAAACAAATAAAGAATAGGCCTACATTTTAAACAAAGGTGGTTCATTCCGCTGTGGCGACCTCTTAATTAGAGATTAAATTGGCCCAATCCCAGTTCTACTCATTAGCCCATCCCCGTTCATGTGAAGGGGTAGGGGTGTCCTAATTCTCTTTAGCTTGAAGGCGTAGGGCTAAGGGGAAGGGCTAGATAGCCCTTGAAATGAAGATTTTTCAGGACTCAAAACCAAGAGGTACAAAAATGTCCTCAAATACACCACCTACAACGACAGCATGGCTGTACACATAAGATAGGAGATGCACAAATTAGCAATTTTTGTCAATATTACAATTTTTTACAACAAACAAGCATATGTTTTAATACATTCATAATGGCATTCATGTTTTACCATCCTGCTTAAAAAATGCTAAAATAAAAAACACTATTTCGCTATTTATAATAGCTTAAATAAAAACTCTTGTATAGCAGTCCACAACATACTTTCACATCAGACACTCTATGACACTGGAATACTCCAGTGTCTGGGAATGACCTTTTTACAGTGTCTGGTATAATGCAAATGTTGTTTTTGTGTGTTTAAATAAATATGGCCATGGTGTAAATGCACAGTACAGTTACAAGCTTATTGCCACAATACATTGTAATGATAACATGATATCGTTGCCTTCAGTGATTTCCTGAAGATAATTACCAAAAAAGAATGCAACTGGAACAACTACAGCAGTCGCCATTGTCTGATCTCATATGAAGCAAGAGATCGCAGTGACGTGATGAAGTGTGCAGGTGTTGTAGTGGTGTACCATTTCCTAGGAGTAAATTTTGAAGCCCTGCTCCTTCACATTCTGTTTCAAGGGCCAAGGGGAAGGGGTAGGGGTATGGGTACAAAAGTAGAATTGGGATTGGGCCTATAAGCCGAAGGAAAATTAATGAGTTAATGAATTTTATACAAAGAAAACAAGCTGTTGCATTTGCTTAATTAAGCAGCTTGAAACACCAGAAAATACACTATACCCTTTAGTCATATAGCCAACAAAAACTTATGAACACCAATTTGACATGGTTGTTACAATGTTGAACAATTAGGTGGCATAAAAGAGTCTGAAATGCATGAATTTAAAATGTGTTCACTGATTTATACAATTCACAATATATATTTTTTTATTTAAATATCTAGAAAACGCTAAACTATTGTTAGATATTTTGTTGACTTGTGTATTTACATTATCCAAAATGTTTCAATTAATTGTAAAATCCAGAGAAATAAGCTTTTAACTAATGGCACTGTGTCACCATGCTAATGACATCATACACCCTTGATTTCCAGTTTATTTTAAATAGAAAACACCAAAGATGCTTTAATATGTTGTGTGTTTTATTAGACTGCACAAAGCACCATTATAACAGAACCTTAAATGTATTTAGTATGCGAACAGCACAGCTTCTTTCCCACATTATCACAAGCAGAAGAACCAAGTGGTTGATTGTGTCATAATAAAAGCTTCTCTGCTTTCTAATCGCTTTACGCTTGTCTCTCATCACCAATTGCTCAAGTGAGAGTGATGCAACATATCTAAGTTGTTCATGTGACAATGACAACATGATGGATGCAGTAAATCCATGTTATTCACAGGATACATAATACTTTTTTAACAGCCGTAAAGTAATTATTTATTCAAAAGAGGTTTTTTACACAGAGTGGGTTTTCAGGCACAGCCAAGGATTGTGCTTGGAGGAGAGACACCGAATCTCTCAACAATGAACTGATTTGTTCAAAAACACTGAATCATTCAGGAACAAAACTGACCGTCCTTAAGAGTGAGTCATTGGATCTTTCATTCAGCTGATTCATTCAAAACACAGATTCTTTAAAAAATGAAACAAGGACGTCCTTGAGAGTGAGTCATTGAGTTTGTCCTTTCATTTACCATCTCCCTTTAAAACACATTCATTTTGGGACTAAACAAATGTCTGTCTTGAAGAGTGAGTCATGGAAACTGTCATTCAAACCAAACAAGTGACTGCCTTTTTGAGGGAGTCATTAATTAATTCCCTCGAGCGGTTCATTCATAAACACTAATTCCTTCAATAACAAAACTACGTGTCCTGCTCAGAGGGAGGAATTTCAGAAAGCAGATTCTGTGACATGTTTGGGTAAGTTTAAGAATGATAATCCTTTATTTATAAACACTCGGTTGCAAAAATGAAGGTAATTTCCGTGGTATGCAGCAGCCAAACCATTTATTCTCACAATAGGTTTTATTCTAGGGTTAATTGTGTATGTAGGTTATGTAAGGGATAATGTACATCCTGATGGTTCTCATAGAATAAAGCCAGACAGGCTCATCAGCCTATAACTATAGGGCTTTATTCTGTAAAATCAACCAGCTAGATTTGCATTATCCCACTTATTACACAGCTTCATGCCACAAGTAAACAATTAGACAAAACAAATGGATCTGAGCTGAAATGGTTTACCAACACCCTAAATTAAACATAAACCTTGTAGAAAGGAAAACAGCTGGATGCAGCCATCAGTAACCTACATATTATTCAGTTACAATATGGAGACAAACAGAGGCATGACAAGTAAGCATATAAACATGTATCAATATATTCTGCCAAGATGATTCATAGCACCTGAATGAGCCTGTGTAATTACTTAGAAATAACATACCTTGGATTGTTGTGATTGACCAATTAGAATTGATAATTCCAGAGAGCTGTGCAATAAACAAAATTAATGTATTGTGACTCCTTGAATTGGTACTCTGTTGAGTAGTGTTGTTTTATCAAGTTTGGCTGAAGCAATATCATACTAACAAACTATTCATTTTCCTTCAGCTTATTCCTTTATTCATCATGGGTCGCCACAGCGGAATAAACTTATCCAGCATATGTTTTACATAGCGGATGCCCTTCCAGCTGCAACCCAGTACTGGGAAACATCCATACACACTCATTCACACTCATACAATATGGCCAATTTAATTTATTCAATTCACCTATAGCACATGTCTTTGGACTGTGGGGGCAACCAGAGCACCTGGAGGAAACCCACACGAACACGGAGAGAACATGCAAACCCCCAAACAGGAATGCCAACTGGCCCAACTGAGACTCGAACCAGCGACCTTCTTGCTGTGAGACGACAGTGCTTACCACTAAGCCACCGTCGCTCATGGTGCAAATATTGATGCACATTCTGAGGGAAAAAAAGACCAAAACTGACTGGAACTACCTGTGCATTAAACTATTTTTATATTATCATCAATACAAATCGAATTACTATTAGTTATATTATACATTCAGTGGTATTTAACTGTAAATGTGGCATTACATATTTACATTTAAAATGAAAAAATACGTGTAACTTCACAGTAAAACATTATTATTAAAAATAGTATTGCAAATGAACATACAGTATTTCAACATTTACCTTTCTGTTTTTGTTTCTGCAGTGCTGAATGCAGCACATGAATAAATCATTGTTTGAGTATTCACTTAGCCACCGTGTTGCCCTACTAACAAAGTTTTTTTTATTATTATTATTTATATACTGCTTAAATATTAGTGCATTTATGAAACTGCTTCAATTACAAAAGCTAAAAAAACAAGGTCCTTACATTGTGAATTACGCCATCAGGAAATAACAAAATAATCACACATTTTTCATGGACGAAAACAGCATGCCAACAATGCTGCATAGTAATACTACAGAACAAAGCCTCACACTTGACGCTTACATGACAGCTATGACTCATCATCCTCATGCAGACACAGTCCACACACACACACACACACACAGTTCTACAGTGATGTATGCATGTATACACTCATACCCAGCGTCATTATGAGGAGTTTGCTCAATGATTTGGCTCTAAACAAACACATTTGTTCAGTATTTGGTCATGGTGTGGAAATCAGACACAGAAATCCTCCGTGGCCTACTCTGTCCCAGTACAGCTGCTGTGAAACTCTGCTCCAGATTAACAGCTGAACACAGCCACATTATACGACGTCCCATCGTTTTACTAGGCCGTTTTCATTTGTAAGGTTAAGTGACTCATAATGTTTACAGTAACTTAATGTTACATCATTTCATTCCATTGATGAAATGTTCAGTGGCGCTTTAAAAAAATGTATACAGATGAAAAAAAAGTCTGGTTTGTTTGGAGTTTTAAAACCTTGTTATGTTTCATTTTCATCGTAATTTCAGCTAGTTAACATATGCTTTCATCCTAATGGTCGAAGCCACTTATCCGCAGAAAAAAAAGGCATGCATAATTAATGGCATAATAATCACTAAAAAGATTAGGTTATTGATGCTGCTCTATACATAATCTATAATTGCTTCTTTCTTTTCTCTCTCTCATAGAAAACGGCCTGAGAAGTTAACACCCTTTCTTGATTATCCCCTTTGATGAGTTCTCAAGACTAAGTGCCAGGTGCTGTACCATATCCAGACAAGCTGCAGTTTCCCTGCCAACAGTGGGCAAGAGAATAATTAACTCTGCGTCCCAATTAGAGAGACACAATCCTGGGAGAGCACTGAAAGACGTGAACCAAATAAGGTAGAGTATACTCAACAGGAGCAGCCCGAAAGGCCTGGATAAATACATTAGAATGAGAAAGGAATCAGATAAAAGACATGGTAAAGAAAAGAGGGCAAGAGGAACGCAAATCTTAGGCAAATGAAAAGAGGCTGATGGGATAACAGTTCGCCAGTAATGACCATTTCATTTATTTCTGCTCTCGGTTTCGCTTTCAAAGAGCTCTGCGGTTATGATAAGAGCTTGCATAATGAACTCTGTGTGGTATATACTGTATTATATACTGCTTAGCCTACTAGAAATGTACTAGGCAAAAGAGTGGGCATTATTACACACACCGAAAAAAAAGTCATCGAACATATTTAAATGCACTGCAGGAGATAATGTTTAATGTACAATGTATAATGTATAATGTTGCTTTGTGTAGCTAAATTAGGCATATGTTTGCATATTTAGTCATTAAATCATCCCCTCAGACATTGAATTCCAAAACATTGGTCATTTCAGGAATGAAACACCAGTTCAATGTGAACTGTTTTCATTGGCCAAATGCAAACAAAAAAGAATTATCATGAAAAAAAAATTAATATTAAAAGTTTAATTAAAGGCACAATATGGAAATTGTTACTTAGTATTAACGTTGTTCATGTAATTGTTGTAAAAACCCAATTGCAAACATCCTACTTCTCTAAGTATAGCTATATAAAATAGAATAGATCACTCTTTGATCTATGACCATTTAAACAAGCACTCTAAAACCCAATAAGTTAAGGTAACCCAAACCGTTTGAGGAAACTGACTGCAACAAACCATTTGAGTTCAAAAACTAATCCTAATGAGTACTGTGAACTTAATCCATTTCAGTAAACGAAACAATTTGAGCACAGTAAAACCCAATACATGAAGAGAACTCAAACCGTTTGAGGAAACCAATTGCTGCAAACCATTTGATGTAAAAAAAAAAAAAAAAAAAAAAAAAAATCTATATGAGTACTGTGAACTTATTCCATTTAAGTTGAAGTAATGAGCTATTTAATTAACCCATTACCTTCAACACTGAGTTCAAAACTCTTTGAGTAGAATTAACTTTCAGTCAATTTTGAGTTTACTACACTCATTCCATTTGATAAAGTTGACTGTTGGGTTTTACACTGTGGGTTTTAGGGTTTTCAGAGTCATGTTTCAAAATTGAAATACCATTTTATATTAGAAATCTATGGAAGCCTATTTAACTACATGCAGTAAGAAAGAAAAACATGACATTTTTTTTTTTATTAAATTTTGTCTAAAACTTTACCCTTTGGTAATCTGACTAAATGATAAGTTGATGATGAAGTGATGAAAAAGTATACGGTGGCAGAGAGAGCTTAACGTGCTGCAATTTAAGAAAACACATGCAATTACAAAAAACGCCAGCAGATTGAGAAAAGATCTTCATCTGTTTGACAGCACATGTACTGCAAATCCTCACAACACAAACACATTTTTTAAAAAATGCGCTGCATTTTCTCACAACACTTTCAAATAGTTTGGAACACAATGGAAATGTTTCAAGGGAACCCTGTTTACATTATGGTTATTTAGGCTAATAAAATACAAAAACAAAGGAATCAGGATGTAAAATAAACAAACAAAAAACTCACCTTTCAAAGATCACCTACAACTTCACTGAGCAATAGCGGCACAGCGGCGTCCATCACGTTTTTAGGTCCCCTTGAAACATTTTCGTTGTGTTCCGTTGTTTTTGCAAGTGTTGTGGGAAATTTGCTGCACATTTTATTAATTTGTTTGCATTTTATGTGTATGCATTGTGAGGATTTACAACATGTGTGATGTCAAATGGATGAAGATCTTTTCTTAATCTGGTGTTTTTGTAATTGCATGTGGTTTCTTAAATTGCAGCATGTTAAGCTCCCTCGGCCACCATAAAAGTCACACTATAAATAAAATGTGAAGTTAAACACACACTGTAAAACCCAAAATGTTAAGGCAACTCAAACCGTTTGAGGAACCTAATTGCAACAAACCCTTTGAGTTAAAAAAAAAAAAACAAATCTATATGAGTACTGTGAACTTACTCCATTTAAGTTGAAGTAATGAGGTATTTAATTAACTCATTACCTTCAACACTGAGTTCAAAACTCTTTTCAAATTAACAGAATTAACTTTCAGTCAATTTTGAGTTAACTACACTCATTTTATTTGATAGAGTTGACTGTTGGGTTTTTACAGTACAGCCCATTTTCATTACATACAGAAGTGCTTTGGTAAATAATATTCAGAACATAAATGAATAAAAATAATAAAATGAACAAACTGCAATAAACTGCCTCCCTGCATGTTTTCTTCTTCAAGATGTCATCTTATGGTATATCAATAAAAAAGTAATTATGCTGTTTTAATTCAATGCTGGGGTGACAATAAAAATCAGTTTGATAAAATAAATGTTAATACTCATATTTATCAAACTGAACTTTGCATTGTTCAAATTTACTTCAGCAATAGTCTGCAGCATAAGAAAAGAGTGGCTTGTTATTATTCTGTTCCAGCATACCCAGTAAGTACAGTATTTCTCAACTGAGAAATAATACACATTGACCTTTTGGGAACACTTTTACTTTATTTCTCCCCTAAATAAATCACCCAAATTAACACATAACAAATAAAAGCTTTGGTGCAAAGGAAATTTAGCCTGATTTAGGCAAACGCCCAATTAATGTTACTGTTAGAAGGAAGACAGAATCAATTATGTAGTAACTAATCATGGATTCTATTGGCAAAAAATCTGCTTGTGAGTTATTTATTATTGAAGGCCTCTGGGATGGCCTGTTTTAATAGGGTGAATTGTTTATCTTGATTTAGTAAGATACTTTCTTTTTTTTTCGAATGTATAAAGGTGAATGCAAAATCCAATTAACATTAAATCTCATCCTTGTGAGATGTTTAATGGGTTAGAAAAACCGCATTGAACAGGATTCAATTTATTATCCCATGAGCACAAAGGAAAGATGGTTAATTGTTCATTCAGTGATGTTTAAATATGCTGTATGTGATTTCAGCACTTGGATTACTGTTAACAATAGCTTGAGTATTAGTTAAGCATGTCATTGTTTTTTAAGATAGAGGGAATGAACTAATTTACCAAGTTAATTTGTTTAATTTGTTGCAAGTTCTTGCCGCATTGCCCTCCAAGGAAATACTAAGCCACAAATACTCTCAAAATGCTGTATAAAAGTCTCAATAAAATGCAAAGAACATTGCTTACCTGTCAGATAACAATTGTATTAGTTCAATCTATTCGCTCAGTGCCCTCAAATGGCTCTTTATTAAAACAGCTTCTTATGAATATGAGTTCATGAATCCAACTACATAATACAACCAGACAAGATACAAAAATCACTGAATTTGCACTTAACCCTTTCATGCATGGATTATGGAAAATATTATCAAGCTTTTTTAGTACTTTAATACAATGCTACATTTGAACTGCATTTTGATTTTTAGTCTTTATCCATGTTGAATCATCTTTAATGATTATAGCATGCAATAAATTGTGTGTGTAAGCCTCAAATACTTATTTATGTTGCTTTATTTGTTAAATGTCTGTTTTATTACAATATAAGACAATTCATAACATATTTGAAAAAACTGAATATACACACTAGGTTACAAAATCAGACTTGCAATACGGACACCACAGTTTCATGATGTCCACGTACATGGACAATTGACCTCCAAACATTTTTTTTACAGCTATGACTGGGACATTTAGTACATGGCTATTGCTCTCAGACATCTTGGAATAATGATGTCATCGAGTATAACAAATATTTGAAATGCATGATAGTAGGCAATGTTATATGATATTGAAAAATATTAATACAAATTGGCTGCACGGTGGAGAAGTGGGTAGCACGTTCACCTCACAGCAAGAAGGTCACTGGTTCGAGCCTCGACTGGGTCAGTTGGCGTTTCTGTGTGGAGTTTGCATGTTCTCTCAGTGTTCGTGTGGGTTTCCTCCGGGTGCTCTGGTTTCCCCCACAGTCCAAAGACATGTGGTACAGGTGAATTGGGTAAGCTAAATTGTCCATAGTGTATGTGTGTAAATGATGAGTGTGTTTGGGTGTTTCCCAGTGATGGGTTGCAGCTGGAAGGGCATCCGCTGCATAAAAAACATATGCTGGATAAGTTGGCGGTTCATTCTGCTGTGGCGACCCCAGATTAATTAAGGCACTAAGCCGAAAAGAAAATGAATTAATTAATTAATACAAATTTGAAAAAGGAGAAAAAAATCAAGAGAAGCTAAATTTGTTTTGCAATAAGTTGCTTGAATAAAGTTCCATTTCTTTGCTTGAATTAATATTTATCTTTCAATTTCTAAATATGTTTGGTGACTAAAATATTATTTTAACAAAAACATATCTATTTAATAAATCTGTTTTCTTTAAATGCACCAAAATACATTGCCTATATTCACTGAGAAATGGATAAAACTATTCATTTTCAAAATGTGGTGTACTCAAGGTTTAAGACTAGTCTTGGATTAAATTGCATGTTTGAGCTGTCTCAACTGAAAATAACTTGCAGTGAGATGTCTTAAAATATGTCAGTGTCATTTTTTGTTTACAGGTGCACACCAGTGATGTATTTTTCTAAGGCTGTTTTTATAAATGTGGCTTAAATAGCCTAATTTAACTAAGGTCTAGTCCTGGCTTAAGCTAAACCCTGTTTGTGAAACTGGGCCTATATGTTTAAGCTTTACGTCTTTAAAAGTCTTTAAGCAAATTGATTATTAATCTGATTTAATCAAACACTCTAACTATGGTGGTCTTCAAATATAGTCAAGTTATGTTAAATAAATAAACTGACATTAAAAAAGAATAAAGTTTTTTTCCTAACAAGAAAGCCAAATTCATGTTTTGGTAAATCATATTTATTACACATTTAAAATTGCTGATATGCCATCATAATTACTCAATATATACATTAATATTTTAGGATATTAGACATACATTAATAATGTGATAAAATGAGCATTCCGGACAAAAAGCCAATAGTTATTTAATATTTTTGAAGAATGCTGAAAATGAAAGCCACTGACTTTAGGTTTTTTTTTCCTCCTTTTTTCTAATATGGAATTCAGGGGCTACTCAAACTTCTTTTGTTTTCAGCAGTAGAAAGCAACTACTTTTTTACTTATGGAATAATTCAGCCAAAAAATAAAAACATTGTCATCATTTATGCACCATCAAGTGATTCAAAATCAGAAGAGTTTCTTTTACATTTTTTTACTTTTACATCTTTTACTCTTTTACATTTTGAAGAATAGTCATCACTGATTTCCAAAGTATTTTTTATCCCTACTATTATTGTCAGTGTCTACCGGTTGCCAACATTTTTCAAAATAGCTTATATGTTTGTGTGCTTAACAGAAAAAAAATAGCTCATAAAAGTTTTGAATGATTTGAAGGTGAGTAAATGGTGAGTAAACTTCATTTGGGTTGAGTTGTCCTTTTAACCTGGCACCGCTTGCACGACTCAGGCTTGTTTTGACAAATCTTTACACTGGCCTGAAGGATTGAGGTGACAGACCTCTTTTTACCTCATATTATCTGGCTCACACCTGCATGCAGCTGCAGTTTGGCCTCTTACATCTCTGTTGTCAGCATGTAATGTGATATAAGCTGGGCAGTTTGCAGCAGAACACGAGATTGGTAAGCCTATGGCAGACAGAAAGTCGATATCTAAACAGCAGTCAAGCTTTGACCAGTCACAAAACCACCAACTTGGAATAAGAACAAAACATTGGCATTAGGACACAAGAAAACTATTCAACGAGGTATTTTTATTCAAATTCAGTGTTAATTACAAGCAATGCTATGCTAGGTCCTCAACGAATCAAGCTGTTGTTTTCTATTCTTATTCAGCTCATCAACCCATTGTGATTTAGAGGAAAGCAGCACATGTTCTGACTCATTTCGATCACCTCTCATCAATGCACTGAGACAGACGCTCACACAGCCACCGTAAGTCATCAGCGAAATCAGTGGCATTTATTATTTTTTGGATTGCATCCCTGCTGATTTCCATGATAGCGCAGCTGTGCTGGTTTTTGTTCTTTTTGATTGTGCTTTTGGGCTGAGCGAGATATAAAACAATCAATTCAGACCACCACTGGACCATTGGAAAGGCTGCTTCTCTCTGGATAGCCCTTAAACTGAACAACCTGAAAACACTGAAAATTGACCCAGCCAGTTAATCCAAATAACCCCAATTTGCCATTGCTAGTTCATTTCAATGTTTGTGTGTGTGTGTGTGTGTGTGTGTGTGTGTGTGTGTGTGTGTGTGTGTGTGTGTGTGTGTGTGTGTGTGTGTGTGTGTGTGTGTGTGTGTGTGTGTGTGTGTGTGTGTGTGTGTGTGTTCCACATAGGCTGTCAGTTGCTGTTAGTGGTGGGGAATTTTCAGTGAGTCTTTAAGCAAATTGATTAATAATCTGGTGGCAGTCTAACTATGGCAGTCTTCAAATATAGTCATATTATGTTAAATAAACGAATTGACATTAAAAAAGAATAAAAGTTTTCCAACAAAATGCTAACTAAATTAATTAATTAATTTTCCTTTGGCTTAGTCCCTTTATTAATCTGGGAACAGCCCACTTATCCAGCATATGTTTAACGCAGCGGATGCCCTTCCAGCTGCAACCCATCACTGGGAAACATTCATACAGACTCATTCACACACATACACTACGACCAATTTTAGCTTACCCAATTCACCTATAGCACATGTCTTTGGACATGTGGGGGAAACCAGAGCACCCGGAGGAAACCCCTGCGAACATGCAAACTCCACACAGGAATGCCAACTGGCCCAGCTGGGAGTCGAACCAGTGACCTTCTTGCTGTGAGGCGACAGTGCTACCCACTGTCACAACTAAATTCATGTTTTGGTAAATATTTATAGTAAAAGTAAAATTGCTGAGATGCCATCATCATTACTTAATATATAAATTAATATTTTGAGATATTAGACATGCATTGAAATCTTTATTTATCACATAATAGTGATAAAAGTGATAAAATGTGCAATTATGACATAAAGTATTATTAAATCATAATTATGAGAAGCAAATAAGAAATTTATTCATTTTCCTTTGGCTTAGTCCCTTTTATTAATCTGGGAACAGCCAACTTATCCAGCACATGTTTTATGCAGCGGTTGTGCTTCCAGCTTCAACCCATCAGAAAAACATCTATACACGCTAATCCACACGCGTACACTACGGACAATTTAGCTTACCCAATTCACCTATACCACATGTCTTTGGACTTGTGGGGGAAACTGGAGCACCAGGAGGAAACCCACACGAACACAAGGAAAACATGCAAACTCCACAAAGAAATGCCAACTGACACAGCCGAGACTTGAACCAGTGACCTTCTTGCTACCTACTGCACAAACATGACGCCTTCAATAAGAAATTATGATTTGTATTGGTTTATGCCATAACTGTAACATTTGCAGTTATGGCTTAGTAAGTCAGATATGACTTTTTGATTTATGACTTTTTTTCATTTCAAAATTTTGACTTTTCATCTTATAATATTACTAATAATTTGTCAAGTTATTTATTTATCTTTCTCATGTACCAGAAAAGTAAAGTCTTATAGTTAGAGTAAACTCCTAATATGTGTAAATGAATTCTTTTCATATCCAGTCATATGCAGATGGTTTTATTTGACACCACTCTGAAGTCGCTTTTCTCTTTACTTCATTCTTTAAAATTATTTTCCAATTTCTCTTTTGTCAAATAATTGTATTCAACAACTAACTGACCAGATAAATCCATGAACCCTGCTTGGAATTTATTTTCTTTTGAAAATATTTGTTTCTGTCTTTTGTCACTTATAACCACACAACAAGAATAAGGGAAAAGTAATCATTTTTCTTCCACTTTAAAAAGAAAAGAGGATAGGAATATTTTATTTTAAGAAAAAAATACAGCTCCCTTACTCTAGACAATAGCCAGTCTCTTTATGCTCAGCTCTGAAACTACATTTCCAAAACAAGTCCAGATTTCACAGCTCAAACGGGACTGTAACAGAAAAAAGGTATAAATTAAACATAAACCTCCTACAGACTAATGCAATTGAGAAAACGTCCTCTCCACCATCGACCCAGCTTGTCTAGAATTCACCTGCAGTGCATCCTCATCCTCTTCATTTAGTCAAGCCTTGGTCTATTGATATCATCATTTCTCTCACTTCACCAGAGGCTCTCCAGAATCATAATTATGACAGCACTCCAGCTCGGCCTCAGAACGTGCTTCCCAACGCCATAAGTGATAGATCTTTTACAGTCCTCACTCGCTGAGCTCCAGCACAGCCAATCAGATGGCATAAAAGTGGCAGTTCCTCCAGGCTTCCGCTCACCTCTGCAGACAAACATTTATGGGTTTGAGACGGAGCCTTGAGGAGCGCCACGACTAAGACGAGTCTTAAAGATGGACTCCATTTGAGTGGGTTTTATTTAGTGGACCTAAAGGCTCGGAGGCAACAGCTGTTCCCCCAGCTAACTGTGACTAATGTAGCAAAGCTGTGGATGTGGAAGCGAGGAATGCAAAGCTCTATACCTTCTGTTGTGATAATCCTACAGCAATGTTACAGTGGAGCGACTGATGATTCTTGCTGGCTGAAGAAAAGCCAGGATGCAATGCATATTGACACTGATATAAATCCACCCAACCTATTCCCACACATTTACATATTTCTGCATTTTTTATGGATCATGTCATGTTGCAGCCTGGGTCCGTGGGTTAGTATTTGACCATATACGCCTATGTAGGTCAGTGAAGGAGTAGACGAGTTCCCATGGTAATGGAGCTGTGTAAATTTAGTCATCGACCTACGTTCGCCTTTCTCTCCGCCACTAGCATTGAACTCTGGCTCTCAATCATCATTTTTGAGGAAGAACTGTGTGTCACCATTGATGAGGTGGTATCAAGACAGCCGTGTAGGTAATATCAATGCTGATTATTCAGAGGTGCCAGAGGTGGTATTTGAGGAACTCTGGACACATGACCTATGGAGATTGTTGCATTTGACTGTGGTTGAGTTTCTGACCCTGCACGTTTCTGGGTCAGCATGCTGTTATCTGTGTAGTTCTGGCATGTGTGATAGCACAGAACAGCATCCGGCAGTGCCTCGGATAATGTAGGCGGATCGTTTCTTACTCTGGCTAAATATCCGAGTTGAATCATGACCTCCAAGTCTGACCCAAATGCAACAAGCAACACATTAGTAAGATCTAAAGCCGTACGCTCTTACACAACCCTATCATTAGAAAGCGAGTCTGAACTGTGAAGGATATTACTGAGAGAAAGCGGCTGAAATTAAATCTAATACCTGTAAGGCAATGAATCCTTTTAGTCATTTGATTTGCCTCTCTTACTTAAACTCAAAGAATATGATAGCTTCTGTGAGATAAATGTCGTTTAAATCACATTAGAGTGGAAACAACAGAGATTTATTTTTTTTTTATTCAGCTGAGGGTATGGGTTGTAGCACCTGTATGGTTTCTTGCAATGCTGATAATGTTTGGAACGGGACAGCCGAGATTGCTTTTCTTATAAGGAGATAACACCAAGACCTTGCTGAAGGCTATGGTATGTTAAATCCAATTTTCGAACTGGGGGAAGCTAATGGATTGTATGAAAAACAAAGGAAGACAATCATTTTGGGATTAGAGAGCCTCCTGACAGTTGCACAAATACATCTATATAAATCATTTCATTCAAAACCCATATGAGGAATCACAAACAGGCCCCAAAAAAAAAAAAGCTTATGAAGGTACAAACAATCAGTGAAAACCAACTTCTGCCAAGTTTCCACTGGCAGGGAGACAGATACCAGTGAGTTAACAAAGATCAGCAGGTTTTAAGGATGGAAGCAAACATATCACGCTGTGAGATTTGAGCAGGTGCCTTCAGAGGTTAAGCTGATTAACACTGTCCTGAGATGTTGGTTTTGTCACAGGTCCAGAATAGAAAAATAAATCAACAATCAGATTTTTGCAAATCGATCATCGAGAAAAAGCTTTTAAGCTTAGACATAATGTGACGTTAGTAGAGAACACAAGGAAGCCCAATTCCACCAATTGTGACTTTTATTTTTCTTACAAGTCATACTTTTCCCAGTACTGGTTTGCAGCTGAAAGGGCATCTGCTGTGTAAAAGATAAGCGGTTTATTCTGCTGTGGCGATCCCTGATGAATAAAAGGACTAAGCCGAAGGTAAATGAATGAGTGAATTCAGACTAATTAGCTTATAAATAAACTAGTTAAAGTCTTGCAAATATTTTTTTCCTAGTATTTTTGCTGGGCATCATGGTGGTGCTGTGGGTAGAATGATCGCCTCACAGCAAGAAGGTTGCTGGTTCAAGCCTCGGCTGGGTCAGTTGGCATTCTGTGTGAAGTTTGTATTTTCTCCCAGTGTTTGCGTGGGTTTCCTCCGGGTGCTCCGGTTTCCCCCACAAGTCCAAAGACATGCGGTATAGGTGAATTGGGTAAGCTAAAATTGTCCGTAGTTTATGTATGTGAGTGAGTGTGTATGGATGTTTCCCAGTGATGGGTTGAAGCTGGATGGGCATCCGCTGCATAAAACATATGCTGGATAAGTTGGCAGTTCATTCCGCTGTGGTGACCCCAGATTAATAAAAAGACTAAGCGGAAAAGAAAATACACATATACTATGGACAATTTAATATTCCCAATTCACCTGTATTGCATGTCATTGGACTTAGGGGGGAAACCGGAGCACACGGAGGAAACTCACGTGAACACGAGGAGAACATGCAAACTCCACACAGAAATGCCAACTGACCCAGCCGAGGCTCGAACCAGCAACTTTCTTGCTGTGAGGCAAACATGCTACCCACTGCGCCACCATGCAGCCCCATTTTTACTTTCTAAGTGTTTCTTTGTGCTTCACAGATTTATTTTCACCATTCTGACACAAGCCGCAAGGGTGGGCTTAACAAGGGTGGGGTCAACTCTTTTCCAAGCAAATCAGTAACCTGACACAGGCCAGTAGCCAGGCTGGTAAAAGACCTAATTTTCTATTTAATTATGAAGTTTAAATACTGCATTTTAGTGACATTTAAGCAAATTTTTAGCTGCATTAGATTGTCGGATGGTCATCATAACCACACTTACTGATGAACCAAAATTTTTTCATTAAGATTTATAGAAGATTTAGAATAAAAGTTCCCTGTAAAAAATTTTCTCCATTTAAAAACAATGCAGTAGCGAAATATTACTTGTCTTACATCAGATTGTAAAATGAAAATGTGACAGCCAACAGAGAATTTTTGCTTGGTCTTAAAGCCTTTTTTGATGGGTTATTTTCACTATTTGATGGCATAGCAGTCAAAATAGAACAAATGAGCTCATGTATGGGACAAATTCTGGGCCTTTGTCAGTGAGGGGTGGGTCTTCCAAATCACCTGAACTCCCCCTGGCTACGGGCCTGTGACAATATAAACCACAATAAAAAAATGTGCATATAAACCACAATAAAAATATTTTTAAAACATGCTGATCTCCTGGTGGTGATGTTAATTGTATACATTCATTCATTAATTTTCCCTCAGCTTAGTCCCTTTATTCAACACACATACGCTACGGCCAATTTAATTTATTCAATTCACCTATACCGGATGTCTCTGCACTGTAGGAGAAACAAATGCACCTGGAGCAAACCCACGCCAACACGGGAACTGACCCAGCTGGGACTTGTACCAGCGACCTACTTGCTGTGAGGCGACAGTGCTAACCACTGAGCCACCCTATCACCCTTAATCATATACAATCATGTACAATTTTTCCAGAGTATTCTATTTATTATGATGATGTTTGTTTTTGCAAAAAAAAAATTTAAATAATAGTAATAATCACTGTATTTGCAACAAATCTAATCCCATAGAAAACAAGCTTCCTTTTTTGGTAGAAAGTATGAAAGTCCAACCCTAAACAACCCTAACCATTTGTATGAAAACAAACAAATGCAATACTAATTAGCTAAAACTAAATAGATGCAATCTGCTATGAGAGTGTGTTGGATGTTCACTTCAGACTGTATACTGTACAAAAAAGTGAGTCAAATTGTCACAAAACTTAACTGGAGACACAACTTTTGAAGTTCCCTTAGGAAGTCATAGGTGAGATATGACTGTCAAATGATCACCTGAAGGAATAAGCCTTATCTGCCAGTCTTTCTTGACAAAATTCTCAGAGACAGCAGCTCCCTGAAATATAAATATGTACTCTGAGTACCTTAAGGGTCGATCTAATCAATAAGCCCACGGGAGCGCTCTGTCACATTAAATTTGAGGCTGGAATGCTCGCACAAAATAAATGGAAGGGAATGACTCCGATTGGCTCCGTGGGACATCAGACTTCCCAGAAGAGGAGGGCATTGACAGGCGGTTACCCGTTAATCTAGAGATCCTTGTCAATCACTGCGAGACAACAAATACATCAGTCTTATTAGGACAGCACCAAGAAAACAGCATGTCCACTAGTGTAAACTTCTGCATGTGTGTCTGACAGCAAAAATCCTGCATAGATGGAAGTAGGGCTGCACAATATGACATTGTGATATTTTATTTTTCTGCGATAAATATCGTGATATGAATATAGTTTCACAAGACAATAGCACTATTTAACAGTTTTCTTGGGAGTCTGACAGTATACAGGTACAGAAATAAATAATCACAATGTAAACAATGCTTTTCTTACTTTGAATTGTCTCGTTTCTAGTCCAAATATCTAAAAATACTTAGATTAAGTAAAAAAAAACTGTTCGTTTTCAACTTTAGAAGAAATAAATCAAAATTAAGAGTTAAGAGTAAGAAAAATAATCTTGTCTTTGCTTTGAAGTGTAGATATCTGGACTAGAAACAACACAAAAAATTCTAAGTAAGAAAAACATTTTTGCATAAATTGTATATATTGCGTATTAATACAATAATTAAATACAATTCTGTGGCTCCTGGTAAACTATAGACTCAACATTGAATATCTTGCGATGTGACTATTGTGGATGCGCACATTGCGATATTGATGCTGAAGTGATATATAGATGAAAGCTGCTATCATTTAGGTTAACATGTCTGAACTTCCCTGACTAAAAAGCTGAATTTCCATGATCTGTTATGATTGGGAAAACATGTACTGTAGCTGTTTGGAATCACGTAATATTAAAATGGTTTAAGCTTGAATACAATTTTGTAGAACTTTAATAGTCACTATTACAACAATGGAAAATTTACCTCAGACATGAGGTTATTACTTTCTGCATAGCTGCTAAGTCCTCCCTCTCGTATATTTGATAGCTCAATAGTAGTTTTACAAAATTTAGAGTTAACTTTTGTATGTGGGAATTGGTGTGTGGAGCTGAACAGACAGTGATGTAGAAGCAGCCATTGATTTACACTACAGGTCATAAGTTTGGGTTCAATTTTATTTTTTCATTATTAAGTTTATTTAATAATAATAAAAAACATTATTCTGTTCCTCAAGGTGCCATTTATTAAATGTAAAAAAAATGCTAAATTGTTAAATACCTATTTATTAAATATGTATGTATTACTTATTGTATGTAGTTTCAAGTTAGATTATTACTCCAGTCACTATTGCTTTTATAACTATTAGCATTAATAATAATAATAATAATAATAATAATAATAATAATAATAATAATAATAATAATAATAATAATAATAATTAATATTAGAGTGATTTCTGAAGTATCATGTGACTTTAGACTGGAGTAATGAAGCTGAAAATTCAGCATTAAAATGACTGGAATAATTGATTAAATTAAATTATAAACTACTTTCGAACAGCTATTTTATAGTGCAATAATATTTCACAATTAAAAATTTGGACTGTATTTTTTATTAAATAAATGCAGCCTTAGTGAGCAGGATAAGCTTATTATAAAACATTTAAAAATCCTACTGACCCCAAATGTTTGACCGGTATTGTACGTATGCTGATGTAGTATCTTAACTCAAACTAGTGGAGTTTACTAGAAAAATGCTTGGAAAGCAAGGTGAAACTTAACAGGGCTAGGCTTTTTAGTTTCACTTTTTGTAAAAACTTGATTTAAGGCAACAGGTTTCCATAGAATTGTCTAATAAAGTCAACTAGTTTGGGTTAAGAGTGTGGAGTTTATTCACATTACTGTGTAATAGAGTTGTACATTCCAGAATATGTTGTTTTGGTAGTGTGGCTTCAATATAAACTATTATTAGACTAAAAAAAGAAAGTTTTGAATTCTGAAATGCACAGGATGTTTTGTATAGTACAACGGCTGCTTTTATGTCAAAAGATCAATGGGATTTTGATTTCTCAATTCATGACCCCTTTAAAATAAGAATAACATGAAAAGAAAAGTTTGGAGTCTAGTAGAGGATAAGTTCACTTCAAAAAAATTCTGATTCTGTCATTTAGTTTCAGGGTCACTGGTTTCAAACCCCTATACTTTTTTTCACTGAACATGAAAGGAAAGTTTTGAAGTGACTTTTTCAAAAGGCACTATAAAAGTCCATATGGTGTGTTCACTATATGCCAGATTTTCTGAAGCCATTTGATAGCTGTAGCTTGAGAACAGCTCTTAGATATGTGTTTATGACACAGACTTGATGTCTGCAACATCAAACCTCTGTAGCTGATTTTCCATTGCCCTTCAAATTGTGCAAACTGAAATTGTAGAATGAAACATGTCAATTTTGCAAAAACTTCTATACTGTACATTGCAAAAAGAGGTAGATTGCAAAACTTTTTGTCACCTGGCGTATGTTAAAGACACATGATCACTTTTAAAGATATTGTTACGTTTACAAGAGACCCTTTGAAGCAATTGCACTGAATGAATAAAAAGTCTTCTAAATCCATAGTACCTCTAATAAATCACATACTTTAGCCTACTAGAAGCATCACATTCATGATTGTAACTAAGTAAAAGGAGATTTTCTTGTCATTTTGTATTAAATGTATGGCTGCTTTATATATGTAAACCTACAAATATCTCTTTTTGAATCAAAACTTACTTTTGAAATAAAAAAAAAAAAAAAGCTTTAGTCACACAATAGAAATGTTGCCATTTACCATTGCACATACATTTTTTGGGGCTGGCATCCACCATCAACATTTAGATAATTTGACCTAAATGATGGTTGTCAGAATATTTTTTGCTAGGAATATAATGAGCATATTATATATCAAATTACAGAACTTCTTTTAAGAAGCCTCTACTTTAAAAAAAAAAAAAAAAAAAAAAATATATATATATATATATATATATATATATATATATATATATATATATATATATATATATATATATATATATATATATGTGTGTGTGTTTTTTTTTTTTTTTTGTCTGCGTGTGTTCATGTTTCATCCCACTTGAATGCAGAGGTTTCATTAAAAATGCATATGTTGGTCTTCTTTTTTTATTGTAAAGTAGCGCCTTTTCAGGATTGCTCTTAAAATTGTCTATGGCAGGCAAAATTGACAAGATATATCAACAATTGTAAGGAAAGAGTTATTTTATATCATTATTAGCATTTAAATTATAGTTTTGTGAAAAATATGTCATGCAAACTGAACTACAAGTCAACTTGTATGATCAAACGCCATGATATATACAGGTGAAGTTAGGATTATTAGCCCCCCTTTTTCTTTTTTAAATATTTCCCAAATGATGTTTAACAGAGCAAGGAAATTTTTCATATGTCTGATAATATTTTTTCTTCTGAAGAAAGTCTTATTTGTTTTATTTCGTCTAGAATAAAAGCAGTTTTAATTTTTTTAAAGACCATTTTAAGGTTAAAATTATTAGCCCCTTTAAGCTATATATTTTTTCGATTGTCTACAGAACAAACCATCATTATACAATAACTTGGCTAATTACCCTAACCTGCCTAGTTAACCTAATTAACTTAGTTAAGCCTTTAAATGTCACTTTAAGCTGTATAGAACTGTTTTGAAAAATATCTAGTCAAATATTATCATCAAAGATAAAATAAATCAGTTATTAAAACTATTACGTTTAGAAATGTGTTGAAAAAATCTACTCTTCGTTAAACAGAATTTGTGGGGGGGGGAGGGGGGGTAATAATTCTGACTTCAACCATATAGCTCTAATAGTTTCTTAACCTGTAAGATTGTCTGTAAATAATCAAAAACGGCAGCCTATTCATCACACAAAGCTAACTTTAGAAGTTTAGTGTGACTTTAGAAGATGGAATATGCGGAAGAAAGCTTTTTTTGTAACAGTAACTTGACAGAAAGTATAAACTTGCATGGAAAGAAAATATCCTTCAAATGCATCCTTTCTACTAAAAAGTGCTACTTTTGAAAACACAGCAGCTTAAAGAGTGGCATATGTGCAAGCTGCAAGTGGCAGGGAAAGCAGGCGCTCCTGTGGACACCGCACATCAGTGCTGATTGCACCTCACAGTGTATTCCTGATTACCCTCCCATGGGCTGACAGTGGCATGACTTTCTGCATGGAACACCTGAGTAGAGTCCCCTACTGGAGCGGAAAGTGGCGTGCGCCAACCTTTCCAAACCCCTGCCAAGGAACACATATGCCCGCCTGTTTGCTCACTAGCCAGAGCTTCAGGCAAAGGGATTGATATCAACACAGAGTTTTAGTTGTATTTCTCACTCTGTTTTTATAGGTCTCCAATGGAGCCTACAGAAAAGTGATTCACAGACAGAAGAGAGCGTTCGGTCATACAGAACACATCTCGCCGGAATGCTGCTGTAGAGTCTGGTCAAGAATGATAGGTCACGCTTCAATGAAAGTGGACATATTGTTATACTGTCCTCTAGATATGTCTGCACGGTTGTATTGAACTGTGTACTTATAACTGGATCAAGGAGTCTGCACCATGTGCTGGATTTGAACAATCTGAAATTTTAATATGACCTTTAGGAAGTGACTTTAAATAAATGCAATAGTGACAGCTGATGTTGTAAGATGAAATCCCACCAAAAACTAGGTATTTACACATACTGATATTTCAATTAATCAAATAATTGTTAACAGTGTTGCCTTTTGACATTAAATAATTCCACATGCAACTACTTTTAGGTGCAAATTCTCACCATAACAGATATATATATTTTTTTAATCTTGTCATTCACTTTTAAAGGGCACCTATTTTACCTCTTTTACAAGATGTAAGATAAGACTTTGGTGTCTCCAGAAGGTGTCAGTAAAGTTTCAGCTCAAAATACTCATCAGATTATTTATCACATAATGTAGAATCTGCCTGTTTTGGTGTCTGAGCACAATAGCTGTTTTTGTAACCTGTGGCTTTAAATCCAGATGAGCTGCTTCTCCCCACCCACTGCTCAGACGTGTGTGTCTGCTTCTCATACGTTACATTTGATAAACAGCAGTCAGTGATAGAGGAAGACATGGCTGAAGCTGAAATAAGGTCACTAGTCAAAAATACCAAGTAGGTTTATTTGATGTATTTGTGGTGAAGTCTATTCAAGCCTTTCTGAAATCATGAGTCATACACAAATGTGTTTGCAGTACACACACACACACACACACACACACACACACACACACACACACACACACACACACACACACACACACACACACACACACACACACACACACACATATGCACATGTACTGACACCATGCAGCTGTGGTGATTATAGTGGTTAAGAATTACATAGCAATTTTACTCTTTATTACAAACATGCACTTTTTAAAAAATGTTTTAAACTTATAAAATTAATTATTGAGGTGCAGCTGATCACAGAAAGTTGTAACGTTTTAATCGCAGTTTATTTGCAAAAAATGTTCTGTGGACATGTGTACACATGTTATTATGGAGACATGGTATCTGTCAATCAATTTTGTGGGTGGGAAAAAATGCACTCCTACTTCACGTTGCAGTGGGCCTCAAAATCACTGGGATTTGAAACCCATGACATCATGAAATTTTTAAAAAGAGACTCATTGGGTTTATATCACTCCGATATGACAGTGGACACACTATACATACAGACAGTTCTGTCCAAACAGCTTCTAAAAGTTGATTTTCATCATAGATGCCCTTTAACTGATATGTGTTGTTGTTAGGCAATGTAAGGCACACCACTTCTATTTGTACCGTATGTTAGACTGGACATAAGATAAGATATTGACAGTGAATCAATAATTTGTTTTTACAACACAAATTAATTTGTTTTCTCGTTCTGTTAAATCACAACCACATTATACTAATTTGTTTTAATTTAACAGTAGAAGAAATTAATGAAATGTGGCAACAAATTAACCAGTCATAGGAACAAATTAATTAGCTGATAAAAGTATTCATATTTATTGTTTTGTATATCTGTCTTAGCTGTATGAGTATTGCAGGAAGTGCAACATTTAAAATAAATGTTGTGGAATTATTACAATAAAAAATATGTAATTTTTTTTCCCCAGTACTGGGTTGCAGATGGAAGGGCATCCGCTGTGTAAAACATATGCTGGATAAGATGGAGGTTCATTCCGCTGTGGCAACACTTAATGAATAAGGGGACTAAGCCGAAGAAAAATGAATGAATGTTAATTTCTACAAAATAAAGAATGTCTTTATTAACAAACGTTTGTTTTGTCTGTTTGTGTATTTGCCTACATTTAGCTGAGTAAAAAAAAAAAAAAAAAGTACATGCACTTGGGTTAAAAAAATACATACACAAAGAAAAAAAGACTTTTTTGTCACACTTTTTTCAATAATGACCGATTAGTTAATATCACTAACATAAACTAATTATGAACAATACTTATACAGCATTTATTAATTATAGTTCAACATTTACTAATGCATTATTAAAATTCAAAGTTATGCTAGTTAACATTAGTTAATGCGTTGCGAGTTAAAAAGAACTAACAATGAATGACTGCATTTTCCTTAATGCAAAAAACTGAATAAATGCTGTAATAAACGTATTGTTCATTGTAAGTTAAAACTGGTAAATACATTTATTAACATTACTGGAACCTATTTTAAAGTGTTACCAATTTGATTTTGTTTTGTTAATTTTAAAAACTATAACAAACACCCTCAGGCTGACATACAGTATTACTTCATTTAAACTCATGAGCTTGACAATCAGCCTCTAGCTATATACTTAGTTTAAAAACAAAACAAAATAAACGTAAACAACTTTTTAATAATAAATATATATTTGTTTTACTTTTAAGCCATATTTTATACTTTTCTACTTGTGAAAAGTGCCAGTTGATAAATTGCAGAAATTACAATAGACCCAGTTTAGCTGCATACAACTTTTCATTCTGTTACTTTATATTATGAAATCAGAGCAGTGGTGATAACACAGGTACAATCCATAAGCAAGTGTTAGCTCAGTGTACTGAGAGCGCCTGAGGAATTCAAATAGATGACTAAAACAAGACTGGAGTGGATGCTTGACATTTTGCGACTCTAGGGACGTGAGTCTGCAATATCCGTTCTTTATTCTGAAGCCCAGGATTATTCTTTTGATGTATAGATGTGTCATGGCCATTGCTACATTAACATTATAAGTTATAGACCAATTAGAACACAGAGAAGCCACGGTAAAGCCATTAAAAGCACATTGTTTTCCTAAATCTAATTTTGGACCCAGAAAGAGCTTTTGTTTTGATCGTGATCTGTGTCCTACAGGGTAGGATGTTACTGTAAATTGCTACTCAAGAAGCTAGTAATTTTCATTCACCTTTAAAGCTCCAGCTATGCGATACATCTGCACAATTCTGGAGAGAAATAAAGAAGCTTATAAGCTTTACCTAGCAGGGGCCAACCATAGACAGCCAGTTTGGCAAATCCCTGCAAATACAACATCTGTGCTAATCAGGTTGTGTTGGAGGTTATGCTGCATTATTGGTCCTATCCATTAGGTTAATAGGATTTACACTGTTCTGTTAGCAGACTCTGTGCTGAGAGATTTAAACGGTGGCCTGTGAGGAACATTATGGATCACATTTGCATTACACAAGCCCAGAGTGACTCATGAAATCAAAACCTCTTGATACAAACACTTTCTGCAGACCTCAGGAACTATTACTTTCCCCACACTTATTGATTACTTCATTTTAAAGCTTCAGGTTTGAAACCCTATCAGAAATGGATTAAACAAGGCCAAAACACTACTTATCAGTCCTACTTTAAGATGCGTTGTGTATTAAGGCAGATAGTTGTATGTCACTGTGGACTTTGCTGAAGTGTGCATTGGCTCTGCTAGACCCAATTTCAGCTGCCTTTTTTCATTTACTGCAATAAAGGCTTTTTTATGTAACATAAGTCTCATAATTGGAGTCCTCATAATGTGTCATGCTCAAAATGTGCTCAAACATGAATCATTTATTATAGCATTCTACAAAAGCCAGAAACACATTTTTCACTTTTTTTGGACTTCTTGGACTTTTGGCATTCAAGGTTGCGTTTCCCAAACAACGACTTAACTCGTGGCTGAACTGTCATAGTGCCATGCATCATTTGAGAAAAGAACAATGTAGTGACGAGTGTTTCCAAAAACCGTTGCTCTGTCGCAGATTCATTTGAACCACGTTAGTTATAACGTAAATAATAATAATAATAACATAATGTCCATAAGGACACTCAAACGGGGTGGAATAACAACTTCTTTGTAAAAAAAACCCCACACTTTTTTTTTTTGTGCAAATTATATTGTTTTTCACTCACACAACACACACAATATTAGTTTTGGTAAAAATCTGCACTCGTTTTCCATAATAATTGCAATATACTGTATGTAAACGGCACATATAGGGCCTATGTTTTCTTTACAAATATTATAAAAAATATGCCATATTCTATTCTAAAACATAAAAACCACTTAGCTAACACTCATATAATCTCATATATAAATAAATTATATAAATCGCTTGACTAATAGTTGTAATTTACAGTAGGCCATTTATTAAGAAAAGAAAAAAAAATCCTACTTAATAATAATAATTATTATTATGATTATTATTATTATTATTATTATTATTATTAATAATAATATTATTTATTAATTTTTTTTATTAAGTAGGAAATTGTTTATTGATTTTTTTTAAAGTCTACTTTTACAATTTGACACATTCAAACCACTGCAGAAATATTCTAACCAACAAGACCATGTCATATAGGCCAACGGTACATACTGTATACATTTCTTAATAGTGTACTATAAATTAAAACCATTAACGTATGCTATATATTTTTGTTTTCACAAGCTTTCAAGACGTTCCCAGAGATGGGTTGCGGCTGGAAGGGCATCCGCTGCGTAAAATCGTGCTGGATAAGTTGGCGGTTCATTCCGCTGTGGCGACCCCGCAAGGGACAAAGCCGACAAGAAAATGAATGAATGAATGAAGCTTTCAAGACATAATGTAAATTCCGCTTTTAAATAATAGGTCACCTATAGGTTTTGTCATGAGCCACGGCAGTGTTCAAAATGGCATATATGTTTTCAAAGTGCACTACGACGGGAGCACAATTGTCAATATAAAGATCGCTAAAACTAAACTGTAAAAAATACTTTGAAAGCAAATTACAACTAAGAGAGATAACTTTAATGTTTTGTTTTTTTTATCATTCCAAGTTTAAATGTTGAAACGTTCTAAATGAATAGGGCATAGGGAAGATAACTGTAAATAGAACACAACCAGGAACTATGCTTCTAACTACAGCTCTAGAAGTGTAGTTGGAAACATACAAATTTGCCATGCAGTTTTTGAATGCGGCGACGCAGTGGAACAGTAGGTAGTGCTGTCGTCTCACAGCAAAAAGGTCGCTGATTCGACCCTCGGCTTGGTCAATTGACATTTCTGTGTGGAGTTTGCATGTTCTCCCTGTGTTCGCGTGGGTTTCCTCTGGGTGCTTCGGTTTCCCCCACAGTCCAAAGACATGTGGTACAGGTGAATTGGGTAGGCTAAATTGTCCGTAGTGTATAAGTGTGAATGAGAGTGAATGAGTGTGTGTGGATGTTTCTCAGAGATGGGTTGCGCCTGGAAGGGCATCCGCTGCGTAAAAACGTGCTGGATAAGTTGGTGGTTCATTCCGCTGTGCAACCCTGTATGAATAAAGGGACTAAGCTAAAAAGAAAATGAATGAATGAGATTGTGAATGCTTGTTGGAACAATGGATTTGGGAAACGCCAGCTTAGTGAACTATGTAACGACAGAACTTGCAACCTTACTTGGCTAACGATAGTTTTCGGAAACGTACTTCAGCTTGATTATAGTGGGTTTGCTCTATTAATAACTGCCTGCTCTACCGAATGTTTGACCATATTTTGACTGTTTTAAATAATGACTGTTAAAGTCATTCACACACAGCATCAGAGACGGCAAAAGTACACCCATCCTTTACTTAAGTAGAAGTACAGATACTCATGTTTAAAACGACTCTGCTAAAAGTAGAAGCACTGACTACACTTTTGTACCTAAGTAAAAGTAAAGAAAAACCGCCTGAAAATGTACAAAAGTAAAAAGTACTCATTTCAACCACAGTCCAAAGACATGCGGTATAGGTGAATAATAGGTAACTAAACTGGCCGTAGTGTATACAGTAAGTGTGTGTGTGTGAATGTGTGTATGGGTGTTTCCTAGTACTGGGTTGCAGCTGGAAGGGTATCCGCTGTGTAAAACAAATGCTGGAATAATTGGCGGTTCATTCTGCTGTGGCAACCCCTGATAAATCAGGGACTAAGCTGAAGGATAGCGAGTGAGGATAGGTAACTAACTTGACCTCACATCCTGTTGATACTTTAATATAAACTAACTTACATTTCCAATTTTTATGTAAAATGTTTGTTGCCAAATTTATGAAAGTAGCCAAGCAGCATCAAACCCTGCAATATAGCTTAACAACATTGCTTAAAAAGGCAGCCCTTTCTATGCTAAAAGCAACATATACAGGCTTGACTACAACCTACAAAACATGTGCATGATCTTTTATTCAAGTGATAAATTCAGTATATTTTGCATTATATTTTTTATTCATAAATTGCCCAGTATACTTGCTTTTATTAAAAATTATTAATTGAAGACAGTGTAGGCCTATGTAAAATCATATAGTCAATAAAAAATCAATAAAAAACTGAAAAACATCATAAATCCTGTATTGGGAAATATGAACTTATCAGAAATAAAGGAAATAAACCGCAATGCTTATATTTTTTATAAAGAATTTGATTGTTTTAGTACTAAATGTACAAACCTTTACAAAAAAAAGCACTATTTTTCGCGGTATTAGAATGAAAGCACATGAAGTAAGATGGTGAAAAAAGCCTTAAGCATTTACACTGCATGTTTTTGAACTGGAATGTGTCTCTCTTGTTTACCTGTGATCCAATCGAGCAAAAGGTGTCTTATTACTCTGTAAACAGGACAGCATCAGTCATGTTAAATTCGCCGACTCCCTCTGTCTCATCTCCGTAGTCATCCTTGCCTTTCTCATAGTAATCTTCATAAACTAGCCCATCTACGGTGCGTGGTAGCCTTGAAGAAGCCGCGCGCTGCAGCACGCAGGCGCGCAATGAGGAAAAATAGACTGATTGCATCAAAAAGGCGCTCATATTATTGCGCAATGATAAGAAATAATATAGATCGCGCCAACAAACACATGAAAACGAAAGTAACGACCGTGGTTTTAAAAATATAAGGAGTAGAAAGTACAGATATTTGTGTAAAAATGTAAGAAGTAAAAGTAAAAAGTTGTCAAAAAAATAAGCAGTGAAGTAAAGTACTGATACCAAAAAAAAACTACTTAAGTACAGTAACAAAGTATTTGTACTTCGTTGCTTCCCATCTTTGCACAGCATTGCTGGTTTACAAAAAAATCAAACAAACATAATCCTGTTGCACTACTGCATTTGATATTGGTTTTATTGTAAACAAATGTGTTAAATGAGAATCTGAAATATTTTATGGCATACTTTAAAAAATAAAGATGATTTAGTATTCAAATATGTTTTATTTTGATTATTTTTAGAAAATAAATTGGTCTTACACTTCATATTTTTCTGATTTTCATAGTATGCATATTAATTCCGGTACCATAAACCGACATATAGAGGTTGATATTTTAGAAATTATGGGATGTGTTGAGAAAAAAAAAGCACTGAGTGTGTTAACTAGCGACATTCTGAGTTATTTTTTTTTCTTGGTGGGGCAGTTAAAAGGTTAAATAAATAAACAAGTTGATAAAAAATTCAGCAGGCTACGCCTATGAATATGATGGAATTTTTTTTTTTTAGATTTGATTTCTGTATTAAAATTACATTTACACATCCAAACATTCTTCCAATCTTTCCACTAAATGTTTAAAAGAAAAGGCTTATTTGAAGTTAGACCATTTTAGAATATGACTTTCTGTTGTTCAGTAAAACTTCCAGTTGTAAGCTACTCTCGGTTAATTTAAATGACTTTTTCCTTTTCTTTTTTTTTTATATGACCTATATCATTTCTGAAAATGACACAACATAGAAAGCATATAAGTACTCTGAAGTGCACACACAGTATTGCAGATATAAAGCTTACAGTTTAACAGCACATGGTTTGAACAGTGATCAAATTACAAGTGTAATTTTGCTATATTTTGCTTGACAGAAGTATCTTTTAAGTTTAATCAGGAAAAATCTCATTCAAAAGAAACTCATTTTGTAGGGTCAGAGAGTAGATGAAGAAACCTACTGCTTTTTATGAATATTAGAGAAATTACCAGGCAAATGTGGGCTGTGGAACAGTTTTTCTTTGCACATCATTTCATTTCCAAGAGCCTCATTTAATTTTCAAAGCATCAATTTTCTCTACTTTGCCCTCATTTTAATTGACGTTTTTTGCCATCCCTTGTTTCCACTCAAGTGCAATAATGAGGTATTATTAAAATTATGGAATAAAACCAAACTTTTTGGCAGAAGCTGACAACAAAAATAGACCTTTCTTACTGACATTCACTTGATAAAGAACAATATTTGCAAAGCAGAAACTGTGAGACCTTTCTCTGACACAGCTGATTATTTATGCCTGTCTGACCTTCACGATGAGGAAATTTAATAAAGCCAATCCAAAAGCACTTCACTGAAAATGCTGTTAAACATGAACACGAGTACAGTCGAAGTGGAGAAGTTTTAGTTCAGATCGAGGGAGACAAGTTTCTCTACAAACAATGGAATATTTCCTTCCTGTTGACTCTCAGGCTTGAATGTTGATCTTTTGAGCTTCCTCATCACTTGTCATTCAAATGTTCAAGAGGATGCAGTTGGTAACGTGGGTGGTTTTGTCATCTCCACATACACAGAGAAAAGCCATACACGAGGGGCTGAGCTGCTGGATTGACAGGCGGCACTTAAGCATCCGTGCTCAGCCTGTTTCATGTGCTTTATTCCTACGTTGAATATTAATAGAAAAAAATGTAACTAGACTCAACTCCCACAAACTTTCTCTCTCTTCTTTTTATTCTATATCTTCAGTTGCCGTCTCCCTCTACAGTACACAAGTAAGTTCAAGGCATTGTTGAAGAATTGAACTCATGAAATGCCAGTATTTGCATTGGATATGAGATCACAGGATTCCTATTCCAAGGCACAAAACTCTCTTTTTTTACTGCATTTATATGCAAGACCTCTATTGTCCAAACCCCACAAGGCCTGCAAGTTGTTGAATCTAGATTCTACACACCCCCCTGTGACAATGTCCTTGTTTTCAATGACAGTTTAAATGGTGGAGCGCTTGTCTGATTGTCCAAGGTTAAGATAAGATTGCGAAGGCCAAAGCAACCAGGACGCATTCGGATCAACCACTAATCGCTCACCTGCAACTAAGAATAGATTTACACGTCAACGATTTCAACTAAAAGCTGAAAACCTGTTTATGTTAGCTGTGGTGTCACATTTTAAAAATGAAAGCATTTAAAATGGGTTTCAAAGTGTATGTTTTTGAACTACTATTATAGTGTAAACTACAGGACTGCAAAACATGATATTTGTGAAATGGCAGCATAATGTGCATGTGTACCACTTGTTCAGTTTACAGGCATTTGCAAATACTTAACAAAAAAAAAAAACAATAGTGGACAAAAGGATTTAAACAAAAATACAAATTGTGACTTCACCAAGTACACTACTGTCATGTAATTGTACTCTAACCCAGCAGGCACACAATGTCATAAGACGTTAATATTAGGTTAGATTTAAGTCGTGTCGTCAAGTGACCAAAATTTGATGTCTAATCAGCGTCTCAGGACAACGTTATTTTGACATCCAATAACGACATCTAATGACGGTGATATTTTGGGTTGTGTTAATAATAATTCCTGACATTTACATACCGCTTTTCTGGACAAAGACTAAAAGCACTTTACATATTTTTGGGGAGA
The DNA here is from genome assembly GCA_903798195.1 of Danio kyathit. Classification (NCBI taxonomy): domain Eukaryota; kingdom Metazoa; phylum Chordata; class Actinopteri; order Cypriniformes; family Danionidae; genus Danio; species Danio kyathit. Next base: position 36,585,501 of record LR812536.1, on the reverse strand, counting down.
ATCTCCTTATCCACCACCAGTGTGCAGCATCCACCTGGATGACGCAACGGCAGTCATATTGCGCCAGACCACACACCACACACCAGCGGATTGGTGGAAAGGAGACAAACTAAAGAAGCCAATTATGACATGGGGATGGTTAGGAAGCCATGGTGGAGAGACGCCTGTGGGCAAATTTGGCCAGGATGCCAGGGTTAAATCCCTACTCTTTTTCAAAGGACATCCTGGGATTTTTGCGTTTTTTCAAACAAAACGCAACATCCCACGACGTTGGGGTACAACATCAATCTGATTTCATGTTGACGTCCTGTGCCTGCTTGGAAGACTTGGACTACATTTACAAATTTACATATTTTTACTAGGTTTGCATCTCTACCTTGACACTAGCTGTGAGAAATTCTGCAGACGAAGTTACAATCAAATTGCGTTACAATCATTGTTACAATCAGTAAAGCAGTTCCTGTGATAATACAAGCACATTTCACAGCCAGAAAGACCTCTCACCCGATCAGATTTCAGAATAAAAACCAATGTTCAGCTTTTTTCAATATTATTATCTTTTAATAATTAAAGTTCATGTATTGAGTAATATAGCTGTTTGCAAAAGGTCTAAATATAATTTTAAAAAATCAAAGTTTAAATTATAGCACCAAAAGAAGCATTCAAGGCATTGTTGAAGAATTAAACTCATGGATTCTTATTCCAAGGCACAAAATTGTGTTTTTTTACCGCATTAATATGCAAGGCCACTATTGCCCCCTAATATATATATCTAAGTTTAAATGATAGTAATAACAAACAAGTAATCACATGTTAAATTCTTACTTTGAATACAAATCTATTTGGGCTTGTAAAAGATCTGCATAAAGACAATTTATGGTTTTCAATTGCTACCAATGAACAACATACTTTGACCCTCAAACACTGCTAAAACACCAAATAATCACTGCTGGAAATAATTTCAATTAACCAAGATATGTTGTGAAATGAATTTCATGAATTTCCAAATCTGTCAGTATTCTGTATTTCTCCCCATTGCCTTAATCACTGCATGCATTAACTCTCGACATGGATTACTGAACTCGACTACATGAACAGGTGTTGGCCCGCCATTATCTGTTAGCATGCGTGACAAGGTTATTCATTCCAGCATATAATAATGAAATTACTTTTATAATAAGTGTTATAAAACCTTACAGCGAGTGACAGACTGGGAGATCACTTATGCAAGTCTGGTAATGTAGGAGCAAGTCATTTCTTCACAGTACTGCTTCCTCCCCACAAATGAATAGAGAAGAATAACATACAACCTGCTAGAGACAGTAAACAAAGCGGCGCCAGCTACAGTATGTGACACTGACAGTTTTTATATCCGTGCTTTATGAGAGGGAATGTCTCATGAATGTCTCAATACTTCATGGTCAAATGTACGCATAAAGCCAACCAAGGATTTGGTTTTGGTTTTGCTGGCCTGATGCATTTTTTCAAATGAAAGTTTAGTCAGGCTCTGTGCCGATGATATGCCGGAATTTCCCTCACTCACGCAAGACAAACAAAAATAAGAACTGAGGTGGTATTGAAGGAATTCAAATTTTGCAAGGACAAATGTGAAATACATATTGATCGTTTAGACAAAGGCATGTGTATCTTGATGAAAATGTCTGTTGTACAGAGCATTGCTTCTTGTTTATCCAGTTTTGCAGGTTATTAGTTTTTAATTATAATTTAACAAAACCCTTAGAGAGTCATGCATTCTATTAAAGTACAGGAGATAATCTCAGAGAGGACTGGTTTTGTCGACAAAAGAGGAGTGTTAATTGTAAGGTTGTTATTGAAATACCCCTATTAATTGTTTTGAAATGTGGTTAAACCACTTTGAAAGCTATTTTTATGATAGCAAAATCAAAAAAGTCATAAGGGTAATAATTAAATACGGTAGAAAACTGAATAATACATAACTCTCTGTGGTAGACATATTGTATAGTGTATTTTTTCCATCACAGCTTTTTGACAAACCGTATAATATTTTATTAGCATTATAATATAATTTTTTATATTATATTATAAAAATAGGTGGCTCATTCCGCTGTGGCGACTCTAGATTGATAAAGGGACTAAGCCAAAAAGAAAATGAATGAATGAATGAAAAATAGATATAGCGTCCATGAAGTGCATTTAAAATGATGTCAACAATACTATTTAAATGTAAATACTATGTAAATGTCATGTCAACATTCATTCATTCATTTTCCTTAGGCTTAGTCCCTTTATTTATTAGGGGTCGCCACAGCGAATGAACCACCAACTATTTCAGCATATCTTTTACACAGCAGATGTCCTTCCAGCCTCAACCCAGTACTGAGAAATACCCATACGCACTCTCATTTACACACACACTCATACACTACAGCCAATTTAGTTAATTCAATTCAGCACCTGGAGGAAACCAACACAAACACAGGGAGAACATGCAAACTCTATACAGAAATGCCAACTGACCCAGTCGGGACTCAAACCAGCGACCTTCTTGCTGTGAGGCGACAGTGCTAACCACTGAGCCATGTCAACAATACTATTTAAAATGGTTTTAGACAAATATAAAATGTAGTGGCTTACTAAAAGCTAATTAGTTTCTTTAAAGACAGCATAAAAAACATCCAAATTGTTGCAATATTTTTTTCTGTATAACAACAAAAAGAAAATATGCTGGCATATACACCAGCACCATACCATAGAGAACTGAAGAGAAACACAATACCTGACAACGCTTACAGATTTTAAATGCAGCCTCTTCAGACCACAAAAAAAATAAATAAATAAAAATAAGCCAGATGACTTTGTATTATCACATTCAAATTCAGAAGAGCTTTTCCCAAAGCACAGAACAGTTAGAATCTCCAGACAGCCACAAGAACAGCTGGTCTTCTTCTGTTGTGCATGTAAATTGCATTTCCATTATGGTTAATCAAGATGTTAACACTTCAATCCCAGCATCCAGCAAGACCTTATTGGGAGGAAAAAGCACAGCAGTGGGTTATTCTTCATTCAGCTCACATTACTTTGATATATTGAGTCACTATATAGAGTCAAATTTCAGATGCTCGGCTTTTTAGGATGAGCCAGACCACAACAAAACATGTGCCAAGATGTAAACTGCTGTAGATTATGCAGAGTTCACGTCGTAATAGCAGAATTTGCCGACGGAAGCTTTTAAAAGGCTCACTCAGCATCTAAAGAAGGCTAGACTGTAAATGAGGGTTAAAAATGAATGCAACATTTCAAATGGCTTTTCCACAGCTCAATTCATCTGCTTAATTATTTAAACGTTTTACCAAAAATAAAGTGGCCATGACTTGAAGCCTACGATCAGTGTAGCAATTACCTGTTTAGATTAAGTTTAAATGATCAATTAAAGTGCCTCCAATTCTGCTATTTAAAAGGTTTCTAATTGTGCCTTTGTTGTCTACGACAGGTGTCTATTTAAAATCAAGAATTATTTGAATTTTCTCAAAATACAGTGTACATTGGAACATAAATTAAGCCCTTAATCTCTGCGCTTGAAATAAATCATTCAGGTATTTCTTCTCTCAAAACTCCAACTTTTGTTTCTCTGCTCTCGTTGGTCAGATGGCCTAGTCTGTTATAATTGATTTATTGCTTATATAATCTCAGAAACGAAATATCAATCACCATGTCTTAATTTCATAAACACTTTATAGGATTTTATTTTTTTTTAAGTGCAGGAAGTTGTTGACTTCAATAAAAAAAAAAATAATAAAAAAATAAAAAAATAAATATAATAATAAAATATAATAAAAAAATAATATAAAAAATATATATTAATGTTCTATTGAGGGGGAATAAGAACTCACCTATATGGCCAAAAAGTGGGTAAATTAAAAGCATTTTTCTTATATTTTGGGTATATAGCCACCAGAATGGCCACGACCACCTGAGTTGCCAGAGCTGCTGCCACCACTAGAGCTGTTACTGCCAGAGCTGCCAGATCCTCCATCGCCAGTGCTACCAGAGCCGCTGCCATCAGAGCTGCCGCTGCCAGAGCCACCGCCACTGCCAGAGCCACTGCTGCCAGAGCCACTGCTGCCAGTGCTGCCAGAGCTACTGCCACCGCCGCCAAAGCTGCCGCCGACGCCTGAGTTTCCCGAATGGCGGCCGCCTGAGTTTCCCGAATGGCCGCCACCGCCTGAGTTTCCCGAATGGCCACCACCGCCTGAGTTTCGCGAATGGCAGCCACCGCCTGAGTTTCCTGAACAGTCGCCGCCTGAGCTTCCCGATTGACAGGCGCCAGATCCCCTTGAATCCCTCGAATGGTGGGTGCCAGATCCCCTTGAATCCCTCGAATGTGGGCGCAAGATCCCCTTGAATCCCTCAAATGGCGGGCGCAAGACCCCTTGAATCCCTCGAATGGCGGGAGAAAGATCCCCTTGAATCCCTCGAATGGCGGGTGCCAGATCCCCTTGAATCTCTCGAATGGCGGGCGCCAGATCCCCTTGAATCCCTCTAATAGGGAGCTGCAGATCCCCTTGAATCCCTCGAATGGCGGGCGCCAGATCCCCTTGAATCCCTCGAATGGTGGGCGCCAGATCCTCTCGAATTCCGCGAATGGCGAGCGCCAGATCTCCTTAAATCCCTCGAATGGTGGGCGCCAGATTCTCTTGAATCCCTTGAATGGTGGGTGCTAAATCCCTCTGAATCCCTCGAATGGCAAACACCTGAGTCCTTTAAAGTCCTCGAATGTCAGGTACCAGACTCCCTTGAATTCATCGAATGGCGGGCGCCAGATCCCCTTGAGTCCCACGAATGGCCAGAGCCACCACCTGAGTCCCACGAATGGCCAGAGCCGCCACCTGAGTCCCACGAATGGCCAGAGCTGCCACCTGAGTCCCATGAATGGCCAGAGCCGCCACCTCAGTCCCACGAATGACCAGAGCCGCCACCTCAGTCTCATGAATGGCCAGAGTTGCCACCTGAGTTCCATGAATGGCCAGAGCTGCCACCTCAGTCCCACGAATGGCTTCCAAAGCCGTGTGATTTCCCAGAGCCCCTAGAGCCGTGTGACTTCTCTAAGCCTCCTGACCCACTGGGGTTATATGAACTGCCAGTGCTCCTTGAACCAAAGCCTCCTGACCCACTGGGGTTGAAAGAACTGCCAGTGCCTCTTGAACCAAAGCCTCCTGACCCACTGGGTTTATATGAACTGCCAGTACCTCTTGAACCAAAGCCTCCTGACCCACTGGGGTTGAAAGAACTGCCAGTACCTCTTTAACCAAAGCCTCCTGACCCACTGGGGTTATATGAACTGCCAGTGCTCCTTGAACCCAAGCCTCCTGACCCACTGGAGTTGAATTGCCAATGCCTGCTGAACCAAAGCCTCCAGACATGCCTCCGCAGCTTCACGCTCCAGGCCCTCCACAGCTCCACGCTCCAGGCCCACCGCAGCTCTACGTTTCAGGTACACCTGCGCTGCATGGTCCTGGCCCTCCATCCCTCCCCCTGGTTTGCCTCTGCTCCACCTCCCGCCTGAACTGTGTTAGGAGCGTCTGGAGGCCGCTCCGTAGACGGGGGGCTATGTCATGATCACCAGCGATCACAGCCAGAGATCGCTGGTAAACACACAAACACACAAACACGTTCATATGGACTACAAATCCGCCATGCTTTGGACTACAACACCCAGTCATACAACACACACAACTGGTCCCAAACCATTACTGATTACTTTCCCGCAGCTGAAGCTGCTCAAGGACTGATTCAAGCACTATAAGTTCTGCTCACACACAAACAGTCGCTGAGTCTTGTGAACCTAACAAGTGAACCCCTCTGTGTTTTAGACCTTTGCTTTGTTTTGTTTGTTGTTCCCTGTATGCTGCCTGCCTTGTGACCATCTGCCTGCTATTACGACTACGACACTGGATTGCCCTTATACAGTACATCTGTTTGTTCCTGTTTTGACTGCTTGTTTGACCATTCTACTAATAAAGTCCTGCATACGGATCCTCACTACGTTGAAGTGTCTATCCTTGTGACAGGTAGTGTATATATAATAGCTAAAGTCAATAATGGCTAAACTCATACAAAACTGCTATACTCTAACTCCTGTACTAGAATAATAAAAAATGAATACAAATCTGAAAAGAAACAATTATCAGATGTTAACATTTTTGAGTTTCTTATTCATTTGCTTTTATTTATACAAAATTATTAGGTAACATTTTTTTTTGATGGTCCATTTGAGTATTAGTAGACTGTCTGCTTAATATCTGCTGATACTGCTCCTTCAACAGACATTTAAGTGAAGTTTAATTATAAACTAATTTCGAGAGGATCACGTGCTTATGATTGCTAGCAGCTGGACCCACATTATCCAAATCAACATGCACCAATCAGTTGATCCCTAAACTACTATAAATATCCCAGGTTCCATATCACCGCTATCTTCGCTTTGAAGAATCCCCCCTTCCACCCCTACTCCTTCCCTTTTCTAGATGGGTGACACGGTGGCCCAGCGCTTAGCGCTGTTGCCTCACAGCAAGAGTGTCAATGGTTCTAGGCTGTACCTAACCAGCGGGCATTTTCTGTGCGGAGTTTGCATGTTCTACCCGTGCTCACGTGGGTTTTCTCCGGGTCCTCCGGTTTCCTCCCACCGATTAAAAACACGCAACCTAAATTTTGATTGATCAACTTTATAGACTTGCTCCCTATGTAGTACCTATCTCGTTAAAGAGAACTACTATCTGCTCTTCAACACTACGAAGGGGGAGTTCTCGAGATCTACCTGAGCTCGATCTCCCCTCTCGCCTTGCAACGGGAGGGAGCCCCGGGCTCGAGGATCTCATGAGCTCAGGGCTCTCTCTCGGGACAGCATGCCAAACAATCTTTATAATTAATCATCAGCTAAGTGTGAACTCTTGAATTGACTATAAGAAACTTTACAAGTTCATGTCAAATTACACTTACCCCAACCTCAACCTAACAGTCTACTTATAATCTAATGAGAATTAGTTGGCATGTAGATGCAATGTAATTTAAATTCAACAAATGGACCATCAAAATAAACTGTGACCTATTTATTTATAAAATATATACACGTATTTTTTTTTATAATAACCCCCATTTTAAAGACATGTTAGGACAAAAATGTATTAATCTTATTTTTTTGTTATTATAATGGAAATGTTGCACTCAGACTCTAGAAAGCTGTCTGAACTAGGAACACTAAGTAAAGCATAATGCATTATTACTACTATAATGCATCATTTACTATATCTAAGAATTGTTTGTACAGTGTAAAAATGTTTTTGAGAGAGAGAGAAACAGATTTAAACTCACGAGAGATGCCCTGCATCATGAGTGGCACGAATGGTAATTCGATGCGAACATCACAGCCTTGAAAACTGTGATTATGGGTTTGTGTTTAGCCTGCAGGTGTGTGTGTGTGTGTGTGTGTGTGTGTGTGTGTGTGTGTGTGTGTGTGTGTGTGTGTGTGTGTGTGTGTGTGTGTGTGTGTGTGTGTGTGTGTGTGTGTGTGTGTGTGTGTGTGTGTGTGTGTGTGTGTGACATCAGTTCACCCATGTGGCAACAGACTGCATGTAAGTGAATGAGTGAACGTGTTGTAAATGAGAATACAGGCCTCTGGAAAAAATTCTCAAGTACAGTGTGTATGTGTATGTGTGTGTGTGTGTATACAGGTTAAACGCACTGGCGCATGCACTAAAGCAAAGTGCACTCCGAGATGTCCAAAAACTTCAAAATACTGCCTTATCTGATGGAGACAAGGATGCATCCAGACAGGTTTAAATCTAATATTCGCATTACATCCTGTCAGCCGACATTCTTCAATCTGGAGGGTTTTTTTAGATGAAAGCAGTGATGAACTAAATACGGCCCCCAAAATGAATAGCCTCAAAACAGAAACTACACTACTGCTGAAACACTGCAACACAATTCTACATTTAATTATAGTTTTACTCTAATTATTTTTAACAACGTCCACAGACTAATCAAATAATTCAAATATATTTATACTGTCTGTAATCAATGTTACTTTAACTTTGCTCACATTTGAAATGGGTCTTACCATTGACATTATGTTGTAGCCATCTAAGGGAGAAGGGTTTTTTATCATATCAGTTGTATTTGATGTGCTTTAATGGTTGATTTGATCTTTTTGGTAGGTTTTGGGTGGACCATTGGTTGGGTTTTTCTGTTCTATTGTTGTCTTCTTTCTTTTTTAATAAATTAGATTTTAATCAAATTAATGGCGACACGGTGGTTCAGTGGTTAGCACTGTCGCCTCACAGCAAGAAGGTCGTTGGTTTGAGTCCTGGCTGGGCCAGTTGACATTTCTGTGTGAAGTTTTCATGTTCTATTGTCTATTGCCAAAAATATACTTGTGCAACATAATGACATTTGTAGTCCAGGCCTACATTTATTTACCTAAATTTAATATAATAAATAAAAATAATCTAGCCTACATGCCCTTGTCTGTAAGAGTGATTTGGCATTTGACTGACAGAATAAAAAGTAATCAGTAGCACCAATCACTGTTTCTCTACTCAGAAACAAAAACTAGAGTCAATAAATATGAGATGTTAAAGTTAGATGTTTAGATGTGATGGTATGGTGCCCGGAAGCCAGTCTGAGACCAGCATTCATACAAGAGCGCCTGACTGACTGAGCAGCTGCCGTCTGTTTCCAGCAAACCTGGATCTGTGCTGCCCTGGGCCCAGAATGAAGCGCACACCTGATTCATGGCATCTCTTCCCACACCTGCAGGCAATCTTCTGACAGCCTAACTAGGCCACAGCAACAGATTGAGCCGTACCCCACAACCTCTTGTCATTTCATAATAATAAGTCCTGCTCAGCTTGGCAGAGCTCTAAACAAATCTCCCCTAGTTACAAGCCCATGCCTATTTTGTTTTAGGGTTACGTATCTGTATGCAATTCATAGACGTACTTTGTATTCATAAGAGAATTCACATTACAATGGTGTTCAGCACTACCGTAGCTAATAAGAACTATAGAAACAACAATACTCCCAGACAGGCTTGTGTAGCCTCTTCTCTTGTACGTGAACCAGCATCTCTAGCATGAGTAAAAACAAGGACCTTAAAGACCATAGACTATTAAGGCAAGTTAGTGAGGTTTACCAAAGTCTTTCAAAGGCAAGTTATTTCACATGGTGGCCATCTTTGTAGCTCATATCTCTTTGAATGGGGATACATAAAATTCTGAAATTTTGCCAACTTTACTATTAAATTTCATCTTTGGACTCACCAAAGAAGTGTAACACAAACTGTCTTTTACATTTTGTTACTAAACATTCCAATCAAACAAAACTGCAAATGTGGAAACACAGCCAAAGGGAATCGAGTTCACAACACCAACTTTTATGGCCGTTTCTGGAGGACACAGTCAGACATCAACTTGTCTGTCAAACTTCAATAAAAATCAATAACCTACGTGTCACACATTATCATCCTGTAAATAAATCCATGTCTAAATGTGTTGGTCTTCTAAGGTCATTTCCAACTTATTCCTGCCGTTAAATCTCCCCCCAATATGAGAGTGTCCACTTTGTTTACACGGCTATAGGCATTCAATTGATTACCATCATTTAATTTATATTTTGAATGGCAGAGTTGGGAATTTCTTTTGAATAATGAGGTGAGACTGGAAGGACAGTACCTCACATTTGTTTCATAGAGATTGGAAAACCAAAGAACATTTAATTTACAAGTCTACTTGGTTTGTATATAAGACTTAGTTTGTATATAGACTTTTCAAGCTTTATGTAGACATATTTCACATGTCTGTGAGGCAAGTATTCAATGAGATTGCTGACCTCAGGGGTTTCATAACAAGGAAACTGCAGAACCTGTCATAAAGAAAACACATCTGGACTGAGCCCCTCCCCCGGAGAATCAACAGTCTATATTGATCATTGATTGGCTCCTTTACTAGAAGACAGGGCTTCCTTCACAAGAGCGTCAATACTGACTGTTGTGTTTTTTCCCATTCAAAACTATAGGTGTGACAAATCTTGTGTATTATAGGGTCTTTGGTTTTCAACACAGCTAATACTGGCTAACCTCTGTTACATCCTCCGGTCTACACTTCCATCCGGTTTATAGAACCAAAATAACCCAAGCTAAATTCAAACCAGCATCTTCAGAGTCACTAATGACAACTTTAAAGACTGAAGATTCTTGTAGCAAGGCTCGCGACACCAAGTTTATGGTTTCAACTTCTCAAAACGGGGTGGGTGCCACTAAAATCTCACTGTTGCACTCTGTAACACTTGACAGCAAGCCGCTAGCACAGCTCACTGTATAAACATGCAATTATCAAGAAATTTAGCAAATATTGTGATCACTTTACCTCATGACATTATGTGACATTATTCTGACGTTTTCGCTGCACAAAACTCTGTAAACAAAACTTTGTAACCAGTCTTTGCTCTGTATCTGTATGCACATAGATGGCACAAAATAATAGTTATAGTAGAATTACTCATGACACCAAATAATATTCCAATACATGCATAGAATTATGTTTTGCCCTGACACCTCTCTCTGATAAGCACCCTCCTCCTCTGTGTGCGCCAGTGAAGAGGGAGTATTTTGCCACCGATGTCTCTCAAGCAAAAAAACTGATAAAATAGCCAACCAATAATGCCGCAGCGGTACATTATCTGTTGGGCCAATATTTCATTTCAATACTATGTGCAGGTTCATTATCGGGGTACCATGGTGTACAGCATGTAAATAATGGTGGTAAAAATAACCATACTTCTTGGCAAAAATATAAATATTTGTAAGCAGAAGTCGAAGAGGTTTGCTTTTTCATGTATTACATTACTTTATGCTTTAAAGTTCTTACTTTAATTATTAGATTCCAATGCACTTTTAAACATGCTCAAAAAAAAACAACCCAGGATTATTCTGAAAACATACCTTTATATACATTTCAGGAGACCACCAAATACCTCCCAGGAGCTACGTTTTTGTTTTATTGAATCCATCAGAGGCCGCTATGTACGCTTTACGCCATTCATCCCTGCTGTTCTCTCGTGAATCCACTAGAGGCCACTGTCAACTGACTGTTTGACTGACTGAATGACTGACTGACTGACCGATCGACTGACCCACCTCCTCCTTCCCTAAACCCAACTGACGAATTTGAAATGCAATCCAAAAAAAAGAAAAACCCTTTTACCACTTTCTCACCCTGTTATTTACTTGTTTATTTTATTTTTTTGGATTATGTTTTTGGGCGACGCAGTGGTGCAGTAGGTAGTGCTGTCGCCTCACAGCAAGAAGGTCGCTGGTTCGAGCCTCGGCTGGGTCAGTTGGCGTTTCTGTGTGGAGTTTGCATGTTCTCCCTGCGTTCACGTGGGTTTCCTCCGGGTGCTCCGGTTTCCCCCATAGTCCAAAGACATGCGGTACAGGTGAATTGGGTAGGCTAAATTGTCCGTAGTTTATGAGTGTGAATGAGAGTGTGTATGGATGTTTCCCAGAGATGGGTTGCTGCTGGAAGGGCATCCGCTGATTAAAAATTTGCTGGATAAGTTGGCGGTTCATTCCGCTGTGGCAACCTCGAATTAATAAAGGAACTAAGCCAAAAAGAAAATGAATGAATGAATGGATTCTGTTTTTGTCTTACCTGCTTTTTGGAATCGTTCTTCACTGAACTCGAACCCCATCGTCGTGGTCAACTTCTCTCTGTGTCTCAAGTCCACGGACGTACATGGTGAGCTAACTGGACAAACTGGTAACAGCAGGAAAGCCGTCTGTAAGGAGGTAAGTGGTCAGCCGATACGCTCGTAAAGAAACGGCAGCCATACGTACTTTTAGCTACATAATTCGCAATCTCCAGAAATGTATGTCAGGCTCGGTTTTCAGAGTGAATCCATGTTGCAAAAAAAGCTTGATTTTGGCCAAGTCCATTTGTCAGTTTATCATTCTCAGCTATGTCCGAACACTTTTGTTTCAATAAAGACTGAACTTTTTATAGTGAGTTTAATGTGTCTGTGTAATATTTCAGGCATCCAACAGACCTCCCTGCAGCCATTGATGTGTACAAGGGGTGTTTATATTGCTCTTTATTGTGCCTCTGAATCCATTAAAATGCATGATATATTTGTCTCAAACTCAACAACTCAATACAACATAATACCTTATTGATTTGTGAGAAAGCTTTATGAATTCTCAATTAAAATTTCCAATTGACTTGGCTGTTAAAATGCAAACTTCCCACTCTTTAGCAGCAGATGTTGCTGCACTCCTTTGAGAAGCCTAAATACGTGCGTGCGTGCTGCGTGTGTTTGTGAGTGAGTTTGTATGTGCTGTAGATCATGCGGAAACTGCTCTCACCCACATTGACATTCACCCCTGTGCGCCCCTGCTGTCATCCTGTCAGCGTCGTCACAGGCATGGGTCCAGCCTGGAGAGCTCGCAGACAGACAGACTGGGCAAATGGGAGCCATAGACTTCAGCAACATAACAACGGCCTTTCACCAAAAGCCCTGCTGACCAGCATCCAGCGCCATGTCAACCCTCACCACAGAAACCAACAGTTCCCACCACCCCTAGGGCTCTCACTGTCAAACAATGGAACAAAACCCTATACAAACAGCTATACGGACACAAAGTCGCCCCAGAAAGTGTTTGGTCACTTCAGTTAACAATGAATGTCCTAGGTTTATATAGAAAAATCGAACATTAAAATTTAAATATTATATATATTTTTACATTGCAATGAAAACTTTAAGTCAAAAATTGCCAGGAGTATGAATAATTTTGACTGTAAAATTTGACAAAATACATATACAGTGGTACAATAGCATGAATACATATTTTTTACAGTACCTGACAAAAGTCTTGTTGTCGATACCAATTGTAAGAGCGACACATAACTTGACGTCTAGTTAATCATTTGGAAAAGTGGCCAAAGGTAGATTTTTCCGATGAATCATCTGTTGAACTGCATCCCAATCATCACAAATACTGTAGAAGACCTATTGGAACCCACATGGAACCAAGATTCTCACAGAATTCAATCACGTTTGAGACATTTGTGCTGCCCATTACATTAGAAACCACAGGAGAAGGCATATACTTCTCATACTTCAGCCTCCACATCAAAGTTACTGAAAGCAAAGAAGGTCAAGGTGCTCCAAGACTGGCCAGCCCAGTCACCAGAGATGAACATTATTGAGCATGTCTGGGGTAAGATGAAGGAGGAGACATTGAAGATGAATCCAAAGACTCTTGATGAACTCTAGGAGTCCTGCAAGAACGCTTTCTTTGCCATTCCAGATGACTTTAATAATAAGTTATTTGAGTGTTTGCAGAGATGTATGGATGCAGTCGTCCAAGATCATAGGAGTCATACACAATAATAATTCTTTTTCCTCTGCACATTGACCTTATATTCTATATTGTACATTATTTCTGTTAAATGACAAGACTTTTGTTAAAGTCAGACCTTACTGTCCTAATTAAATAATTAAAAATCAAGACATGATCATATTTTATTTTGGTAAAAATAAGCGTAATCTAGAGGCCTTTGCCCTTCATATAAGCCACTTCTGATACCAAACGATCAGCTAGAAGTCAAGTTATTATTTGTTGTTCCTAAAACTTTGATAGGCGACAAGACTTTTGTCATGTAGTGTCTTTAGAAACATAACTAAACTACTTTCACAAAATTTCCGAAGATTAGGTTAAAGAGCGGAGGAGGACAGGACAGGGTGGTTATAAGGCATGTTGATTGGGGGCTTCCCAACAAGGCACAGTTCAGGGCTCCTCATATGCCTGGGCCCTATGCACTCTATAAAAGATTAACAGAAAAAAAGTCACACTTTTTATTTTGATGGTCCGTTTGTTGAATTTAAGTTACATTGCATCTCCATGCCAACTAATTCTCATTAGATTATTAGTAGACTGTTGGGGTTAGGGTTAGTGTAAGTTGACATGTACTTGCAAAGTTTCTTATAGTCAGTTAAATGTCTGTTGAAGGAGCAGTATTGACAGATATTAAGCAAACAGTCTATTAATACTCATATGGACCATCAAAATAAAGTGTTACCAAAAAATATATATATATTAAAGCTATAAATGTTTACTATCACTTTTGATAATTTAATGCATCCTTGCTTGATAAAACGTGTTTATTAGTTGTTTAATTATTAATTCATTTATTCATTCATTTTCTTTTTGGCTTAGTCCCTTTATTAATCCTGGGTCGCCCCAACGGAATGAACCGCCAACTTATCCACCACGTTTTTAATCAGCAGATGCCCTTCCAGCTGCAACCCATCTCTGGGAAACATCCACACACACTCATACACTACGGACAATTTAGCCTACCCAATTCACCTATGCTGCATGTCTCTGGACTATGGGGGAAACCGGAGCACCCGGAGGAAACCCACGCAAACGCAGGGAGAACATGCAAACTCCACACAGAAACGCCAACTGACCCAGCTGAGGCTCGAACCAGCCACCTTCTTGCTGTGAGGCAACAGCACTACCTACTGCGCCACTGCGTCGCCTGTTTATTTATTTATTTATTTATATTTATTTATTTACTTTTCTTTGCTTGATTCCTATTATAACCATCCAAATGTTTTTTGGGACTTCTGTAAAAACATACTTTGTGTAATCACACTGATTTAAACGCACAAACACACACTGTGGCATTGCCAAATCCAATGACAAAGTCATTGCCAAAGCCAGACACACCTGAGTGCTTTTCCATTACCATACCCTGCTGTAATTCACTGCTTAAATTCAACACAAAATACCAAAATTAGCTGGTGACACGTTAGGGCACTGCCAATAGCATGGCTTCAAAGAGCCACTCTTCACAGTCAAACTCCTGTTGAGCAGAACCGCAAAAACATCGTTTCTCAGAAAAAGTTCCAAACCAAATGAGGCATTTGATTTCGCATTCCAGTTCATATCTTAACACTTAACACCAGCCGAGTGCGGCTCTCACACTGAGCGTGTGCGTACAATCCCAATTCCATAAACAGTTCCTTAGATTTGCTGCTCTGCTCGGTGCAATTTTGTCACTTGATCCAGCATTTTAGTTACAGAAAATAAACAAAAGGAAGTCGCTCTGCTGCACAGTTTAAAGCGCCGGAAATAAACTTTGTGAGTCCAGCCTGAGAAAAAAAAAAAACAAAGCAAAGGCGGAGAAATGAAATATTGGCCCAACAGATAATGTACCACTGCGGCATTATTGGTTGGCTATTTTATCAGTTTTTTGCTTGAGAGACATCGGTGGCAAAATACTCCCTCTTCACTGGCGCACACAGAGGAGGAGGGTGCTTATCAGAGAGAGGTGTCAGGGCAAAACATTGCACCGCAGCGGCAAGATACAGCACTAATGCAAGCAGCTTTTCTGACAGAGGAGATGAGGCAGACACAGAATATGCTTGGTGAGGGAGATTAGATAAAAATAACGGGATCCATCCCCATGTCGTCCGGGGTGTTGCGGGTTTCCTGATAAGGGATTCAGATTTATGTTGGGAGGGAGCAAAAGGAGCAAATATGACATTTTGGAAATGAAATAAGGCAAAGCAAAGAGACCGATTTAAAGGTCGAGGCATTGGGGGTTAACATAAGCCTGGGAACAAAAGATAGTCACATAAGGGCGCTACACTAGCTGTTATACAATGCATGACATCAAAATCAATTTTCTGTCGCACCTCTTTTCAGCCAGCATGAGAAATGACAGGTTTCTGTGGCAGATTCTACGCAGTGGAGTTTGATATTCTTTCAACTGTATCTGCATGATCTAAACATGCACTGACTTTCATTCTTTTATGTAATTACATCATTAATCATATAAATCACATATATTAACATCTGCTGACAAAAGCAGACGACTGAAATAAGTTACATTATATTAGTAGACAAAACAAATACATAAAAAAATATGCATAAAAAGATAAGTCTGATTCCTTTTTAATTGTTATGCTGAACCTCTTCTTTTTAGTAAAAGCTTGCAATGAATCATGTGACATGCAGGAATGAATCAGTACTGCATCAAAAACAGAAGCGAAGATTTGATTTCTAAACAAAAAGAGAAGAAAACAGCATAGAAGGTGTGAGATGATGTGACATGAATGAATGTTATGTTTTATAATATTTAATGATCCTGTTATTTTTGTGAATCAGTAACAAACAGTAAATCAGATAAATCTGATTGCAGCACAAATCATTCCAAAGACATAGATTTTACTAGTGAAAAAAAAAATATTTTTTCAAAATCAGTGAAGTCTGATTTCAGGAAAAAAAAAATACATAAAATAAAGCTTATTCATATCATAGTGACCTCTGACAAGTTAAGTCTGATGCCTAAATGAGTCATTTTCAAGAGCAGATTAGTAAAAAAAATCTAATCAAATCAAATTAATTCCATATATATACTAAATAATAATTATTGGGAGAACAGTTTTTCCACACTAAATCCGTAAATCATTTTCAAATTGCTCTAAAAACCCCATATCAGCAAATTAATTTACAGGTCAGTGGTCACTATGTGAAGTTTATTTATAAAGTAATTTTGAGTGAATCACGGGATATTGATTGAACACCTCTGGTTCCACATGAACTAATGCATGATTCACCAATCAGACGATTCCTGACTCACTATAAGGAGCCATGGTTTCTTTCTACAATCATCTTTGCCTTGAAAAATCCACCCTTCCAACCCTACTCCTCCACCTTTCCCTTCATAGGGTGGCACGGTGGCCCAGTGATTAACACTGTTGCCTCACAGCAAGAACGTCACTGGTTCTAGTCCTTAACAGGCCAACTGTCATTTCTGAGTAAAGTTTGCATGTTCCTCCTGTGCTCGCGTGGGTTTTCCCCGGGTTCTCTGGTTTCCTACCACATTTCTAAAACATGCGTAAGTGAAATAATCAATCTAAATTTAGCACTATAGTCAAACTCTTATCCAGCAGCATATCTCTTCATAGCTATCATATTCTTCCATAAGCTCTTATCAAAAAGGGTGGAGTTCTCGAGACCTACCTGAGCTCAAACTCCCCTCTCGCCCTGCAAACGAGAGGGAGCCCAGGGCTCAAGGACCTTATGAGCTCAGGGTTCTCTCCTGGGACAGCATGTCAAACAAGTTTTATAATTAATCATCGGCTAAGTGTGAACTCTTGAAACACTACCTGACAAAAGTCTTGTCGCCTATCCAAGTTTTAGGAACAACTAATAATAACTTGACTTCTACAGTAGTTGATCATTTGATATTGGAAGTGGCTTAAATGAAAAGCAAAGGCCTCTAGCTTCTGCTTATTTTACTAATATAAAATATGGACATGCCTTAATTTTTAATTATTTAACTAGGACAGAACAGAAATTTCTTAACAGAAATAATGTACAATATAGAACATAAAGTCATGGTGCAGTGGAAAAAGAATTAATATTGTGTATGACTCCCATGGGCTTGGAGGACTGCATCCATACGTCTTTCCGCAATGACTCAAATAACTTATTAATAAAGTCATTTGGAATGGCAAAGAAAGTGTTCTTGCAGGACTCCTAGATTTCATCAAGAGCCTTTGGATTCATCTTCAATGCCTCCTCCTTAATCTTACCTTAGACATGCTCAATAATGTTCATATCTGGTGACTGGGCTGGCCAATCCTGGAGCACCTTGACCTTCTTTGCTTTCAGGAACTTTGACGTGGAGGCTGAAGTATGAGAAGGAGCGCTATCCTGCTGAAGAATTTGCCCTCTCCTGTGGTTTGTAATGTAATTGGCAGCACACCACCATACTAAATGTATCCCCAAATCATGATTTTTCCTTTAGCAACCTTGACTTATTTCTGTGAGAATCTTGAGTCCATGTGGGTTTCAATTGGTTTCCTGCAGTATTTGTGATGATTAGGCTATAGGTCAACAGATGATCCATCAGAAAAATTTACCTTCTGCCACTTTTCAAAATGATTAACTAGAACTAGATGTTATTATTTGTTACTCTTACAACTGGGATCGACAACAAGACTTTTGTTAGGTAGTGTATATTGACTGTATAATTAAATTAGCTGTTGTTGTATTGTTTTTTTGGAGTTTTTTTTTTTTTTTTTCATTTTAAAAAGAACAATAAACAACTAATTAAAATAGCAGTTCTAACCGCAACACTTTCACTTTCATTTTTTTTTAACCCAATCCCAGGTGATTCTCTTTTCAACGCAAGTCGCCGGTTTGCCTTTTTGGTTACGGGCCCCTGTTTTATTCAACACAAATAAAGCTTCCCTCCAGTCTTGTGCCATCTTCCTTTCATGATCAGAGCCATAGATTTGTAGCATGTATAATTCATCAAGTTTTTTTTTCTTTCTCTCTTTTGTACATGCCTGACCAACTCCTTCCTTACACACTTTAATCTGAGTAATCACTAGCGAGTTACGCATCTCTGCTCTTTCTTTTCATTTCCATGGGGGACCAATTACAGGCTATTAAGGGATAGAGACAAGACAAAGGCACTGGGAAGGCGGAGACAGAGATTGCAATCGTGATTTATAAGAAGCTTTCATGGTGCGATGGCTCTTTGACATAAACACCCGGATATAGTTTGTTGTTGCTTCTGCCATCTTTTCCCCTCCTAAATTATTCACGCCGCTCCACTAAAAAATTGGTAACATAAATAGAGGCATCAGAGCCGAGCCATTACACCACACCCTACGAGAGAAGACCCGAGAGCCGGAAAACGAATTTCTGCTGTCTACTTAGGAAAATAGCTCAGGGTGTGAAGATTCGAAAATCTCTCATTACTTTGCTCTCCGTTTGATCAGCCTAATGCTGGAACTAATGCAAGTGGAGAATTAATGTGCATTTGGCTAGATTCAAAACCACATTGTTTTATTTATTTGTTCTTGTTTTTCTGCTTTTTTTTTTAATTTACAGAGATCATTTGTTTCGAAGGTAATTTACCCCGAGAGCCTGTTGAAAACATGCTCAACGGAAAGCTCTAATAAATTCAACTCCATATATCTCTGACTTCACAGTTTGTCTTCTCAATCAGCTAATGCTTTCAAACATCTTGGCTTGATGGGCTACAAGTAAACACACACACATACACACAACTCTGCAGAGACTGGAGGATGTCTTTTAAAATATGGTAAAAATAATGTATTTTTCCTGGCCAAAATACACTCACCGGCCACTTTATTAGGTACTCATTACTAGTACCAGGTTGGACCCCTTTTTGCATTCAGAACTGCCTTAATTCTTCAAGGCATAGATTCAACAAGGTACTAGAAATAGTCCTCAGAGATTTTGGTCCATATTGACAAGATAGCATCACACAGGTGCTGCAGATTTGTCGGCTGCACATCCATGATGCGAATCTTCCGGTCCACCACATCCCAAAGGTGCTCTATTGGATTGAGGTCTGGTGACTGTGGAGGCCTTTTTAGTACAGTGAACTCATTGTCATTCAAGAAACCAGTTTGATATGATTTGCGCTTTATGACATGGCACGTTATCCTGCTGAAAGTAGCCATCAGAATATGGGTACACTGTGGTCATAAAGGAATGGACATGGTCAACTACAATACTCAGGTAGGCTGTGGTGTTGACATGATGCTCAGTTGGTACTAATGTACCCAAAGTATGCCAAGAAAATATCACCCACACCATTACACCACCACCAGCCTGAACCGTTTATACAAGGCATGAAGGATCCATACATGTTGTTGATGCCAAATTCTGACCCTACCTGTCGCAGCAAAATTCGAGACTCATCAGACCAGGCAACGTTTTTCCAATCTTCTATTGTCCAGTTTTGATGAGCCTGTGCAAATTGTAGCCTCAGTTTCCTGTTCTTAGCTGACAGGAGTGGCACCCGGTGTGGTCTTCTGCTTCTGTAGCCCATCCGCCTCAAGGTTGGATGTGTTGTACGATCAGAGATGCTCTTCTGCATACCTCGGTTGAAACGAGTGGTTATTTGAGTTACTGTTGCCTTTCTATCAGCTCGACCAGTCTGGCAATTCTCCTCTGACCTCTAGCATCAACAAGACATTTGTCCCCACAGAACTGCCGCTCACTGGATATTTTCTCTTTTTTGGACCATTCTCTGTAAACTTTAGAGATGATTGTGCATGAACATTCCAGTAGATCAGCAGTTTCTGAAATACTCAGACCAGCCTGTCTGGCAACAACAACCATGCCACATACTGTATAGTCACTTAAATCACCTTTCTTTCCCATTCTGATACTCGATTTGAACTGCAACACATCGTCTTGACCATGTCTACATGCCTAAATGCATTGAGATGCTGCCATGTGATTGGCTAATTAGAAATTTGCGATAACAAGCAGTTGGCAGTTGGTATCTGTGTTGTTCATTAAAAAAATCTTTAAAATTAAAAATATATTTTATTTCAACCAAAATATAATTGTAAGGGTAAAGAAAATACAATTCCGACCTTACAGTATGTGTATGGACATCAAACTATCCATTATTTATATATACATGCACCATCATTTTAAGTTGATTGGTTATGTGGATTGGTTGACGTGCAAATAATCGTAATGATTTTCTCACATGTGATTGTATATTTTTATTGAAATATATAAAGGGAAAATATAATTTTTATTATTAAAATTTATATATATATATATATATATATATATATATATATATATATATATATATATTTTTTTATATATATATATATATATATATATATATATATATATATATTTTTTTTTTTTTTTTTTTTTTTAATGATCAAAAAGTTAGTTGTAAAAATATATATTTGTTTAAATGTTTTAGCAAATATATTTTGGGATATGTTCAAATATATTAGAAAATACATTTAAAAATACATTACAAAATACTTTAAAAAATACTTATTATTATTATTTTATCATAATGCAAGGGCTAAAGAGTTTTCACCTTAATTCAGAGAGGTTCTTTAAGGGTCGCTCTCAATGCCCACTTTGTCCTTTTTGAGTTAAACCATGTGACAATCGCTAGTGTCATTGCAGCGCAGCGTTTTGCCCTCCATGCTGGAAAAAAAACCCCATGTGCTCCCTGGACTCTGATCAACCTTGGTGACAAGATTGATGGCTGAATAAAACTCACAAACGACCGGACGTTTTCGAATTCTCATCCGCTCTAGATCCCCAAACGACAATACATGCACATACATAAACACAAAGACACACACACGCGCGCGCGCGCGCTTTCCCCTCTGGCCTTGTCCTGACACACCTCAGGTCGCAAAGCTGCAGGGGGATTCAAGTTTGACTGACAGACAGCCATTTTTCTCTCGAGGAGGTTTCAAGGTTACTTTCCTTTTCTCCACAGCACGCAGAAAGTTTAAAATAGACAGATCTGTGGGATGCTACACGGAGATATGACTTTATAATCAGGAATTTATCATCAAGGCTCAGGATCAAGAATAAGGGAAGATGGTTTGCTAAACTGCTTTATCTGAAGGTTTTCTTTTCGAAGAAGTGGCAACTTTAGATTCCGAGCACACAGATTTTCAAGTTCTGGGACAAAACAGGCAGCAAAAAAAAAAAAGAAAGCTTTGTGTGTCAAGGTTTTTTTTTTTTCTGTTCAGCATGCTCTTTTTTTCTCCAGGTGTATTTCTTGCTGTTTCCATTGTCTCACAAATTGTGTATTTCCTCACTCTATATGGGTCAGCAATGATAAATGATGTATATCAATAAATATTGATAACAAAATGAAATTTCCTTCAATAAATGTTTGAATGCAGACAGATTTATGTCTGTATTAAAATGTAAATGTCACCACAGGAATAAAACTGTATTTGCATACCACATATGCAGTAAATTCAATAGCCATACAAGCATTAACTTCACAGTTTTTCTTTTTTTATGTTGCTAACTATAGAAGCTACTTAAAATGCAAAATCATTTCCTGATAATTTGTGTGACGGAAATGGCATATGGTTGTGATAAGCACAATTAATTATAATTTTCAAAATTATGCAACTCAGCAGAGCCTGTATAATGTTATTCATTATTATTCAGGATGAAGACCTACTACAATTTTGCGTAATTACACATTTGTTTCTTGTAAATATTGGATGTTTTAACAACAACATCTGTGAATATTACATTTGAGTAACAGTGATAGTATGATAATACAGTGCTGATTTTATTGTGTTTTCTGTAGTTATACAATAAAGAAATAAAGAAACAAAGGCCACATTTAGGCTTACTGGATTTATCAGGTATGGATTTGAGGGAAGTGTTATTTCATTTATTTATTATTAACTCTATAAAGGTCTAATATCATTTCTTCCCAATTTCATATAGAAGTATTGTCAGTTAGAGATGCATTTGTTTGTTTTTTATTATATTGTATATTTGGTTTTATTTTTCAATGAAAGTGCATTGTGTGCAACAACAACAAAAATTAATAAGAAAAAGAATCCACAAAGGGTTAAATTTGGTGGAAATGTCTATATGTGTGTGTGCATGTGTGTGCGTGTGTGTGTGTGTGTGTGTGTGTGTGTGTGTGTGTGTGTGTGTGTGTGTGTGTGTGTGTGTGCGTGTGTGCGTGCGTGCGTGCGTGCGTGCGCGTGTGTGCGTGCGTGCGTGCGTGCGTGCGTGCGTGCGTGTGTGTGTGTGTGTGCGTGCGTGCGTGCGTGTGTGTGTGTGCATGTGTGTTGATCCTTACAACCATGATTTTTTATGTTTTATAACCCTTGCTCCTGTTGGATGTTTAAGCAAAATGCACATTATTTTGAATTAATAACCTTTTGAGATGGTGAGGAAAAAAATGTAAGATTGTAAATGCCTTTTAGAATAGCAGCATACAGTATATTGGTTAAATTATGCAGCTCATAAAATAAATCACATTCTTCATAAATATACATAAATGATATAGATAATTATATCTCTCTGTAAACTAACCAGTCCATTAGCGATTAAGGATCTTAAATATTCAAAATAACTTTTTATGAAAAATCTATGAGTTTAAAACTGATTTAGTCTGGCTTATTCAGTCAGACACTGTGACCTTTATATGTTGCCTCTGGCAATGCATTTCCCTCAAATCCCTCTAAAGTACATAGAGAAAAGTAACCGGTGTAAACGTAGCACTCGGGTGAGACATATCTAGTCCAGGGAAAACAGGAAAAACTAAGTGCATTCTGTCCCAGGGTTATTCTGCTATATCTGTCAGTGAGCTTTCAGTTCATCTAAAATCAAAATTATCTCAGTACCCAAAGACGACTGGGGGGAAAAAAGAAGAAGAAAAAACCTATGGAGAGAGACAGGTTGAACTTGAGAAGATTTGACCCTGAGAGGATGAAAAAGGAGACAGCTAGAATGAATTGCTCCACTATTCATTCCATCTTTAATAACTATCTTATATCAAAAAAAAAAAAAAAAAAAAAAAAAAGCAGCAGCCCGAATCAAGGCCAAGTCTTCACCATGTGCCTTTTATGAGATGCGATGAACATTTGTTTGTTTGTGGTTTTTTTTTATAAACTGTCAGTCATGCCATTCACCAGAACATCTACATACAACATCTCTGCCTTCTTCTTCTCCAGTAACTACCAATTCCTTAGTGCTTTTGTTTTTAACTCAATTACAAATGTGAGTGCCACAGCAGGGAACATTTGTGGTGGAGGACTTTATTTATTTATCAAGGAGAAAAAGCCTCTAGTTTCCAAATAAACCCTGTCTTTGGTGGTACTACATTTTTCTCTCATCTTGGATTGTGTGGAAAGGCATGATTTTTGGTTCTGTTTTGATTCGATGAATAAATATTTGGAAATAAAAAGCTATTTAAAAATGTACAATTATAATAAATGTCTTTTTAGTATATTCAAGGAGTTTTTCATGAATGTTGTTCTACAATACCAAAACTACAATACCAAACAATGTATTATCCACTTATTTTACTAATTTGTTAAAATTTTGTTTATTAACATAAATAATAATTTTAAAAAATCTTATTACTTAGTTTCATATGAAGAGCTATATATGTTTAAATCCGATTACATTGGTATTGGAAAAAATAAATTATAAAAATAAAAAATAACTATACTCATATACAGTTGAAGTCAGAATTATTAGCCCCCCTGAATTATTAGCCCCACTCTTTATTTTTTCCCCAATTTCTGTTTAACTGAGAGAAGATTTTTTTCAACACATTTATAAACATAATAGTTTTAATAACTCATTTCTAACAACTGATTTATTTTATCTTTGCCATGATGACAGTAGGTGATGCAGTGGCACAGTAGGTAGTGCTGTTGCCTCACAGCAAGAAGGTCGCTGGTTTGAGCCTCGGCTGGGTCAGTTGGCGTTTCTGTGTGGAGTTTGCATGTTCTCCCTGCATTCGCGTGGGTTTCCTCCGGTATCTCCGGTTTCCCCCACAGTCCAAAGACATGTGGTACAGGTGAATATTGGGTAGACTAAATTGTCCTTAGTGTATGAATGTGAATGAGTGTGTGTGGATGTTTCCCAGAGATGGGTTGCAGCTGGAAGAGCATTCACTGCGTAAAAACATGCTGGATAAGTTGCCGCTTCATTCCGCTGTGGCAACCCTGGATTAATAAAGGGACTAAGCCAAAATGAATGAATGAATGAATGATGACAGTAAATAATATTTTACTAGATATTTTTCAAAACACTTCTATACAGATGAAAGTGACATTTAAATGCTTAACTAGGTTAATTAGGTTAACTAGGCAGGTTAGAGTAATTAGGCAAGTTATTGTATAATGATGGTTTGTTCTATAGACTATCAAAAAAATATATGGTTTAAAGGGGCTAATAATTTTGACCTTAAAATGTTTTTTAAAAAATTAAAAACTGCTTTTATTCTGGCCAAAAATAAAACAAATAAGACTTTCTTGCTCTGTTAAACATAATTTAGAAAATATTTAAAAAAAGAAAAAAAAAATACTGTATTCTATGGCTTTGACTGGAATTTATTGGCAAAACTGAAAAAAAAATGCAACATCTAAAATGTTGTTTAAAAACTTAATCAACTGTAACTTTTTAAATGGTTCAATGTTTCATAAAATAAACACCATGTTTGTGATCATGCTGATATTTGGAAAAACTATACACTTGCTTGTGTGATGTTATATTCAAACACTAGACCATGTCACCTTGCATATTCTTAAAACAACAACTATAATATTATCATATACAAAATATTAGACAGCTCTACACTGATTGTTACACTGTTACACAGATATATTGCTTCAGTTTTTTTTTTTTTTTTGTCCAACCTCTGTATATACAGTTAAAGTCCTTTATTAAAGTCCCATTATTAGCCCTCCTAAATTATTAGCCCCCCTGTATTTTTTTCCCAATTTCTGTTTAAGGGAAATAATTTTTTCCCTTAAAAGAATAGTAGGCAAGTCATTGTATAACAGTCGTAGAAAGTCAACAAAGTGTAGAAAATCAATATATATATATATATATATATATATATATATATATATATATATATATATATATATATATATATATATATATCGCCGTTCCCAGAGATGGGTTGCGGCTGGAAGGGCATCCGCTGCGTAAAAATCATGCTGGATAAGTTGGCGGTTCATTCCGCTGTGGCGACCCCGCAAGGGACAAAGCCGACAAGAAAATAAATGAATGAATGAATATATATCGCCTAAGGGGGCTAATAATATTAACCTTAAAATGGTTTTTAAAAAATAAAAAACTGCTTTAATTCTAGTCAAAATAAAACAAATAAGACTCTCTCCAGAAGAAAAAATATTATAGGAAATACTGAGAAAAAAATATTTGCCCTGTTAAACAAATTTGGCAAATATTTGAAAAAGAAACAAAAATTCACTGGAGGGTGAATAATTTTGACTTCAACTGTATATATATAATATTATACACACACACACACACACACACACACACACACACACACACACACACACACACACACACACACACAAAATGGTAAATTAATTTGCTCAATAGTGACCCACTGCAAAGTTTTAAACTAAACAGCACCTAAATATATTATTTTTGGGAAAAATGATTACTGTTGCTTGGACTGTTTATAATGCACTAATGAGAGCTCATATTTGTTCAATAATTGGACTACACTGGTCAAGCAGTCTTTCTGCTGCCATGAATACAATAGCAACAAATCAAATTTTACAGAAAACCTTGTCTGAATATTTTGATATCTCTTCAACATATGAGCATATGACATACAAACACCCTGTCATTCAGTTCAGTTTTTTTTCCAAAACAGAACAGCTTCTTGGTTCCCACATTCTTTTCAGAGCAGCACTGAGGGGTTCATAAGGTTTGTGAGCTGTCTGAAACTGTACGTTTTTGACAGTTCAATTTACTCCTATGGCGACAAGAACCAGACATGCTTCAATGTCTGCGCAACATAATCGCGAAGCAGCCAATGCAATACTTCACACCACTCACTTCCTGCGGGCATTAATTTTAAGCAAGATCACAGTGTGTGGAGCTCTCTGTCCCTCTATCTAAACAGCTGAACCGTCAGCCTCACTCTCTCCCTCCATCGGCTGATGTACAGTCTGCAAACTTCCAGCGCTGGCTAAACCATACATCAAATCTTTTTGTCTGACAAATCCCCTGCGGGCCTGCTCCCCCTCCTGGCCCAGAACTCTTCCCACTGCTTATTTATTTATATGTCCCTTACAGTCCTGTTAGAGTGTTTATTAGACATGCTATGTTATGATTTCGGATATAATTCTGGCAAGATGTTTTACATATTCATTCATGGTCATAAAACACTCAAGGTGCATTACCATCATAATTATCCTCTTTAGTTGACCTCATCTGCATGTCTGGAATTATTCAAATTTGACATTAAAAAGTGTATGAATCACATATTTTTCTAAAGTGACACTGCCTAACAGTGACACCAGTGGTTAACTCTTTCTCCGCCAAAAAAGCTCTGCAAGCACTAGCACTTCTTTTTTGTATTTAAAAATATTAATATTAATATATCAATATTTTGATGAAGGTATATGTAAATGATTTTTACAAGAGATAAATAAAAAAAAAAAAACCTGCACAACTTTAACAGTCACATACGGTTGAAGTCAGAATTATTAGCCCCCTTTGATTTTTTTTTTTCTTTTTTAAATATTTACCAAATGATGTTTAACAGAGCAAGGAAATTTTCACAGTATGTCTGATAATATTTTTTTCTTCCAGAGAAAGTCTTAATTGTTTTATTTCAGCTAGAATAAAAGAAGTTAAACAATTTTTAAAAAACATTTTAAGGTCAAAATTATTAGCCCCTGAAAAATATCTAGTCAAATATTATTTACTGTCATCATGGCAAAGATAAAATAAATTATTAAAACTATTATGTTTAGAAATGTGTTGAAAAAAATCTTCTCTCCGTTAAACAGAAATTAGGGACAAAAAATAAACATGGGGGCTAATAATTCTGACTTCAGCTGTATAGTTTGTGAGTGCAGACATTTTCTCTGTACTGTTAAGACATTTTTAATTCATATGTTATTGAATTTTTGGTGATCACGTTAACATATTGTACATAAACATCTTCTGCCTGCTCCTTCTGGTTTACACAGATGGACTTCTCTTGTTTTTCAATCTAGAGACGCTGTACTATTTCAGATGATCAGAAACAGCGCCCCCTGCATTTACACTTACAGAACTAAAGGGACAGATCACCCCAAACATCTGGATCTCTTTAAACATGATCATCAGAACAAGTGGCTTTTTTATTTGCATATCTGAATAAACCTCTCTTTTATGTGCAATATTAGAATAACTCTGAATGTCTTTGTAAATTATGTGAGTGAAAGTCAACTTTACTTAACTATATTTGTGCTCTACTCTGACCCTAAATGCATTGCAAAACCACACAGCTATGCAGCAATTCATGCAGACAAAGTAGTTGCTCTAGCCCTGTATGGACTGCTTTTGATAATAGCTCATCAGTGTTTTGCAAAGAATGCTTAAGGTTGAAATTGCTCATTTGTTAGCACATGTAAACATATCCACCATATAAAAACAGAGGTGATGACAGGGGGTTAACAGAACTATGGCTTTCCTCTGTGCACTGGGGGCGATAGATGGGACCCATATACCTATTTTATACTCCAGAGAAAATGCATCTGACTACTACAATAAAAAAAGTATGCTATTCCATCCTACTACAAGCAGCTGTTAATCATCGAGGCAGGTAAGATTGGAACCATCCATTCACGAGACATAAAACGTTAGAATTGACTTTACTATGTTGTTAGAATGCATGTAGTCGAGTATAGAACAGCATCACTTATTGCCCTTTGCTGTTTGTTGTCTAATGAACAGTGCTTATCAATACTGGATAAGAACAACTGGGCTAGAAGATAAAGAGTTCAGGAGAGATGGCTGGAGAATTCAGACTGCAGCAAGAAATTGAAAGAATAACTTGTCAGAAGAATCATAATATGCCAAATTTGTGTGTGTTAGTATTGTTTCGCTATCTAAAAAGTATTGTTTTATAGATCTAATATACTAATACATATCCAACTGTTTACATTTACATACATAACTAGAATTATGTGAACTTATGCATTTTTGTGAGTTTTACATGACCTTGAGTTTATTTAACAGTTCAAGAGCTGCCTGGCAGACGGCTTTTTTGTGCCCCCACTCTGCATCTGTGGTAGATCAGAAGTTTAATCTGACAAGAATATAACATCTTAGTAGTTGGTCCCAATTTTTGTATAGATGTGAAAATGGCATTCAACAAAAAACACAATTTACTCACCCTCAAGTGGCTCCAAACCTTTATGAGTTACTTTCCTAAGCACAAAACCTGTAATCATTTACTTCTATAGTAGAAAACAACAAATACTTTTGATGTCAATATCCCTTTAATTCATTCATTCATTTTCTTTTTGGATTAGTCCCTTTATCAATCTGGGGTCACCACAGCGCAATGAACCGCCAACTTATCCAACATATGTTTTACGCAACAGATGCCCTTGCAGCTGCAACCCATCACTGGGAAACATCCATACACACTCATTCACACACATTGACTACGGACAATTTTTAGCAAACCCAATTCACTTATAGTGCATGTCTTTGGACTTGTGGGGGAAAACCCACGCGAACAGGGGGAGAACATGCAAACTCTACACAGAAATGCCAACTGACCCAGCCGAGGCTCGAACCAGCGACCTTCTTGCTGTGAGGCGATCGTGCTACCCACTGCGCCACCATGACACCCATTTCCCTTTCAATTATTGCAAATATTCAATGCTTTATTGCAGGGATCACCAAACTTGTTCCTAGAGGGCCTGCAGAGTTTAGCCAATCCTAATCAAAAACATAAGCTAGCATATCCTGAACAAGCTAATCAAGTTATACTTAAAACTTCCAGGCGAGTGTGTTGAGGCAAGTTAGAGGTAAACTCTACAGAGACACCAACCCTCCAAGACCAAGATTGGTAACCCCTGCATTAGTGCATAGGATTAAGCTTGGTCTCATTTTTACAAATACATGTCAAATTGTAGCTGAAGTTTCAAAAATTCAAAAAGTTGAATTAAAACGAAACTTATGTGCCTTTAAGTTTATGGAAGTAATAAAGCAATAAATGTATACTTTGCTGTATTAAATGAAATATGCATTTTACGAACCTTGTTTACCCTAAAATTGACTGAAATCAAAGCTAAATATTTAAACAAATTTTATTTGCTACCATTGCTGACCATATAAGTGCGCCCCCTATTTCTCTGTATGGTTTTAGCAATATGAACCATATTTTGTTCATATTTTTCACTAAATTTGTCAAGTAGACATCAAATTCTAAACTAGCAGGGGCTGTTTGGTAGCCTTTGATTTTAATTTAAATCTGAATTCAGCCTAGGGGTGGCACAGTGGTTAGCACTGTCGCCTCACAGCAAGAAGATCGCTGGTTCGAGCCTTGGCTGGGTCAGTTGGCCTTTCTGTGTGGAGTTTGCATGTTCTCCCTGTGTTGCCGTTGGTTTCCTCCGGGTGCTCCGGTTTCCCCCACAAGTCCAAAAACATGTGGTATAGGTGAATTGGAAAGGCTAAAGTGTCCTTAGTGTATGTGTGTGAATGAGTGTGTATGGGTGTTTCCCAGTGATGGGTTGCAGCTGGAAGGGCATCTGCTGCGTAAAACATATGCTGGATAAGTTGGCGGTTCATTCTGCTGTGGTGACCCTAGATTAATAAAGGGACTAAGCCGAAAGTAAAATGAATGAATGAATGTGGCACATGTGTTATAGTTGGTGTTGCATCACAAACTGAGAATCATTACTTCATTCATAATATTGAAAACATATTCAGACCATTGTTTTCTAAAACTGTAAAATGTGTGTTATGTTTTGAGGTTTCTAAAAATCTGTATCACTGCAAAAAAATACTCTGGTGAATATACTTGTAGCAAATTAATAAATGACCATTGATCAGTAACATTTAACAAAAACTAGATATGAAAACTAGAACATTTAAGCTTTCAAATAGTATACAGCTTGTCATGATTGCTTTATGTTTAGAAAATATTATGTTGTGTTAGGGGCGTCACAGTGGCGCAGTGGGTAGCACAATCGCCTCACAGCAAGAAGATTGGCAGTTCATTCCGCTGTGGCGACCTAATAACGTGACTAAGCCATAAAAGAAAATGAATGAATATTATATTATTTACTCATTTTCTTGTCAGCTTAGTCCCTTTATTAATCTGGGGTCACCACAGCGGAATAATCCTACATTTATATTATATTATTATTATATTAACCACCAACTTATCCAGCACATGTTTTACGCATCGGACGCCCTTCCAGCTGCAACCCATCTCTGGGAAACATCCATACACTCATACACTATGGACAATTTAGTCTACCCAATTCACCAATCTTTGGACTGTGGGGGAAACCAGAGCACCCGGAGGAAACCCACGCGAACACAGAAATGCCAACTGACCCAACCGAGGTTCAAACCTGCGACCCAGCGACCGTCTTGCTGTGAGGCGACAGCACTACCTACTGCGTCACTGTGTCGCCCTTTATATTATATTATATTATATTATATTATATTATATTATATTATATTATATTATATTATACAATGTGGTTTACAATTTTAAGTTAAAATGGTCTCGCAATAGAGAAAATGGGTTTTAACCTATAAATAATGCTACATACAAAAAAAAAACTGTTGTAAACATACATATTCAGAAGTGTTGGAGCTTTTCAATATATAGTTGGAGTCAGAATTATTAGCCCCCCTGAATTATTAGCCCCCTGTTTGTTTATTTTTTTCCCCAATTTCTGTTTAACGGAGAGAAGATTTTTTCAACACATTTCTAATCATAATAGTTTTAATAACTTATCTCTAATTTATTTTAACTTTGCCATGATGACAGTAAATAATATTTTACTAGATATTTCTCAAGACACTTCTATACAGCTTAAAGTGACATTTAAAGGCTAAACTAGGTCAATTAGGTAGGCGGGTTAGGGTAATTAGGCAAGTTATTGTATAATGATGGTTTGTTCTGTATACTATCGAAAACAAATATAGCTTAAAGGGGCTAATAATTTTGTTCTTAAAATGACTTTTAAAAAATTAAAAACTGCTTCTATTTTAGTCAAAATAAAACAAATAAGACTTTCTCCAGAAGAAAAAACATTATCAGACATACTGTGAAAGTTTTCCTGCTCTGTTAAACATCATTTGGGAAATATTTAAAAAAGAAAAAAAAAATCAAAAGGGGGCTAGAATTTAATTGCAATATAGTGAAGTAAACTTAGGAATCCTGTTGGCAGGACAGTGACAGTCATGGAGTTAAAATACATGTAGATGTTTTGTTTGTTATTGCTGGTGTAACTGAAGCATGAGTTATGAAAGCTCCACCTCTTTCTGCAAAGGGTGCAGGGAGCAGCAGCTCATTTGCATATAAACATGAAAACTGTATGTTTTTACTTTCATCCAAAAAAGGGCATTTTTGAGCATGGGATAATTAACAATATGTAAAGGTATTTTGAACTGAAACACTCATATACTGATTCCAGGGAAACCTGTGCAATAAATTAAATCTTTTAAATATATAGGAATAACATGACCACCATACATAACAAACACAATATAGCATTTGTTACTCTGTTCTTCTAGTTATTTTGAAACAAACACAACAATGATGTGAAAACACTTTTTCTCCTCATTTCACTGCACACCACTGATCTATACTGAATAATGGAGGATTTCTCTGCTTTTGCCGATTTTATTCACACCTCTTTCTGAAAGCTTTTCTGTTATAAAAGGAAAAACAGCCTCCAGCAGGGGTGTATCTGAGGAGAAAGCAGGAGCTCTCATGCTGTTAGTGTGTTTTTGAATGTGCTTACTGTTTGCTGAGATTGTGGCAACGTTCTCCGGGTGCACAGTGCTCTTACACCAGCACAGCTTCCTATGTGGATGTACATTCAGTAACATACAGTACTGTTACTTACAAAATAAAATGCTGCATATCACACAAGATTTGAACTCGGAACCTTTTGCACTCCAAGCAAGAAATGTAAACTATTCACAGTGGTGGAAAGAGTACTGAAAAATCATACTCAAGTAAAAGTACCCGTACTTGCCCAAAATTGTAGCGCGATTAGAGTTGTAAATATTAATCAAATTATGAGTAAAAAGTAGCTCTTTTAAAAGTACTCAAGAGTAGTGAGTAGTGAGCATTAAGCTGGGAATAGTTGATGAGTTTACATGTAATGTGTGTGTGTGTGTGTAAACATAACATTCTGTCGTGCCTTTAGATATTGTTTAAAGCAGGGGTGCCCAAACTTTTTTGTATGAAGGGCCAAAAACCAAATATCATTGAGTGCTGTGGGCAGAAGATAAACATACAAAACTATTTTACATTACGGTTGCAATGGGTAATTTTCTAATTGATTTCATAATATTTATAAATAAATAGAAAACATTACTTTGAATCATATTACCTAATGCGGAATGTTTTTTTAATTATAACTTGCAATAAAATGCAATAAAAACATAATCATGTGTATAACCGCGTAGTTTAATGCTGAAAACACTTGTCAAGCAGAATCTGCCTTTGCCTTGATTCGTTCCCCAAGTCTCTGCATTGTCTATCTGCTAGGTACATTTTAAGCTAAATCTGATTTATTCAAACCATTTAAATTGAAACATTTAATATCAGTAAGCTTTTTTTCTGTAGCTTAACAATAAAACAAATAAAAGGTTACATAAAATGAAATGACAATCTCTTAATCATCCTCATCATTCTCTCTCTCTACTCAGATGGGATGGCGTGCCAAATCAAAGGTTACCACGGGCAAACTTTGGCACACGGGCCCTAGATTGGGCATCTCTGGTTTAAGGCCATTTTGTTCATCATACAGTAAACATCTGTCATCTTCTCATCAGTGACATTCAATCTAAACAGTCTCTGGGTCATTGTGTGTAAAGTATCTTGGACACTTTTAATGCTTCCAAACAGTTTGCTGCATGTCTTAAGTTAGTTTCAAGAGTTCACACTTAGCTGATGATTGATAATAAAGCGTGTTTGGCATGCTGTCCCGGGAGAGAGCCCTGAGCTCAGGATATCCTTGAGCCCGGGGCTTCCTCCCGTTTGTAGGGCGACAGGAGAGTCTGAGCTCGGGTGGTCTCGAGAACTCCCCTGCTGTGAACTACTGAATATATATCTGGCTAAGAGTTGCCTTAAAATGCTATTTTGATTAGTCAATTTTCTATGGTGCCTGTTTTGAACGGTGGGAGGAAACCGGAGAACCCGGGGAAAACCCACGCAAACACGGGGAGAACATGCAAACTCCGCACAGAAACGCCAACCGGCCCGGAGGGAAACGGACCAGCGATGTTCTTGCTGTGAGGCAACAGTGCTACCCACTGGCCGCCGTGCCGCCCTATCGGAGAAGGGGTGGAGGGGGGATTCTTCAAACGAAGATGACTGGAGCAAAGCGCTCTGGTACTTTATAGTGTGTCCGTGTTCATCTGATTGGCGCAATATGCGGAGTTAAGCGATACCAGCTGTGTTCAATCATAAGCACGTGATCCTCTCGAAATTAGTTTGTAAACAAACCCCACTCAGTATGACGCAATTCAGTTTCTACACTCTCAGAAAAAAATGGTAGAATGTTGTACCAAAGAAGGTACAAACCCTTGTCACTGGGACAGTACTTTTTTTATGGAACAAAATTGTACCTTAAGACAAAGAAACAAACGTGTACCATTGCAGTTTGTACCTTTAAGAACATGATTTGTACCCATGGACTGTAAAAAACATGGACATAGTATCCGTGACGTCACCCATAGGTTTATGAAGAACCCAAAAGAAGCTACCAGTAGGCGTGGCCAACCATCGCCATTTTGTTCGCGCGTCATCGCACAAACGGCAGGATACCAAACAAGGGCAAAGAGGCGGAGCGTGAGCGGAGCTACAGATGCCTGCTGGCATTTTGCTTAGACTTGCTTTCCTATGAGAGAAACGCTTAATACTTCATTACCTGCGACTCGTTTGTGTTCTGTCCACATGTGCTTGGTTGTACACTATATCAATAAAGTGTTTAGACTTTTAAAACACTGTTGTAATACATTGATTCACTAAGCATTGTTCTCATGACATTTTTCAACAGGAGCGAATTACTTCCAAACACTTCAGATATAGTCTGTGTTAGTAAATGCAAGGATACTGATGAAATCCAGGCAGAACACTGTAATGACAACATTTCAGATGACTGTTCTATAACCTACAACTAATCTATCTGTCAGATTCTGTAGTGCATTACAGGTCTAAAGAACATTATAAATGATAAATGATCCTAAATAAAACAAATACATTTATAGAGATCTATATAGAGTATATAAGTATATAATTAACCAACCTGGAAAATGGAGGCCACGTGAATGGTTTGTGAGCACAATTAAGTGGATATATCATCTGATAATTGTAAGAAATAATTCCAAAAGGCAATAGACTTAAGCCATATAAAACATTACAAAAATATGCTGAGATCAGCCGGAATCAACTGAGGTGAAGTGACGGCGACCAGCGAGACCTAGCAGTCACTCAAGTGGCCACACCCTTAATTATGCAAACTTAATATAACCTAATATTAAGGAAATTGATGAGTTATAAAAGAATTCACCCCCTCACAGTTGTCATGAAGGGTAATATTAGTTATATGAACCAAAATCGTTCTTTGTACCAGGCTGTAAACACCTTTTTTTATGCTGTAAAGTTGGCCATTCTAGCAGTGGGGTCAATAGAAATTTGCTCCACATGGAGCCAGGACTAGCGGAATTTCGATGAATTGCAGTTTCAGTTACTTCTGTATGGGCTTCCCGACGGAGAACGGGAAGTTGCCGCTTGTTTGTACCATGGGAAACCAAAAGGTACCTTTGATTTTTAAAACCTGCAGATACAATGTTGCACCTTCATCAAAGGTACAAATCTGATCCATGAAGGTACCACTACAGTGACAAGACACTTTGTACCTTAACAGTGTCAAATGTGTTCCTTCAAGAACTCTTTAAAGGCATTTTGCTGTATCCAAAATGTGTCAATTTATTTTCAGTAAATATAAAACATCTAATAGGGTGACGCAGTGGCGCAGTAGGTAGTGCTGTCGCCTCACAGCAAGAAGGTTGCTGGTTTGAGCCTCGGCTGGGTCAGTTGGCGTTTCTGTGTGGAGATTGCATGTTCTCCCTTTGTTCGTGTGGGTTTCCTCCGGGTGCTCCGGTTTCCCCCACAGTCCAAAGACATGCAGTACAGGTGAACTGGGTAGGCTAAATTGACCATAGTGTATGAGTGTGAATGAGTGTGTGTGGATGTTTTCCAGAGATGGGTTGCGGCTGGAAGGGCATCCGCTGCGTAAAATCGTGCTGGATAAGTTGGTGGTTCATTCCGCTCTGGTGACCCTGGATTAATAAAGGGACTAAGCCGAAAAGAAAATGAATGAATAAAAACATCAAACACATTTTTAAACAATGTTTTTTAAAACAGTTTCTTTTTGTGTAAATGCAACTTTTCCATTGACAATAAAGACTAAAAATACTTTAACACAAATCAAAAGATCTATTTTTTGCTAAACACTTTCATAACAAAATGTTACAGAAACACATTCTCCCATTTGCAACATAAAACTTTTTTCCTCTAATTGTCAAACAATACTTTTGTAATAACTTAAAAGTTAATTTAATTTACTTTATTTTACAATAAAAATAGAGTTATGCAAAAGTATTGTAACGAGATATTCACAATGTTTGATTAGTTTTGTGATACTAAAATGTCTGCATGAACACTTTGCATATGCAGGACTTTTGCCAGCTCACATAGGGGTAAGCAAACGCCAAAAGGTAATAATGAAAATGTATTTATCAGAAAATGTTTATTAAAAATGCCTTAAATGTTTAGTTTACAATACCTATAGTTTTGTTTTACCAGTTGTTTTGTATTATAGAACTTAAAAATTTATGTTTATGAGTTTCTTTAAACATATGCTTTAAATGATAATTCATGTTTTAATATGGAAATTAATCATAAAATCACTTTGCCTTTCCAGTAATATTTATTTTCATAGATATTAATAAAGAAGGAGTTGTCCAACACTTATGTACCTTTTTTATAAGAACAATTGTGTACCTTCATTTCAGTTGTACCATAAAAGGTACAGAACAGTATCATAAGAGGTCTTTTCTGTAAGGTACAACTTTTACAAAGGTACAAAACTATTCCTTAAGGAACATTATTTGTACCACCGTGTACCTTTTTTTCTGAGAGTGTATGATTTGATTAGACAGTAATCGCAGGACTGATTTTCTAATCCCCATAGACAGGAATTAATAAAGTAGTGACTGCAGGTTGAAGGAAAGTAGTGGAGTAAAAGTACCGATACTGCACTAAACAAGTACTAAAGGGAAAGTAAAAATACATATCTTTAAAACTACTTAGTAAATTACAGTTTCTAAGAAAAACTACTCAATGAAAGTAGTTTAAGTATTTGTAATTTGTTACTTTACACCACTGACTATTCATCAAGCTGAATATTTTCAAAAAGAATCCAAATCCTACAAACATTAAGCACACATACAAAGATGACTAAAAATGCCACTAGCTTACTGAGTTTATCAGAAATACAACATCAGTTCTTGGTGTGAAGAAAAACACGACCAACTATGCTATTGAAGTTATTTACATGATTTTCTGCATTTAGTTTCTAACTGTAATGTTAATAAATTGTTGACATTCCGATTTGAATTGGAAATGAGCAAACACTGCAACAAAGCCCAAGATCACACACTATTTATAAATCAAAAGAGTATAAAATTATATTCAAATATATGTACATTCAGTAGTTGTCTGTCTGTTATTTGTTCCTCGATAGCAAGCTGGCACAGATGGCATAAAACCAAAGGCAGTTAGTGCAGGACACAAATTTTAAATCCTACAATTACATTATGTGTGACAGTCCCCAATTCCCATCACTTTATTAAACGGTTTCTGTGCCTTTATTTGTCAATTGAAATTTGTTTCACAAGATGTTTCTAACTTAAAGGCACATGAAACACATTTACATTACTCTCAGGACTATCAATATTCAACCAAAGCTGTGCATAAACATAGCCTACTTTCCTGCTTGTTCATGCATTTCTGAACATTTTTCAAAAATAAAAGCATATCACATGTATCTTTTATTCATTACTCCCAACCGTTCACCTTCTTTTCAGGCCATTAGTCATCATCAGGCGCTCTGGAAACACCAGGTGTCATGAAGGTCGTGCCACAGTTTAAGTGACGAGCTCAAGAAGGCAAAACTGATGCTTGTTTCACTGTTGGATTTTAAAAGCCTGAGTCTTTAATGGTCCCCTGAAGTGCCTAGAAATGCCCAGATTTGTTCAAAGCTTTTATGATGCAGATTTGTGACGTAACTTCAGCTGAAACAGGAAGAGAGGGCAGAACTATAAAGTAGCTCCTCGACTTTTTATAAATAGCCAATAGCATTTAGTTTTTATCACTGCGCTGTCAGTCAGAGTCATTGAACTATAGAACATCTGAAGGCTGATTTATACTTCTTCATGGAGTGATGGCTGTACCCCACAGTGCATACCTTTGTAGCCAACATCGTTGTGAGGATTTATACTTCTGCCTGGATTCTGTCTGTGTTGCTCTGCAATAACATTTCCAAAATGCTCGAAGGTTGTGGGGTTTCCATGTTCTTCTGTGTCAAGTTTCTTTGCCCAAGTTTTGAATTATTCTGGAAATGTGTGTGATGCTACTGTAGATGAAACACTAATTCGAGGAGGAAACGTTCAGCAGCTTTAATTAAAAAAAAATAACACAAAGCAAATGTATCCATACAGAGCTCATCTGCATTACTTGCGACTTGTTAAACATTCCCAACACTAGCCTCGCTCTGCTCCCATGGCTCTCTGCCCTCATCACTCCTACCAAGCCAACCAATCAAATCATGAAGTGAAGTGAGTTTTGTCAGTGGTGTAAAGTAACAAGTTACAAATACTCAAACTACTGTAATTGAATAGCTTTTCTCAGATATTATAATTTACTGAATAGTTTTAAAAATGTGTCCTTTTACTTTCCCTTGAGTACATTTTTAGTGCAATATTGGTACTTTTACTCTACTCACTACTTTCCTTCAACCTGCAGTCACTACTTTATTTATTTTTTCTTATCTATGGGGATTAGCAAAAGCAGTCCTGTGATTCCTGTCCAATCAAATCGCACAGAGAAGGTAAATTGCATCATAATGAACTACCTCAAGACATGGGCAATTTATAATTGCAGCAAACTGTTTGGAAGCATTAAAAGTGTTAAAAAAGATGTCCAAAGTCTTTACGCACATTGAGCCAGAGACTGTTTAGATGCATGTCACTGAATGTTTACTGTATGATGACCAAAAGGGCCCAGCAGGAACAAGATGTCAACATGATGTCAGATTGACATTGTACCCCAAAGTTGTGGGGACGTTGCATTTTGTTTGGAAATGAAAATCGGGTTAACGTCAGAATCCAACGTCAGGCTGACGTCAGTGTCCAATGTCCAACCTAAAATCAACCAAATAGCAACATCTAATGATGTTACAGCTTGACATTGAGTGGATGTTACCAATATGCTGTCTATCAGATGTTGAATACTTTTTACCATACCTGATGAATAAATGTCACTATTTGAAATCAATATGACGTTGGTTTAAGATGTTAGCTCGACGTTGGATTTTGGTCACTTTTTAACACAACCTAAAATCAACCAAATATCAACAAAATTTGACGTCGTTATTGGACATCAAAATAAGGTTGTCCTTAGACGCTGGCTAGACATTGAATTTTGGTCACCTGACATCACAACCTAAATCTAACCTAATATTAACGTCTTATGACATTGTGTGCCTGCTGGGCAATAACTAAATGCACTACAGAATGTTACGTTTATACACATCCACAAATTACATGTAAACACACAGCTTTTTACAGCGTAATACTCACTACTAACTACACTTGAGTACTTTTGAAAGGGCTACTTTTTACTCATACTTTGAGTAATATTTTCTACAAAAAAAAAAATATTATTGAGTAATAAAACTACGTTTTCAGAATGAGCCTGGGTTGGATTTTTCAGTACTCTTCCAACTCTATTCAACTGTTTACATTTACATACATAACTAGAATTCAAGGAATGGTGGTATGGGAATGGGTATGGCTATGGGAATAAAAGGCTACACCAAACCAACCACATGGACTTGATGATAAAGTATAAATTGACCTTCACACATATGATCTGCTCCATGCTGTTAATGTATTGCAGCAGTCTGTGTGACTTTGACACAAAATAAGGTTTCATTCGCTCCAATGGACAGCATATTTACACTGTCTGAAGTGTTTATCCCCTATACAGTAGTGTAAGCGTGTGCCATTCGCTGAATAAAAAACTGCAACTGTATATAACAGACTTAATTTTCAATGTCCTAGTTGTCTTTGTGTTGACTGTATTTGTGTGCTCAGTGCATTTCCCCCCCTCGGGGCTTGCCATAGAGGTGAGCGTATATGCGCACTGCACATTTCAGCATCCTGGATATTGGGGTTACTCCCCTCATTTGTATGACTAATAGATGTAGAAGGGATCAAATCAACACTGTGCCGCTACCAGGTAATATTTTCTAATATCTGCAAGTGTTTAGGTAAACCCTCAGTATTAATGCTTGGTTATCTTATAAAGGGTTCAATTCAGATAATATTTGATTGTTCAGAATGTGATGAGAAACATTAAGTTTGAGGTAACGTCATGAATCTTTATTGGCGGAAAATAAAGACTGCAGATTTTGAACGGTATAAATGTGAATTTTGTCACTGCTTTGGTACACACTAGCTTATAAATAAAATGATACTAACTAAGCTTTAATTTTGACTCTTTGAGATGTTATATTATACCTTTTGTTTACGTACTGCTAAACATTTTCTCATCAAGCAGAAAACGTCCCTGACACCGATGGCCCAAATTGAAGCAATTGTAATGTTGACATTTCTCATAAACGGCCCAAGTGGTAATCGTCCTCACCAGGTGTCTTAATTAGTTTTATATGTTGTCGTGGCAAAGCAAGGCTCTGTTTATTGTTAATTTACTTTGTGACTATCTGACAGCCTGCTTGGTTGCCATGGCTTTCTGATTACAGTATGCTTCTCGAATTTCAATTTTCACTCTCTGTCAGGGCAAGAGCACAGGACACCTCTCCCAATCTAACCCCATCTGCATGCAGAGCCTCACACTTATCCCATTGTCTGTGCATTCAGAGCATCTCTGGAGAATCTCTTCTTCTGATTGGCTTCTCGTCAAATCCCACTTCAAACATCACACTAGCATAAAACATATTGTCAATTCTACAATAACAGTTAGTGCTAAAACAATCTATTCCTCGTTAATGCATACCATGTATGGTGATGACTATCTATCTATCTATCTATCTATCTATCTATCTATCTATCTATCTATCTATCTATCTATCTATCTATCTATCTATCTATCTATCTATCTATCTATCTATCTATCTATCTATCTATCTGTCTGTCTGTCTGTCTGTCTGTCTGTCTCTCTGTCTGTCTGTCTGTCTGTCTGTCTGTCTGTCTTAGGGCTGGACAATAATTCAATATCAATATATATCGCTGTAGATTTTTTTTCAATAATGGTGATATGAGTTTTAAACCCATTTCCGGTATTTCGATATAAATTAGCATATAT
This sequence comes from Danio kyathit, assembly GCA_903798195.1. Lineage (NCBI taxonomy): Eukaryota > Metazoa > Chordata > Actinopteri > Cypriniformes > Danionidae > Danio > Danio kyathit. Next base: position 36,544,222 of record LR812536.1, on the reverse strand, counting down.
GCTTTTTATTATATGTATAATATCTTATATATTATCATTTGTCGCTGAATGACGTTCAGTGCTCAGCCGTCAGAAAGAGCGTGATGTCACTTGCGTAATGGCATACATTACAGACACACGCTGCCAGCGGTCAGCAGTTGGTTAAGCTCCATGAGTGTCGCAGAAAGTATTAGCTTCAAAATGAATGCCCTGAATACAGATATGAATGAACAAGCATCCACAAGTCAGAATGCAGATGAAATAGTTGATAAGAGAGGAAAGACTAATCCAGGGGTGTGGAAGTGGTTCGGCTTTTTAAGTTCCGATAAACTTATAGTTTCGGTGCTCTGCAAAATGTGCGGGAGAGTGGTGCCGACTAGCAGCGGGAACACATTAAATCTGTTTCACCCGATTAAACATACTGAGAGTGAGAAGATGAGGCATCCTAAAAGTTTAAGCCAACCTCCCCGACACCGAAACCAGCGGTGTCAGAAGAGAAGGCAATGAAGCAAACACAGATGTTATGAGGCGCCGTGTAGGATTAAAATCAAACTTCGCTTATCAACAAATACATAAAACACGTGACGTGCATATACACACATTATACACAAACTCGCTGCATGCTGGCATATAGCACTCGCGCAAACGTACAAAATAAAATTCACAAACATATTTATCAGGAATCAGGTTATTGCAAAGCTGATGAAATAGAAAGAATCTGATAATAGAGGTATTAAATCTGTTAAATAATGAAAATGTGTAATATAAAATAATATAAAATATTACTAGATATAAATAGACTGTATAAAATATATAAGAAATATTTTTGTTAAACCTTAATTAAGTAATTATACACAAATATAAATAGACAGATAGAACCCTCAGCTTATATATATATATATGTGTGTAAATAAATAAGCTGAGTCTGAGAGTTTTGTTTGTTTGATAGTTTATTTCACATTTCTTGTTTGTAAAGGTTAAATACAAATAAAAAGTGAACATTATTTTTTCGTACAGTTTTTATTTTATTTTTTTTTTAAGTTATAAGAGCCTGGATGTTATTATAGACTTTGCAAATTCATTTTGCTGACATTTGTTGGTACAGACATCCATTGTGTGCGTTCTTGCCAGTTTTTTCCTAGCTTTTTAATATTGTCCATGTCGATATCGGAATTATGTCGTATCGACCGAAATTAAGAAATATATCGTGATATAAATTTTTGCCATATCGTCCAGCCCTAGTATGTCTGTCTATCTATCTATCTATCTATCTATCTATCTATCTATCTATCTATCTATCTATCTATCTATCTATCTATCTATCTATCTATCAATCAATAAAAATATGCATTTATTTATTGTAGTTGATGTAAACTGTATTTTTTTAAAATCAAAAGTTGTATTACCTAATGTTGGCTAATACACTACAACACAAATAAGCAATGAATGATTGTATTTGTATTATGTAACTAAAACTAATAAAAGTGAATAAATGCTGTTAAAATCAAATTGTCAATAGTTTGTTAAGACATTAACTAATGTTAAACTAAATGTTTGTTGGAGGGTTGATTCTGATTGGTTAACAAATGCTAACCAAGCACATTTATTCCACAATGCTGTTGGGCTGAACCTAAAATATTTTTTTAACAATATAACAATGTTCCTGCATCTGGGGAAAAAAAAGAATTAAAGGAATGTCAAATCATAAATAAAGCTAAAAAGTAATCACAGTTTCTAATAGAAATCTCCCAGTGCACATAACAGATGTGACCCGAGCAGAGAAAGAGGTCTGCGAGGTGGCTGCCATGCATCACGCAGGTGAGCACAGAATAATGTTGGACCTTTTCCATTTACCACTCGCGATGCCAAGCACTCTGGGTGCGGTCACGCATGGGCACCTCTGGATCTGCCAACAAATCTGTTCTATTCTCTAGCCTGCCACGTGCTCCTCTCCACTCCCAACACAAGCTTGAGATATAGCCACAGTAGCTCCTTATTCTTTAGAAATCTATCAGTGACACATACGGGGAGAGGCTGTCAGATTAAAGCCAATGCATCAGACTGGATATTTTCAGATTTCAGAGGTTTAACCCCCAGGATGCTGCCGAAGTGGAGAGAAGAGACTAGACGAGAACAAAAAGGGGAGCAAAAAGAAACAATTCAGAAGTTTGGAACTAGGTTAACCTGAATTAGAAGCTACATTATCTGTTTGCACAAACAGGCATGCAGGTTTCACTAGCAAAACTAAAACCACATGAGAAACCTTGTCCACATGGCCGTCACTGATCAGTGTATTCTGGCTGTTTGGTTTACATTTTTCATTAAGCAACACCTCCATTACTATGTCTGTCACTGGGAAAATACCTTGTCTTTTACAAAGATAGACTATATGTCCATTGTATATATATATATACTCTAAAATGCTGGGTTTTTAACTATTAAATGCACATAACAGACCTTCAATAAAACATTCTCCCAGCCTCCCAGTCACTGACTTTTACTAAAATTGTTTTATTTACAATTTGTATTTATGCATTGCTTATGTTTGAAATTACTCACCAATGACTTTTACTTTTAATTTCACTCACTGAATTAGTGGTTATAATAAATGAATAAAGTTACAATGACTAAAAGGAGGCGATTTGTAGAGCTATTAAAACACAAAATGCAATGAATGATGGAGAAATAATTTATGCATCAGAGTATGATGGCTCAAATTTAGATATTTTAACCTACTCATAACCTACTCCTAAAATAATCTTGTTATCCTGAAATGTTTTTTTGTTAGCAATTGTTTTTTTTAGCAATTTCTAAACAAAATTTGTGCTGGGAAAAAAATTTACCCACACTGATGATTTCAGGTATACAACGACCTCCGGCGGTTCTAGTGTTAAAACTCAAATTTGGGTAAAAAAAAAATGGACAAAACCAAATCGCATTTATTTTTTTATTATTTTACAGTTTCTTGGATGTCGCTTGGTGCATTTCTGACAACACTATTTACATTTGCACAACAGTTAATGCATTTCTTAAAACAATTAGTACAAACTGCAAAACCTAGTTGATAACCTGCAAAAGTGTGTCACTTGCTCAAAATAGAGAGTTCATTCCTCAAAAGCAAGTATTCATGTCAATGAAAGTGTCAGTGTCATCAAGATGAAAAGTCCTGACACCATTATTTATGAACAAGATAGTCAAATGGCTTTGTCGTGTTTTCATTATGACACTTTACTCAGATTTTGGTGACTCTTCCTGAAAATGTTTAAGACAGCACTATATACTATTTGCACACCTATTTGAAAACTACAGTAAAGTTAGACATCACTGCATTAGTGAGGTATCTGAGTACAAGACATTGAATATGTATTTTTTACATTTTTACTGCATTTGCTCTTTGCAAATCTAATTTATTGACAGCATTGTGCAAAAAGAATAAACACACACTTATTTACAACAAACATAAACTTCCTTTGGGTAGAGCTGTGCACAACTGTAAACAATATTGCAATACATGTTGTAACTGAACCTACAACATACACAGGCCTGTAAATAATTCATGAAATTCTTCAATTTAGAAGACATTTTCAGGAAAAAAAAAGGTTGAATTTTTTTTTATTAAATTTGCTTGACAGATTTTTTTTCAACCTTTTTTCTATGTAATAACTTTAAGTAATAAAATAAGGACTATTAGGTTGTATATGGAATGACTATTCAGCATTCACAAGTTTTCAGAAAATTTTGACTGATATGACATAAGCAAATTATTATGTTATAAAACAGCAGAGTTACATAAAAGCAATTGATGCTTAACCCCTGGTTCGGGTGGGTTTTCTCCGGGTCAGTCAGTCATTCATTCAGTCAGTCAGTCAGTCAGTCGAATTGCACTCGCAAGGGAAATTTGAGATTTGAAAAAGCACACAATGAGGCCTCTGGTGGATTCGCAAAAACTGCAAAGAAACGTACATCCTGCAACATATTTGGCGCTCTCCAAAAATGTATATAGTGGTACGTTTTCAGAATGAGCCTGGGTTACAAAATAATACCCCCTCCTGCTCCGACATGATGCACACGTAGGTTGCCAGATTGATGACAGCAACATTCCAGATATCAATATGGAAATTAAACTCTGGCTAAATAATTGGGTAAACTGGCAGTGGGTGGAGTTACCCAATGTTTTGGTTTGTCCATATTTTACCCAAATTTGGGGTTAAATAGCCCAGCAATTTTTAGAGAGCATTAGTTCCCTTGAAACTACAGAAGTGTACTATTTTAAAAAGTACCACCACAGTGACAGCGTTTGTACCTTTATTTTCTGAAAGTGCATAATAAAAATCAATGGGGATACAGTGTTGTTCTGAACCCAGCTGACTTTCACTGAATGTACAAAGAGTTTTCTTCAAAACATCTTTTCTGAGAAAGTTGGTTAACCAAGTTAACCAGAATCAGAAGCTACAATATCTTAGTTTGCACAAAGCAGCATGCCAGTTTCACTAACAAAACCAAGCGCACATATGAAACAGAACCACATGACTACCACTCATCAGTGTGTTCAGAGCAAATTCTGCTAGTGTGCTCGCTGACGAGAACGACTCCTATCAAGGGAACAATCAGGGTTTCCATGGCAACCATAAAGCATCATTCAAGGTCATTATTCACATAAAGCAAGAATGGAATATTTTAACGCATCCCAGTCGCTGGAGCGCAAGGATATCAGCAAGAATGTTCGAGCCATTAAAACACAAGATTTATGGGTAATGATCGAGCCCATAGAGCACGGCTATGAGACATATGACCCCCTCCCACCAGCCACTGTGTCATCGATCCACACAGCAATGAGTTTGTCTTCCCAGTCATTTTCCGACATGACACCGCTGCCTCGGAGGCTTTGCCCGATAAAAACAAAAGACAGAGGATGCAAGGGTGGAAAAAAAAGCACATGAGCAATTACATGACCTTATCCTGCCGCTCTTGATCTAGGTTTAAAATGGGAGTTCCCCACCTTTCGTCTTACATTTATACCTTTGCAAATGCTCTTTTTTTGACATTTCAGTCGCTTCACTGGAGGCAAAGTTTTAGCAGAAGAGGCTGCCACGGTTCCCTACATCAAAGTTTGAGTCATCAGAGAGAGAGACTGCGATCCTGAGGGAGACGCTGCAGGCATGCGAGCGGAACTGAAAAGCACTGACAGTTGTAACAGTGAACTAAGCCACTTGAGCCGGGGAACCAAAACCCAGAGCCACAGTATAGAGGATGTGATAAAGAGACGTTTAACAACTTATCCGAGCAGATGTTACAGACATGTTCTGGAATTGATCACTCAATCAAAGTCTAAAGTAACATGTTAAACGGAGAGTTCACGGCTAAGATTTAGATGCTGTCATCATAGATTCATTCTCCTGTTGTTCAAACTTAATGTATACAACTTCTCTTCTGTGGAACAACAAATGTCTCAATGATTCTGCTTTTTAATCTGAGATAAAAACAGATTAAATCACTGTACTGTGCAGATCAGTTATGTATGTTTGTATGTTATGTATGTTTGTATGTATCTTTCTATATATTTCATTCATTCATTTTCCTTCGGCTTAGTCCCTGATTTATCAGGGTTCGTCACCACAGAATGAACCAACAACTACTCTGGCATATGTTTTATGCAGCGGATGCCATTCCAGCTGCAAGCCAGTACTGGGAAACTTTCTATTCTACACTTTTAATTATGCAACATCCATTTCTTTGTCTATATAATAAAAGTCATTCAGGATGCAGTGTTGTTCTGAACCTCACTGACTTTCATTGAATACAAAAAAGTAACAGTCTACGGAGAACAGAGAAGGTAAGTTCTGAACCTGAGTAAAATATGATACAATTTTCTTTTTTTGCTGAACTATTATATACTGTTTAGAAGGGTAGGTAGATTTAAGAATGTTATATCTTTAAAATATGTGCTGCAGTTTTTGTTTTTGATTTGGTGTTCAGGAATTTCTGAAAACTGTCATTTGCTTGTTATTTTTGTAGACATACTGATACATTTTTTCATGGTTTCTTGACATGTTTAGAATTGTTTTATAATAATATATGTAAATACATACAATACCACAGTTGTTTCTGGATCTGGAATCTGATTGGCTGAGAGTTGAGTGCAATATTCTACTGATAACAGTAATCTTTTAGCTTTTTCACCCATGTGTATTACTCTGCCTGCAGTGAGTGTTAAGCCGAGCACTAAATAGTTTGATGAACACTGTAGTGGATGCAGTTGTCTAGATTTTTGTCATCTACAGTATTTGATGGTTTCAGAGATGACACTTCCAGCCAAGGTTATTATAGTTCGAAATTAATAATTAATTTTTCTTTCAATACTATTTTTAAATTTGCTATAAATTTCAGTTCAATGTTTGTTAGTTTCCTTATTAATGGTTTTGTTAGTTTTATTTTTTATTTTGTCAACACATTTCTGTTTAGTTTGTTATATATTTAGTTTCCATTTCGATTTAGTAATTCTAATTTAACAGAGCAAATAGAACATGTCCAGTGTTGACCAAAGTTTACATTTTGCACAGCTTACATTATCTCTTGTGCAAAACTTCTTATCTGAACACAAACCATACAAATGCAACCTTAAATGTAAAAAAAAAATCACTATATATATATATATATATATATATATATATATATATATATATATATATATATATATAAATAAATATATATATATATATATATATATATATATATATATATATATATATATATATATATATATATATATATATATATATATATATAAAGGTGATTTAAGTGACTTTGAACGTGGCATGGTTGTTGGTGCCAAACGGGCTGGTATGAGTATTTCAGAAACTGCTGAACTACTAGATTGGAAAAACGTTGCCTGGTCTGATGAGTCTCAATTTCTGCTGCGACATTCGAATGGTAGGGTCAGAATTTGGTGTCAACAACATGAAAGCATGAATCCATTCTGCCTTGTAACAACGGTTAAGGCTGGTGGTGGTAGTGTAATGGTGTGGGGGATATTTTCTTGGCACACTTTGGGACCATTAGTACCAATTGAGCATCGTGTCAACCCCACAGCCTACTTGAGTATTTTTTCTGATCATGTCCATCCCTTTATGACCACAGTGTACCCATCTTCTAAAGGCTACTTCCAGCAGGATAATGCAATGATAATTCAGCATGTCATAAATCATCTCAGACTCTTTTCTTGAACATGGCAATGAGTTCACTGTACTCAAATGGCCTCCACAGTCACCACACTTCAATCCAATAAAGCTCCTTTGGATGTGCTGCTGCATCATGGATGTGCAGCATGTCAATATGGACCAAGTTGTTAAATCTATGCCATATATACTGTAAAACAGTTCCATCTACAGACCAAAATATATATTGATAGTTTGCTAATTTGTTGTACTGTAAATTTTACAGTAGTTTTATTTAGTTTTTTTATGTTATTTCATCTCCACCAAGAGCGCTTTTCTGATAAACACTTATTCTGGAGTCTAATGGATGTAGTGGTTAAATATGAAATATAATTCCTCTTATTTATTTCTTTTTTTAAGCAAATGATAGGAAAGGAAAATACATCTGCTTTGGTCCATTACATAGTATTAACAGATACAATGCATATAAATATACAAAAGGAAAACAGCTGTGGTAATCTATTTTAAACCTTTTTACCATGAACATTTATTATTCATACCTGACTCAAAATATTCACACATCTACACGATTCCATGAGAAATGGCCTTGTATGAATGCATGAAAAGTTCTGGCACATACAGTGATGTATGACCAAGGCAATGATGTATAGAGCGTAGCACACACAAACCCCAATGCTTATGTAAACCTAGGGTGTTGAAAATGTATACATGCAGTAATGGTAATTTTCTTTCACTGTCCAGGATTCACTGTGTTTTATGGGCGTGTGGCAAGGTCACGCTTGCCCTTTCTAATGAAGTTCCCAATTCATTCATCAGCCATAGCGTGACCTATTCATCACCCACACCCAGGCATGTCATGCACATGTGGCTGTGGAAGAATTCAATTACTTCAAATAGGCAGCGTCTTACCTCATCTAGCCATTTCTGCGCTACTTATGAGGCTCTGATGAAATTGTTCAGCACAGTTCTTTTTGGAGTAGGTTTCCCTAAACATCAAATGCTTATGCAGCATAATGTAATCATCTCTCAGTACAGTCTAAAATGCTGAATAGTACGGCTTGCTGATTTATACATGTGTAGTTCAATACACTTGTCTGTTGAGCTTTGCAGACCAGTAAGCAGAATTGATGAAATGTTGGTGTAGATTGTGAGAAAGTGGTTTACTGCTGAGCTGGGATTTTGGGTATCTAAATGAGAGCCACACACATATTTTATGACCGTCTTTTTAAAGAGAGTATCTGAAGGAAGTTGTTTAAAAATGGAAAGAAACAACACAAAATGTAGTGCTATGCTTTAAACATTATAAATTAAATGTCTGCACTTATTAATAATTGGAAATTTTGATATGCAGTATATATATATATATATATATATATATATATATATATATATATATATATATATATATATATATATATATATATATATATATATATATATATATATATATATATATATTGTGAGTTTGGAACTTCACTAGTGTTTTCATTTCATTTGTTTTTGAACTGCATTGTGGGACTTTTTTGAAGTATAAATAGCAAAAGATGTACTTTCAGCTCATGACTTGTTTTTGCACAGCAGTTTACATGAAAAAACATATATTATATTTTGTCAACCTTCAAACAAATCTTTAAAAGTCATATTATTAAACTAAAAAAAACACACGTGAATCACAAAATTCATCAAACTGCTGCTAATTATTCGCAAATTAATTGATATTTTTACAGTGTACACATATTGTGCAAGATTATTACCACCAATTAAAATAAAGGTGCAGTATGTACACTGTAAACAATTATATGATCAATCAGTCATGATAGCATGTTTTTTAGTTCATTGTAACTTATCAAATTAAGTTAATCGTGTTATAACTTAATTTATGCAAGCTGGTATAAGTCAGTTTAGCATAATATAAGTCCAATGGACTCATAAGGTTAAATTAATTCAGCTTAAAAATGTAAGGCAACAAGGATTTTTTTACAGTGTAGGCTTTACTAGTGGTTGAACTACGTATTGCAGTCCAAATTCAAAACATTGGAGAGGGTTTTTTTTTTTCCCTCAGCCCCTCATCTGATGACTCCACGTAAATGCAGGTTGCCAGATTGAAGCAAGCATGCCTGACGATAGAGCTTTTCAATGTAAGCTGCTTAGCTAATGTATACATTTGTAATATTTATAATATTTGCTAATCAATAACCACTTCATGTGGATTTTTTATAGAGAGGCTGCTGCTGTCCTCCAGAGGTCACATTTCCAGCCGTGTTTTAATATACTGAAACAGCATTCATGACTGAAATTAAATGTGCTGTGTTTTCCATTAAGGTAATCTGGGATGCCGAAATATAATTGGGTAAAGAGGCAGTGGGTGGAGTTACAGAGACCAAAGCAAAGACGGACATTCTGACACAGAATGTACATTTTCAAAGGAGACTAATGATCTTTACATTGTTTTTCAGATAAACATGTTCACTTAGCATGTTTCCTAAAGATCTGCAAACATATTATGGTATTTTTAGAAAAGTCAAAAACTTACACACAACACCTTTAATATGATGTTTAAAATACATAACCACAAAAATATAGAGTATCACAACAGACAAAAATAAAGTAGACTGCTGTGAAATAATAATGCTCAGTCTGGGGGAAATCAGGGGAAATTAGGGCAAGTGCCATTTTTTACACCACTTGAGTCACTGTTGGTTGCTGCTTTTACGCCTCACTGCACTGTATCTTAATAGTTGAGAGTGTGACCATGTGCCATTTTGAATCGTCTTCGGTGCTTCAGTAATACCAAATGAATAGAATAATATCTTAAAGCTGACATTGTAAAAACAAATGAATGTTTTCACTTTAATATGAACTCAAAGAATCACTCAGCGGCAGCACAAGGCCATGGGTTTGATTCCCAAGATAAATCATGATAAAACGGGTCCCTTGAATAAAATTCATGTTGTGTCTACCATGTGCATAAACATTGGCAGGATATGTACAAAATATATACTGTATATACATTAAATGTGTTCTGATACAGAAAGATTTATTTGCACAGTAAAACATTACAGGTGTCATCACCAGGGGAATGCTCAGAGCAGTTACATCTCGGCTTGTGTGAAAAAATTCATCTTAGAATTTGAAAAGAAAGTTTAAACGCATGTTTGACACTGGCCTAATGAGAATCTAAAGATGTGACTCACAGAGACTGGTCTTGATAAATGCCTTACATTAAGTAATAGCAAGTGAGATTAATTTCTTGTCAAGTTAAAAGATAACCCCATTAGCATACTTTATTCAAGAACCTTTGATTTGATCGTATAACGTTTTGGACTGTGATCAGAGAAGTACATGGATCTAATTTAAATAATATTACCAATTGTAACAGAAAAAGCTGTAAACAGCCAAAAACAGATTAAATCAACGCATTCTCACAGCAATTCATAACCTTTTGATTTAGTGGCTAATTCGTATGAATTCGTACAATCTAATTTGTACAAATTAGTACGATTTGCTCATCACCCAATGACGGTTGGGGTCAGGGGTGGGGTTGGGTGCCACGCCTCCTTTTTATAATTGTACATTTTCATACGACTGAACTCATACGAATTCATACGAATTAGCCACTAAACTAACAAAACGTAAAATACTTACTTTTCCTCGTGATATCAGGCTGAATAAAATATATGTTAAGCAATTATGGTACCACTTTACAATAAGCTAATACTGTAGTTTGTAATAAAATTAACTTACAAAGGGCAATACTGTTGTTACAGTATTTATTCATCTTTAAAGTTCTCCTTATTGTTCATGGTCAGATCAGATAAAATATACAAATTTTTATTTTATTTTATTAATGTATTTAAAATGTAGAAATTGATATTAACTAACTTTAATAAATGCATAAGAGGTATTTTTCATAGTTAGCTCATGTTAATTAATAATGCAGTTGTCTGTGTTATTTAAACGTGACCTTATTGTAAAGTATTACTGGAGTTATATTTACTATGTTTACAAAAATTACTCATCATTAATGACTATTAATAATAATAACAATATATATAATAATATATAATAATAATAATTTCAATATTTAAAAACGTATTTATGATTTATTGTTACTTCATAAAGAAAAACATGTTTGCTGTATTGTATTTTTTAAATGAGCACCCATGACCACAAAATCAGTCATATTGCTCAGTTTTGACATTTACAGTATACGTCAGCTGAAAGCTGAATCGATAATGTTTTCACTGATGTATTTTTATTTTTAGGATAAGACAGTATTTGCAAAATTGAATAGAACTATTTGAATATGAGGGTTAAAATATACATGTTGATAAAATAATGAGTTCTTAGCAAAGAATGTTATTTAAAAAATAGGAATTTATTAAATGTATTCATGGAAGATGATCTTTACATAATATTCTAATGATTTTGGCATAAAATAAAAATCTATAATTTTGATTTATTTTAATGTATTGTTGGCTTTTCCCACAAACATAGGCTACCTGTGCAATTTAATATTGGTTTTGTGGTCCAGGGTCTAATTTCAGTACAAAGGAGATATTACTATATCAAGGAGTTTGAAATATTTTACCACTACGTATATCAGTTGTTAACCATGCAATATACAGGCACCAAAAGGCCATATCATACCAACAGAAATGTTTTGTTTTTTTTTTCTTAAAAACTCTAATTGTTTAGATTTATTAACTTAAGTAGAATAAGCATGTGCATTATTAATAACTGTATCAGTGTTTGTATCACAAGCATACATGTGTGCTCGAGGGCCACTCCCTGCACAAGTCTAAAGGGCAGAAGTATTTGCAGAACAAATATGTTGTTTAATTTACCCAAAAAGAGCATAAGACTGCCCCAAAGATGATAAAGTCAATGCTGAAATCTTGGCTGAGAGCTCACTGACCTTTCCCGTGCTCTGGGTTTAGAAAAGAAGAAGCACGGCTTTATCAGTAGTTAAATTAATGATCAATCCTTGAAAACTCCCTGACTCTGCAAGACTTCTCCTGGCTTAGCCTTTCTTCTCTCTTTATTCCTCATCTCAAATTCTTCCCCTCGCTCTATAACACACACACATACAAACACACACACACACAAACACACACATACAATGCCTTCTGCAATCGCAGAAAGAAAAACTTGCACCTTCTTCACCACAATCCACATTTCACTCACACTGTGAGCCAGAACGCAAACGTCTCGGTTTTGTCTGCAGTGCAAGCCAAGCCCAGAGCAGAAGCTGGAAAAAGTTGAGCTGTTAAGCATCTTTTACCTCCCTTTCAGTGGCGTCTCAATCACTCTGCTGAGATTTTTGTTCAAGCACAGACAGAGGCTTTAACAGTGTGGCTGTCACAGATGAATATAATCAGCTATTGTGTCCGCGGCAGACAGACCGATCGTGTTGACAGATAAAGCCAGAGCTGTAAATCTGCTCTTACCTGCTGTTGAAGCTTAAAGCAGGGAGGAGGAACAGGAGGTAAACGGCTCCGATGAATTTCATTGCTTTGTCTTGCTCTCATGCACTCGGCGTTTCTCTTTCCCCCTTTTTCTCTCGATCGCTCGCTTTTCCCTTCTCCCTTTAGCTCCTGGTTGGCTCGCCACTCTCTCTCTCTCTCTCGCTCTCTCTTTCTGTGGTGCACACGCGCGTTAATGCAGGCACACACGCCGCGGCAGACAGATGCAACGCTGCGAGCGGTCTGTGTATGTGAAAGTGCGAGGCACTCCGGCTTCAAATAGCAGGGACAGGGAGATGGACGGATTTATTAATGGCCAGGAACCAGGGTGCAGGGGCGGGGGGATCCGAGATCCGGAGAGGAAGACTGGAGAATGATTTGAGGTGGTGAGGTGATGTCAGCATCAATACAGCCAGTGGCTCCCTGTCTTTCTCTTCTGCGTTTCACGGAGAGATGAATACCTGCTGGTGTGTCCCACATGATATCCATCTGTCTGCATTATTACCCGCAGCCTTGGGACGGGGCAGGGCGATTATCTGGGCTCGAGGCGAGCAGGGTTACTCCACAAAGACTAAATTAATCAATTTCGGTAGAGATTACACTTTGATGGCAGGGTTCATTAGTTTGACATTTCCTTCTCTGTTGTCCGTCAAAGTAATTGATGAGACATTTCCCTGCTCACCGTCTCATATTGTGAGATTAAGAGGGTAAACCGATGATGATGAATTTAATAGTCATGCAGTCGCTTGGCTTTACCTTTCTGTCATGTTGCATCTGACGTCTTCATTCACTTACTCAGAACTGGTCTTCAAAATCTGGACAAGCAAAATAGTATAGGTGTACAGTATAATGAAATCTCAATATGAAGGTCATTTTTTAGAAATCCCTGTCCTAAAAACTATACTAACTCATAATAAATGTTTAGTGGTTTTGAACCAAACTGCAGTTAATTACTTGAATTCATTTGTTATGGTAATACTATAATACAGTATCTGTGGTACAATAACTACAAACCAATAAAAACAAATTACCCAAAACTGTACCCAGTTTTTTATATATAAACAATATATTATACTACAATGCACCAAAGTTTACTGTAGAAAAAGTATACTCAAGTTCACAAAAGTTAATACTACAGGATGCTGTAGCTGTCAGGGTTGATGAGGGAAAGGGGAGCAAGGACTCAAATGCATGAACAAAAAATAGGTTTATTCATCTTTAAAAAAATTTATTTTTTTTTTTAAATGGAACAAAAACTACCTAGAGGTGGAAAACATTAACTAAACAAACTTGACTTGGCTGGACTGGGAGGGAAGAGCAGGACAAGATAAGACGGGATCATCAGGAAAGAATGATAATTATGAACTGGTACACTAAACAGGCATGCAGGAGCTATAAAGAGAACAAATCAAGAAATATACAAGTGAACAGAATAAATTAATAATGAGATAACAAGATGGGTGGGACTAGACAATAGACAGATGAGCACATGGCACAAATATTAAACATCAAACAGGATTAGAATATGCAGTGAGTGAGAATATTCATTAATGGATGTTCACGTGAATCAGAACGTGAATCATGGCTGCATGTAAACATGAACACCAAGGCGACCAAGCGAGCGCGGCCCGAGACTCAAAGTCCAGCCTCATTTTTCTCTATTTCAATAATCCATTTCATTCAGATGTATGTAACAATCTCTTTCTATTTCATTTTAGTCATGTCTATCAGTTTACATAAATACTACATTCATACACTAAAAATAGTGTCTTTTTCAGAGGTCACAACAGCGGAATGAACCGCCAACAATTCCAGCCTGTGTTTTACACAGCGGATGGCCTTCCAGCCGCAATTCCACGGAAACACCCATACACTCATGCTCACACATACACTCATACACTCAAACTAGCAACTTTCTTGCTGTGAGGTTACAGTGCTAACCACTGAGCTATCATGATAAATACAATTTTTACTCTAAAAAACTTGAGTATATATATATATATATATATATATATATTCATTCATTCATTCATTTTCTTGTCGGCTTTGTCCCTTGCGGGGTCGCCACAGCAGAATGAACCGCCAACTTATCCAGCACGATTTTACGCAGCGGATGCCCTTCCAGCCGCAACCCATCTCTGGGAACTATATATATATATATATATATATATATATATATATATATATATATATATATATATATATATATATATATATATATATTCATTCATTCATTCCTTTTCATGTCGGCTTAGTCCCTTTATTAATCTGGGGTCACCACGGCAGAATAAACCGCCAACTTATCCAGCACATTTTTACACAGCGGATGCCCTTCCAGCCTCAACCCATCTCTGGGAAACATCCACACACTCATTCACTACAGACAATTTAGCCTACCCAATTCACCTGTACCACACGTCTTTGGACTTTACTTTTACTTTCAGATTTGCTAATGTTGATATGGTTAATAAACACAAATCCAGCTTTCAAGTTTGAGCCAACTAAAACAAATAATAATATAAGCAACGTTTTGGAGACGTGTCCTTTTGTTAGTTACAAATCTTGTGATGCATATTTGGTGAATGCATATTTCACCAAATGTGAAATGTAAAATGCTGAGCTTTTTTTTTTTTTATGTCATCAGTATTACTTAGAATGCATCGCTTTTGAGTTTCCATGGTGACGCATCAAGTTTATCATATGACACATCGCAGCCCAGTGATTTAAATAAACAGAAATGTATGGCAAGTGCAGCACACGGGGAAGCAGATTTAAATCTAGCAGCTGATCACATGATGCACTGATTGTTCTAAACACACCGGTGTGATCATACACTCCAGGGACCAGCCAAGATTGTTCACGCTGGTGTATAATAGTACAGATCAAAGAGCTTTTGTTTCCAGTTTCCCGTTTTCACATAAGTATCAATGAAAGTAATCAAAATGAAAAGTATAGTATGACCAGTGCTCATTAAATGGCATGTTTTGGGTTTGACGATCTGTTTGAATTCAATCAATTGCTGACAGAGGATTGTTAAAATATATATATATATATATATATATATATATATATATATATATATATATATATATATATATATATATATATATATATATACACACACTACAATGTGGAAATCTCTGTTTAAACAGTTTACTCTAACTTTAAAAATCTATCATAATTTGCTTAATACCCTCACATCACAATATATTTCTGCATTCTTGTGAGTGATAAAATGTCCTAAATATACAGTACAGAACAATGTAAACTTAAGCTTTCTATTTTCACA
The DNA here is from genome assembly GCA_903798195.1 of Danio kyathit. Taxonomy (NCBI): domain Eukaryota; kingdom Metazoa; phylum Chordata; class Actinopteri; order Cypriniformes; family Danionidae; genus Danio; species Danio kyathit. Next base: position 36,528,314 of record LR812536.1, on the reverse strand, counting down.
AAAGATGGCAAACGTATCATGAAAATAGTTAATTTGACTCTTGTGCTAAATTTCACAAGCTCTGTATGCGAGACTAAATTTTCGAAAAACACACTTGAAAAGTCAGTGTTTAAAATGTATGAATGAACCATTAAAACTGCTTCTATAAACTGGATGAATCAATTAATTAAAAAAAAATACATAAAATCTGGTTTAAAAAGTATTTCCATGAAATTTGACACAGCAATTTCTTTCACAAAAGCAGCAAGGAGAGTTATAGCTAATATGCAGACTTTGAATGAATAGGTATTGGTCGTTCTTTACAAAACCAACTGAACTGCTTCACACAGCTTGGAATGTAGCACAGAAATATTTTATGATAGCTTTATGGTGGTTCTGAATCACTTTTAAGCTTGAAAGAATAGAAAAGAGCCTTCAAAACTTTCCCTTTTATGGATAGAAAGTAATGCAACATTAACTCTTTTTAAGTGAACTGTCCTTTTAACAGAAATACTATATCATGTTTCTTTCCAAATGTTTCTTCTGACGCTTCCTAAAACAAAATGCTGTAAAATGAGAGCCAGCGCACCATAAAAACAACCAAAACTCATTAGGAAACTGTAAAATAGTATGTCTGAAGTAGCCATCCCTCTTTTCACCTGTGTCACTCACATTATTTTTGTCTTCAAAGGGAATAAAAGATTTAGGGATAGCCATTGCTTTTAGCCATGGAAGGCTGACTGATTCAAGTTCTATGATCAGAACAGTGGAAATGGAGGAAAGATGTGTCAGCGGTAGAGGTCGTGTTATAAAAGAATGATGAATGGTTTCCATTACACCACTAATGGAGTTTAGAGTCTATTGTCCCTTAGTTCTACTCCCTGCTCCTAATTCCCGCACCTATTTGATTTGCGTCTAATTAGAGCGTCATGGGTTGCATAGGAACTCAGAGAGCAGTCACAGACGAGTGGGGTCCTGCCTCTTGGGACTGCAATAAGTATCCTCAGTAATCTGCACTTATTTGTCTTAGTCACACCTGCAGCGGTTTGTGTCACAGTGGACAAGGTGAAGGAAAACATGTCACCCGTCAGATTTATAAGAAATGAAGAGGGCGCTCAGATGAACAATGAGCAGGCACAGAAAGTCTCCGTGAATCGTTCTGATCATATTGCACTGAAAAATAAATCTGTATTTTTTTGGCTTCCTGGTAAAACAGTTAATTGCAGTTTGTTCACATTAGTTTGCATTTATAACTAATTTAAAAATATATTATGTAGGAATTTATGGTGGCCCAGTAGTGTACAACACAACAACACTTTAAAAAGCAAACATTAATCTCACAACACAATGACATTAAGATCATAGAGCAACAGCATTAGGATCACAACACAACTAGATTTCAAAAAGCAAACATTAATCTCACAACACAACGACATTAAGATCATAACACAATGACATTTCAAAAAGCAAACATTAATCTCACAACGAAATGGCATTAAGATCCCAACACAATGACATTGAGATTACAACGTCACTACATTTCAAAAAGCACTAGATGGCAGTTGGTCTACAAACGGCCAATTATGTCAATAGTATCTGGATGCAGACTTTATGATGCAAGCTGAGATTGCATCACTCAGCGATGCAATGTCAGACACAATGCACTCAATGGAGTGAGTGACGTCACTGTGACGGGTAGGGTTAGGGGTGGGGTTAGGTGAGTGCATTAAAAAGCATTGGATGAAGCTCAGATTGCACTGCACCAGGTAGGCATCCAGACCCCTCTCAATTATGTGAGCATCTCATGAGTATTCATTCATTTGGCAGACATTGCAGAGGGGTATGCCCAGAGGTATACCCGCTTCTTGTTCAATGGTAGCATTGTATTGCCTAAATGTATTTACTGTTTCGGTCTGTAACTTTCTATGAAAAACATATCTTAAACGATTTCTTCAAAGCAGTCGTAGTCGCAGTACATCTACAGTGATATTCAAGTGCTACTTAAAGGTGCTTTTTGTAAGTTTTTGATTCTTCTAAAGCTTAGAAATACCCCATAATATGCTAAGTGAACATACTTGTTTATCTGAAAAACAATGCTAAGGTCAGATATTCTGCTTTGAAAATGTGCGCTCTGTGCTGGAATGTGTGTCTTTATTTTGGTCCCTTTAACCAAAGTCCCTTTGAGACAAGTCATTTTACTCTGCGACCATCTTTAAAATGCTTCTCGAGAAGTATGCTTGGGCATTCTGTCTGAATGGGGAAACATCAAATTCTCCAAAGCTACTTGCCAAGCTTATGATTGAGTTTGATATTAGGAATCAACAATAAAACTAAACAACAACTGTCTCATAAGTTTAGTTTCTCAAATCTGCAGAAACTTACGTCTGGGTCCAAGCCCCTCCCCCAGCGTTTTGTCAGTCTATAGCGATCGATGATTGGCCTCTGTACTAGAAGGTTGGCTTTATTAGCCATGTTGACCTTGCATATTTCTCCATTGAAAACAATACGAGTGACATGTCTTGTGTATTCTATAGTCTTTGCTTTAACCCGCCCAATCACAGCTTAGCCAATTATATTTTAGCAGCCAATTATATTTCAACAGCCAATCAAATACAGCAGTGTAATTGATTCATTCAGTCAGGAATGCTCTGAAAGAATGCATCCGTGACTGATGTGACAGACTCTGAAATGAGACGCAGATTCAGTCTTCAACATCAGAATCAGAAAGAGCTTTATTGCCAGGTATGTTCACACATACGAGGAATTTGTTTTTGTGACAGAGCTTCTACAGTGCAACAGAATTACAGAGACAGGACAAAAAAAAAAACAGATAATAAATACATTTTAAAAAGTAGTGAATGCAAATATACAAATTACAAAATATACAAACATACAAGTGTATGTACAGGTATAATACTACATACAATGTTGTATGTACAGCTGTTATGTGCAAATTGGCATGTAAAGTGTGTTGTTAAATAAGTGTATACGTGTATAAAAAGTGTATAGCAAGTAGTGATGTTGGTTCCACAATTTTTATCATCAAGTGTTCATGAGATGGATTGCCTGAGGGAAGAAATTGTTTCTGTGTCGGGCTGTTCTGGTGCGCAGTGCTCTGTAGCGTCGACCAGAAGGTAAAAGTTCAAAGGGGCAGTGTGCTGGGTGTTGAGTGGTCCAGAGTGATTTTGGCAGCCCTTCTGCTCGCTCTGGATAAGTACAGTTTTTGGAGAGTAGGGAGGGTTGTACCAATGATTCGCTCAGCAGTCTGAACTATTCGACGTAGTCTTCGGAGGTCTGATTTGGTAGCTGAGCTAAACCAGACAGTTATTGAAGTGCAGAGGACTGATTCAATGATGGAGGTGTAGAACTGTTGCAGCAGCTCCTTTGGGAGGTTGAACTTCCTCAGCTGACGAAGAAAGTACAGCCTCTGTTGAGCTATTTTGACAATGGAGTCAATGTGAGTGTCCCACTTCAGGTCCTGAGAGATGGTGGTGCCCAGGAACCTGAATGACTCCACTGCTGCCCCAATGCTGACGATGATGCTCAGTGGGGGGAGAGCAGGGGGGTTTCTCCTGAAGTCCACTATCATCTACACTGTTTTGAGCATGTTGAGCTCCAGGTTGTTGTGACTACACCAGACAGCCAACTCCTTAACCTCCTGTCTGTAGGCAGACTCGTCACCATCCTGAATGAGGCTGATAAATGTGGTGTCATCTGCAAATTTCAGGAGCTTGACAGAGGAGTCTTTTGAAATGCAGAGCTCAGTTCATTTGGGCAGGAGAAGTTTTGGGATGATAGTGTTAAAAGCCGAGCTGAAGTCAATAAACAAGATCCTCACATAGGTCCCTGGTCTGTCTAGGTGTTGCAGAACATAATGCAGTCCCATATGGACTGCATCATCCACAGACCTGTTTGCTCTGGAGACAAACTGAAGAGAGTCCAGTGAGGGTTCAGCATGACAAGGCTTACATCTGTACACCACCTTTCATTGATGTAAAAGCACATCCCGCCCATACCTGTCAACCCTCCCGTTTTTCCCGAGATTCTCCCGTATTTTACAGTTCTATCTCGCTGTCATCCCGTAAAGGTATTTTCCCGTCTTTCTCCCGTATTTTTCGCTTTCTGAGAAGAGCCGATCCTCCCTATACACAACCCATACTGCCGAACCACCAGTGGCCGCCCTTGCTCTTAAATGTGAACCGGTTCTGTGCTTTTATTTTATTTAGGCATAGAAACACTTCGGAATAAACATAAAAACGGCGCGATTCATTTCCTTTTCAATACAGGCGCCACTGCCCCTATGCAATCCTCAAAACAGTCAGTTCATATAAAGATGCATGACTGTCAGCTGATGCTCTCCATAGTGATAATAGACGCTGTTTCCCAATTTGATGCTGAGCTCAAGTGGACACTGGGTTTTGGGTGCGTGTTTGAACAGACATATACACATCATCATCATAATGATAATAATAATAATAATAATGGCGGTTCATTCCGCTGTGGCGACCCAAGATTAATAAAGGGACTAAGCTGAAAAGAAAATGAATGAATGAATAATATAATAATAATAACAACATCATCTAGACATGTCGATCTTGTTGGGTTTTCTTTTAAACACAACAAATTTTGTCTTAAATGAGCATAAACAGTTAGGAAAACAGTCAAATGCTTTCAATATAGATCTGTGCAGTTTTAAAGTGACAGCTCTGTTATTTAATGTAATCAAACCAAAAAAAATAAAATAAAAAATAAAAATCGCTGCTCTTTAATCAGAATGTTTAAATTATACAGTGAAGAAAAGATGAGATTTGATAACTTGATTCTATTTCTCTATAATAGCTAATAGTTTTAATGAGCTGAACTGTTTGCTAAATTATTTGCAGCTTTTTCTAATGTATAATAATTATTATATCCTTGAAAACAGCTACAGATAAACATATTTATTTTTATTTATTTTTTTTTTTTTTTGGGGGGGGGGGGGGGGGGGGGGGGGGGTATCCCTTATTTTCACATCCAAATGTTGACAGGTATGATCCCGCCACCGTGCGAATTCCATGTCGATTCTTCGCCGCGGTCCACTCTGAACAGCTAATAGCCCGGTAGGTGAAGTGCGTTGTCCGGTATGATGTCGTTCAGCCAGGTTTCCGTGAAACACAGAGCAAGCTGAATGCGAAAAATCCCTGTTTGTCTGAGATAGCAGAATGAGTTTGTTTATTTTGTTGGGTAGAGAGCGGAGATTTGCCAGGCAACGCGGTTCAAATGCCGCTCTGTCTGAGTTTCACAACCGCGACTGCACGCTTCCCTTGTCTGCGCGCCTAAAAGCGTTTGAGCAGCACAGCGGATTCGCCGACTACAATGTCCAACAAAACATCACATAAATCCAAGTCTGGAAAAATATTTGGTGGTGTATGTGTCCGAATGTCCAACAATTCGTCTCTGGTGAAACTAATTGTAGGAATTTGACTGAAGACAGGACAAACTAGCAAAAACACAAAGACAACTGCAGAGCACGACACAGAGGCGGCCATCGTAGTCGGCGCCAGCAGTTGTGAGGGTTCAACATGAGGTGGTTATTAATAAGCAAATAATATAAATATTACGAACATAAACATTGGGTGAGCAGGTTACATAAAAACTTTGAGTCCTAACAACACACTTCGTGATGAGATTTGCAGTGATAAGCAATTTGACTTTTTGCACCAGACGAAACACACCATTCAGAAGCACAGAATAGTGCACTTACTGCACTATTCAAAATGGTAATGTTTATAATCTAATTAATTATTAAATGTGCATGCTAAATCACTGATATTTGTTGCCTTGCACTGAGTCCCAGTTCTAAATTTCCATTTCAAACTATTTATTTTCAAGATCTGAGGTGAACTATCTGCTGCTGCTTTCAGTACTATGGCAATAAATGCCATGTAAAATGGCATTCAAATTTATATTCTTAGCATTGAACACTGAATAAAGCTCATGAGGTGTACCTGAGGAGATCATTGTCAGTTTATCCTGTTGCGTAGCTGCAAGAAACAAGCTGTTTCTAAAATATAAATTTCAGGTATTGGTTTGGACAGAAACTCCTTTTAAATTGAAATATATTTCTTCTATTCTGTGCCGTTGTTTTCATTTAGAACACGACTTAAATTAGCTTAACCTGTACAACTGTACAACTGTACAAGAAGGTCAAAAAAAAAACACCTTAACTTTTTTTCGTAGAAAATATTATGACAGCCAATATCAAAACCACCCACATGACAGTTTAATGTGTTAACCCATAAAGCTAGTGCCTCAAGTTTGATAGTTAATCTGTTACATTATGTTTATGAAACATTTGTAAATTATTTGTAAAACAAAGTGACAATTTCATTTACAGGTGTTGTTTTATATATGTATTCAATTCTTAATTAAGTGTATCTTATGTTTTCATATTTAGTTATCCATAAAGAGAAAAAATAGTGAGTAAGAAAACGATTCTACCAGAGTGCATAAATAATGCTGTGGTCCCAATTATTACAGTATGGCCTTAAAAGAGAATATGTTAAGTATGATTACATGAAACTAACACAAAGCAACTGAACAAAGTAAAGCACAAAGTATTGTGCATATAGGCCAAATCCAAAGGGATCATGAATCACACAGTCTCATGCTGTTCGACAACAGAAGATGTTCTCTTGAGCTGCCTGCTGTGTTAGTGTTGAAATATGGAGGAAAACAAATACGGTAATGACTAAATCCATTTCTCACTCTATACTGACTTTTCTCTGTGTGTCTTCCATAAAAAGCAATTCAGAAATATTTGGTCTTTCTCATTATTAAACATTTGGAATGAACTGTGAATTCATTCTGAGAATTTTCTTATTGGCACACGCTTCATCTTTGTGTATTCGGTTTCCTGTGTACAAATTCCAATGTACAAATGGAATGATTAAATCCAGGTAGAGTGAAAACTGTACATTAAGTCCACCCATGGGAATTTCCTTAAGCCCTGTTAAGCGGATGACTTTAGAGTAGGATGTTTCTGTAATTAAATGCTAATATCCAAATGAACAAATCTTGAAATTCAAAGTTGAATAAGAAAATTCTAAACATGTCAATTATGTTTAAAAGTTTTCTTCAAAAATTTGAACAAAGGAACAATAATGATTGGTTCTTATTTTTCACTGAACTTTTAAGCTTTTATTATAAATGATTAATCCAGTCTCTCTTTTTTATATAACTATTTACATTTTACATGTAAAATTTAATGAAAATAGGTTTCTCTCACTCTTGGTGTAAGGAACGGACAACCTTTCAATTGTATGAAATAACAGCTAACAGAAACAAAACATTTTTACTCCCAACACTGATGTCACATACAGACATTTGATCATCACCCTTATAGACGTGTGATGTCCAGAAATAGTTTTACAAGCCCATTTATATGTCTAGAAAGTGGCCCTTATTTGGAAGGGTTGTGACAATTGTTAAACAGACTTTATGCTTCTTCGGGGTGGAGCTGAATAAATGTATTATTCATTTTTCCTGAATTTTGTGTTCTGATAAGCTGTAAACTGATAAGATAACATTCTCTATGGCCTTCCTACCTCCTGGTTCCTTAAAGCCTATCGAGTTTTCAAAATAAGAGTCTCACATACATAGGATAGGGGGGGGGGGGGGTCATTGTTGTAATACCACTTGTACTTATGTGGATTGTTTCGATTGGCCTGTTAGTTTACACTCACAGAATTTCTGAAAATTACAGTAGGAAACAATGGCGTTTGAAACTTGCAATATTTAACTTTCATGTTCTAAACTTTTATTATTTAGCTAGTAATTTCCAGATTTTCTTTCTATCATACTTTTAAAGTAAACAATCTTTATTTAACATCCACTGAGAACGCTCCAGTTACTAAAGTAACCCTCGATCCCCGAGGGGGGGAACGGAAATGCTATGTGCAAACTTCCACTATGGGGATTTCATTCAGAAAGCCAATCATCTGAAAGAGTATGTAATTGGGCCAATGAAATGCCAATGAGTTGGCAGCGTCAGCATGCGCACCTGATGCTCGTTGCAATAAATTTGGCTATAAGAGCACATGTGCGAGCAAAGCCAAAGCATAATTTTTTTTAGCGGAAGAGACTTTCACCTCAACAGCTAAGAGGCAATCATTATGGCGAAGGAACATAGCATTTCCGTTCCCCCCCTCGGGGAACGAGGGTTACCTTAGTAACCGGAGCATTCCCCTTCGGGAGGGGAACTTCAATGCTATGTGGAAACTTCCACTATGGGGAAATGTATGGAAAACGCCATAATGATTGAACCTTACCTTCGCCCCCGATGAGAGGTTTGCCAGGCAAAAGAGAGCGTGAGCGCATCTGCATCACCAGAGGCGCGGTCTTCCAACGTGTTCCCTGGCCCGGGGACGGGGAGCGCTGGTTGCCTGTGAGGTGCTCGGCGCTTCCGCTGGCCGGAGGCGCAGGCGGGGGCGGAGCAGCACTCGTAGACGGGCGCTCTCAGCAACAAGCAGTGGATGTGGATGGTTCAGCGGGAGAAGTGATCTTACATCCCCACCGATGGATGGTCCATCGTATCCGACTGCACCGTCGTGAAATCCTGGGTGAATCCACAAACGGTGTCGCCGAAGAGGCCAGACTGGTATATGGGGGAGTCAAGAAGGTAACACTTTATTTTGATGGTCCATTTGAGTATTAGTAGACTGTCTACCTAATATCTGTTGACACTGACATTTAACAGTCCTTCAACAGACATTTAACTGACTATAAGAAACTTTGCAATTACATGTCAACTTACACTAACCCTAACCCCAACCCCAACCCTAACCCCAACCTAACAGTCCACTTATAATCTAATGATAATTAGTTGCAATGTAACTTAAATTCAACAAACGGACCGTCAAAATAAAGTGTGACCGTCAAGAAAGTGAGCTTTGCCGACTCCGCGCATATTTTTGCCAGGTTTAGCACTCCTGGACCACTATCGTGGCCATCGTCCTTCCCGGGTCACACGCAGCAGACTTGAGGTCCGTGGAGCTCAGTCTGGTGCGGTGCGGGGCTTGTAACAAGCCTGGTTCGGAACCACCCTTGTGCAGCTGGGCCAGCGTGCGTGCATGGACCCTGGCGTGCAGGGTGGAAGCAGCCTGGCCCGCGGCTGTGTGGGCTCTGGCTCGGGAGGCAGAAGACCAATACGCCTTGGACGAGAGATGAGGCTGATTCCAGCAGAAGGAGGCACCACGCGGGCCCGTGATGGCACTCTCAATCTGGGTAATCGACTCGTACTCCCTGGCTGCTCCACCACCAAGGGTAGTGATGCGGAGGCGCACGCAAATTAGGCAGAGAAAGGTGCCCTCAAGACTGCGTGAGCCCACTGTGCACTTCTGGGAAGAAAGAGATGGGAGACTAGAAGGTCTTGCCTTTTAATCCTCCACATACCCCCATCTAGTCGGTCCGGCCGCGGGGCTGTGGGATAAACCATCTCCAGACCCACGAACGAAACAGCCCGGAAAAGCACGGTTATCATGTCTGTTTCAAGATCTTTTTGAGAATTTTTTTGAGATTTTTTTGAGAAATTTCTAGACAGTCAAAAGTTTACATACATTTCCTTGATATTTTTTTAGCTTTGCTTTTAAACTGTAAAACTTTGGTCAAATGTTTTGGGTATCCTTCCACAAGCTTCTCACAATAGTTTGCAGGAATTTTGGCCCATTCCTCCTGACAGAATTGGTGTAACTGAGACAGATTTGTTGGCTGTCTTGCTCGCACAAGCTTTTTCAACTCTGCCCACAAATTTTCTATAGAATTGAGTCAGAGCTTTGTGATGGTCACTCCAAAACATTCACTCTGTTGTCTTTAAAGCACATTTTAACAAATTTGGCAGTATGCTTATAGGGTCATGGTCTGTTTGGAAGACCCATTTGTGGCCAAGTTTTAATTTCCTGGCTGATGTCTTGAGATATTGCTTCAGTATTTCTACATAATGTTCTTTCTTCATGATGCCATCTATGCTGTGAAGTGGACCAGTCCCTCCTGCAGCAAAACAGCCCCACAACATGATGCTATCGCCCCCATACTTCAAAGTTGGGATGGTGTTCCTATGCTTGTAAGCTTTCCCCTTTGTCCTCCAAATGTAACACTGGTCATTATGGCCAAACAGTGGCCAAACAGTTCAATCTTAGTTCCATCAGACCACAGGACATGTCTCCAAAAATGTGTCTTTTTCCCAGTGTAATTTAACAAATTGTAATCTGGCTTTTTTGTTGATTCTGGCTTGTTGATTTTTCCATGTTGTCACACAAGGAAGCAGCGTGTTTGAGGTTTTCCTTAAATACTATTCTACAGTTGAGCCTCCAATTAACTCAAATGTTGTCAATTAGCCAATCAGAAACTTCCAAAACCTTGACACCATCATCTGAGCTTTTTCAGAGGCATAATAATCTTATTGTATGTAAACTTGACTTTCAAGAAAAGTTTTAACAATTTCTCAAAAAATATCTCTCTCATTATTCTGCTATTAAGCATAACAGAAACAAATTTGATCATCCTAACTTACCTAAAAGAGAAAAAGTTTAGTCACATTAACATCTGACTTTTTTATTAAATGGTTATGTGCCTTTTCATACAATGTAAACTTCTGGTTGCAACTGTATATTGACTTGTATCCTGTCACATTTGCTGCAAGAAGACATGCAAAAACAGTGCAAAGTTAAACGCATGTCTGTGTGTTTGTAATGGCATTTGTGTGTGACTCATTAATGCAGAAAGGCTTAAATAAACTCCACAACAAATACATCAAATAACCTTACTTGGTATTTTGACTCAAACTGAATCTCTGCTTCATTCGCATCTGTCTGACTGCTGTTTATCTGACGTGATGCTGGAGAAACAGACAAGTGTGTAGGAATTGTGGGTAGGGAGAACTAGCTCATTTACATTTAAAGGCATGAGTAACAAAAACAGCTACAATGTCCTCTAACCCCAATATTCACATATTCAGCAGGGTATAAAAAAATAGATATTTTGAGCTAAAATTTTACAGACACATTTTGGAGACACCAAAGGTTTAACTTACATATTGGAAAGAGAAGTAAAATAGGAGTTATTTAAAGTTTAAACTAATTGATTATATTATGGATGAAAATATAAAACTAAAAAAAGAAAATAGTTAAACATTTTTAACAGTAAATGAACATCATGATTAACACTGATATATTATGGATTTCAAATAAACGCTAAATCCAGCCATAGCTCTGTGTTGTTGCAGCAAAAGCTTCCCTTATCCTTTATTTTTAAGTGTCTAGCACACATATAGTGGGATTTCAAAACCTATATCCACAAAATGTGTCCTTCCACAATCAGTGCAGAAAGATTAAATCATCTACACGTCTCAGCTTATTCTCTTCTCATCTGGTTTCCTCTCCAAATGTCAGCAACTATAAACTCTGAAGGTGTCTAAAACGTCTCCCTCACTGCACTTTCAGCAGGCAAAAATTCACTGCGAGTTCACACTGTTTCAGACCTATCTTCAAACCTGCGAGTGTAGCAGACCATTAGACATGGGTCACCTCAATCAGACCCCCCCCCCCCCCCCCCCCCAAAAAAAAAAAAAAAAAAAAAAAAAAACATGGCACATCCAAAACTGTACAGCGCCCAAGGGAGAAGAAAACAGCATGACTAAGATATGAGTAAGAGGATGGATGAAATCTGCTCGACCACAAGCGCTTGTAACTGAGGAACTGTGAAGGCTGTCAAAACAAATCCAAGAAGGGAAATATGCCAATATGTAGAAACAATCCAAAAGAGATAAGCAGGAAATAAATAAACATATGTTGTTGAACTGTTCCAGATCCCCTTCATATTAATTACCAAGAACAAGCACCAATCACGGGCCAATTACTCCTCTGGCTGCTCAGTTCTAAATTATATTTTTATTGCTCGCTATTAGGCAGTAAAATTACATCCATCCTTGTCCACGGGAGAATTAATAATTCATTGGAAAGAAAGAGTCAATGATCCTTGCAGAGGGAATTCAAATGACCATTAAAGAATATGACTACCTCCGCAGCTGCTGGCAATGGTGTTACTACAACCTTTGTTGAGAGTTTTACTGCCTGAACACTTCCCACATATCCTGTCCACGATAAAGATGAGCACTTAGTATGTAAGGGGATTGAAAACAAACATATTATTGGGTCCATGACAAGTAAGAGCATCAACGATAAAGAAAAGGAAAAAAACATATACTTTTAAAAAATGAATTATAAAGTTCCTAAGATAATGTCTGCGTTACTGTTGGTTTTGTGTGGATTGGAAAACCTTTATATAATTTTAAAGAAAGTTCATGACTCATACTTTGCTTTTTACCTTGAGCAAATGCTAAGTTGTATTATTAAGGTAAATGTAAGACTTTTTAAGACCAAATCATGAAAATGCATTTAAAAATACGGTAAAAGCAAAAAGGTGAAAGTGACAAAATAACAATAAAGAAAAAATAAACTATACAATATTTACAAAATATTTACAGGCTTGTTTGGCTAAATCAAGGCAATGACCTCAACAAAATCTGTCAGCAACACGATCTCTCCTACAATACAACCTACTCCTACAACTACCCACACCCAGAGCGAAGGTTTGGGGCCATTTTATATCATTGGGCCCGCCCATGGGTTATACCATTTTACAGGTTGTAGGGTAACATGTAGATAAAAAAAGAAAATACATGAAAAGACAATAAACAAAAGTATAAATAAATGCACGTAAATAAATATGCATACAAAACTCAAAATACAACACAACCAGAGATGGCAAAAGTACACACATCCTTTACTTGTACTAGTAGAAGTACAGATACTCATGTTTAAAACGACTCTGGTAAAAGTTGAAGTACTGACTTACAGCCTGAAAAATGTACTTAAGTAAAAAAGTAAAAAGTACTCATTTCAACCACAGTCCAAAGGCATGCGGTATTGGTGAATAATAGGTAACTAAACTGGCAGTAGTGTATAAGTGTGTGTGTGAATGTGAGTGTGTATGGGTGTTTCCCAGTACTGGGTTGCAGCTGGAAGGGTATCCGCTGTGTAAAACATATGCTGGAATAATTGGCGGTTCATTTTGCTGTGGCAACCTCTGATAAATCAGGGACAAAGCTGAAGGATAGTGAGTGAGAGATAGGTAGGTAACTAGACCTCACATCTTATTGATACATTAATATAAACTAACTTACATTGTTTTATTTAATGAATACACATTAATTCTGTTACAGTTTTTCTCAGTCACTTTGGTCCATTTTTTAGATCAGAATTGAAATTCTCAAAGCTGTTCAATCTTCAGATCATCATTGTGTCACTTGTGCACATCAGAAAAGCAGTTTCTCATTATGAACAAGCTGCAAATGCTTTTGTACATCCATGCAAATGATTAAGTGCAATACTCTGCTCTTTCCTACATTATCAGTTGCTTATGTCATGTTGATCTAAATGTATTATTTTGGTCTCTGTTGAATAGTCTCACCCCAACAACATTTAATCATTTGTTCATGCCATAAGTCTTTACATGAAATACGGCTGAACAAGTTGTCATAATATTATGTCATAATGCATTTTTCTATACCTTTCCATAAGACTTTTTTTCTAAATCTGTCTACAATTGGTACATTTCTTCCAGGTGAATCTTGATTTTTTTCTAATGAAGGTCTAAAAGGAGGTTGTCCTATGTTCACATTTCTACTTTAGTTTTTACTTTGTGCTATGCTGTGCTGTCTTTTCCTTTCTGTATCACAATGACATGATCTGGCAACAAAATACAGTACAAACAGCCAAAAAATATTGCCATAGTTTACACCAGAACAGCCCTCCAGAGTACAGTTATTGACAACATGACTACTAAGTAATTTGAGTCTTATCCATACACAATGACAGCAGGACATGTCACTGACATGTTCATTGACACAGAAATTTAGTTTTGAGAGATGAACTTAGGTAATCCATGGTGTTTTGCTATTTATACACATTGTTTGAGAAATGCACTTAGGCCTGCTGTTTTGCAAATTTCAATTCTGGTCTGAGAAATGTGCCAAAGTGACTGAGAAGAATTGTAATACATTTATTCTATGCTAAAAGTAACATATACAGGCATGACTACAACCTACAAAACATGTACATGATCTGTTTTTCTCGTGATAAATTCATGATCTTTTGCATTATATTTTTATTCATAAATTGCCCAGTATAGTTACTTTTGTATTAAATTATTAATTGAAGACAACAGCATAGGCTTATATGTAAAATCATAGTCAATTTAAAAAATCAATAAAAATTGAAAAACAGCATAAATTCTGTATTAGAAAATATGAACTTATCAGAAATAAAGGAAATAAACCGCAATGCATAAAGTTTTTATAAAGTATTTGATTGTTTTATTACTTAATGTACAAATCTTTACAAAAAAGCACTATTTTTCGCGGTATTAGTTTGAAAGACCAGAGAAGCCTGTGCAGTATGATCGGAAGTGGACAAAAGACTTCAGCATTTAAACAACATGTTTTTGAGCTGGAATGTGTCTCTCTTGTTTACCTGTGATCAAAAAGAGCAAAAGGTGTCTTATTACCATGTAAACAGGGCAGCGTCAGTCATGTTAAATTCGCCATCTCCCTCTGTCACATCTGCGTAGTCATCATAGTAGCCTTTCTCATAGTAATCTTCATAAATTAGCCCACTTATGGTGCGCGATAGCCATAAAAACAAACAATCAATACAAATATAAACAACAGAGCATTGATTTTTATCACTGACCAGGAGGTCGTGACCCTGATGATGTAATCCAAAATGACCGCTCTGAAGTGAAGGCGGGAAAAGACTGTATAAATGTCTTTGTTTGAAATCTGAACAGGTTTGGTGTTGAGGAATGGAAACCAGTAAGAACATGTAATCTTTCCATGTTTTGTTTAAAAATGAGGTTTTAAAAGAACATGTGTCTGTGGTTATTTCAGTGTGTATGGGAAGATTATATTGGGCTATTGTTTGACATGGTTGTGAGATGGAATTGGAATTGAAATGTTACATAAACACAATGTTAACCTCAGACAATAATTCACATTACACAAACACACACATGCACAATACACCGATGACACTACAAAGATGGGTATATACTGTACATTTTGTTTGCCGGCAATAACACCATGTTTAGAAGTGTATGTATTTTATGTATGATTGTAATATGTGTATGTCAGTCAGTGTCTTTTCTCAGTTCCACTTACCCTGTATTTTATTTGTTTATTTTTCGGATTTTGTTTTTGTCTTACCTGCTTTCTGGAAGCATTCTTCGTCGACTCAAACCCCGTCGTCATGGTCAACTCCACCGACATACGTGTCAAGCTACTGGACAAACTGGTACTGCGGAAAAGCCGTCCACATGCAGGTAAGCGGTCTGCTTGTAAGCTCAAAAAGGAACAGCATCATATCCCCCTATAGCATTCGTTTTAAAGATGAAATGCAGCCATACATATCTGGCTACATAATTCACGATCTCCAAAAAATGTGTATAGAGCTACGTGTTTTAGAATGAGCCTGTGTTGGAATCAACCTACTGGTGAATCATGTGTTAGCTAATGCGGGACCAGCTGTGGTCAATATTTTTAGGTTATATATAAGCTATGTTCTCCAAAACAATGATACATCTAGGAGAAATAGGCTCTTTTTTTTAAAAGGAGAAATGAAAAAAATGAGCATCATGTCACTGACCACAGTATTAATAGCTAGCAAGCCATATGCAGCAGCCTGCGGTTTAACTATCTATAGATTGCAAGAGTCTGTAATAAGCTGCAGGGTTGCAAGCAGAGCCAACAGCACCTCGTTCTTTCGGGAAGTGTGCCCAACACGGGCCGGCCTTTTCCTACTGCAATTACTCATATTTCCTTCACAACCCTCAGAGACGGTGGAGGACAGCAGCCATCCATTCTGTACCTGCAGAAAACAAGTGCGGCGCATCTCTGCCATGCTCAGAAGCTCTGCTTTCCCACTCCTCTGGGCTGTAAGAGGTTTAAGATGGGCATGAAATGCAGTGATTATGACAGCAATAGAAAATGATGGGCTGATTGTGTTAAATCTGCCGTTATCAGACACAGCCCAATCAAAGAGGTTATCTGGCATTTAGGGAGATTCGTGCAACAAAATGACATCCAATGAAAAGAACTCTAATCCTTTCAAGAGATTTAAACAGCTCTGAAAAGGTTAACATGTCATCGCATGGCTGCCAAATGAAGGAATGCTCTCAAAATAAAGCAAACAAAACTTCTTTGAGGAAGATGTCAGGGAAGCAGGTATCCTAGGATCTCTGTCAAATATAAGCGGGCCTGTCGCTCAGATAGGGTTCTGAAAAAAAAAACAGCTTCTTTCTAATCCCTGAAAAACCTGAAATTGAAATTCCCATGAAGTGCTTTGAAATGTGCATTTTTGTTCAATGTGTGACGTTGTTTCAACTGAAACATGAAGCAGGGCAGAACATAGAGTAGCTCCTCCCCTTTTTAAAAAAATCCACTAGTGTTTTGTTTTTATCACAGCTCTGTCAGTGAGAGTCGAGTTCAAGTGCATCAAATGAAAATAAATTTGAAGGGGGGACTTATAAGATACTCTAGAGCATTTGATTGGTCAGGTGATTTGATGAAAAACTGAAGTACGCTGATGTAAAAAAAAAATCATGGTAACACGAAGTAAACAAGTCACACCTTTTACTACTGGTTTATTAAGATATTAACTTTTTATTAGCACTAATAAAGTATGATCTTATTTTACATCCCTAATACCTAAACCCTACTACTACTTTTCAAACTATTAATAAATAGTTAAAGGGTCACGAAACACCAAAACACATTTTTTGAGCTGTTGACAGTCACATATGTGTCCCACACTGCTATAAACACTATTAGGACACATATATTCCACTAAAGAGTGAAAATTGGTTGTTTTTGCGTTATTTTGAGCAAATTTGTTCTTCCGGTTTGAAACGAATTTTTGAAGCTGCGTCACGGCGATTAGATACTTGCGTGTAGTCCAGCGTGAAGAGTGGATGTCTGTACCTGCGAGTACATCATGACGTCTCTGAGCCTGTGGCATTAATTCATGAGAAAGGCTTGACCATCAGCGCGCTCTATTGTGTATGCAGTGCAACTTCATTAATATGCATGATAGCCACGAAGACTGTTTTACCTGTTACAGTGTTCAGACGACAGAGAGACGCCTTGTTGTGTTGCTAAAACAAGTGAAAGAACGAGAATTTGGAGACACGGGTCGTCAGTGTTACATTTATTATTGTGCTGCAATGAAGGTTTTGTTTTCATTTTCTCGCTATGAGAGCGCAGCTGGACTCACGTGTGGAATACAGTGCACGCAACAAGGGGCAGAAATGCGTTTGTAAGGAACATTTTTACCCAAGAGCTTTTCGCATCTGGAAATGATGAAATCCGGATTTGCCGCTCGTCTCCTTTTAAAAAAGACACTGCTCCAGTTTGTATAGATTGTCCTGTGTCTACAGATTTGGTAAGTGTGTGTGAGAGCAGTGCCCTTTGTTTATTCAGATGGCAAAGTTACTTCGTATCATCAGCAGTGCTCTTTCAGTTTTTAAAGACATACCATATTGAAAATGAGTGCATCTAAGTTACAGAGAAATGCGGAGGATTTTTTTGTCTCCCATACGCCGTGCGGTATCAAACATTACATTAAAACTCCACTCTCCGGCAGGTCATCTCGTTTGTAACGAGGGGACATGCAGGAAATGTTCCTGAATAAAAAGTGAAAGTGCCAAATGCTCCGGTTACTAAGGTAACCCTCGTTTCCCGAGGGGGCGAACTTCAATGCTAGGTAGAAAAACTTCCACTATGGAGATTTCGTTCAGAAAGCCAATCATCTGAAAGAGTATGTAAACGGCCAATGAAATGCCAATGAGTTGACAGCTTCAGCTTGTGCAGCTGATGCTCGTTGCAATTAATTTGGCTATAAGAGCACAGTGCGAGCAAAGCCAAAGCATCATTTTTAGCAGAAAAGACGTTCTCCTCAACAGCTATGGGGCAATCATTATGGTGAAGGAACATAGCATTTCCGTTCTCCCCCTCGGGGAATGAGGGTTACCTTAGTAACCGGACAATGCTATGTGGAAACTTCCACTATGGGGAAATGTTTGGAAATTGCCATAATCATTGAACCTTACCTTCGCCCCCGATGAGAGGTTTGCCAGGCAAAAAGAGCGTGAGCGCACCTACATCACCAGAGGTGCGGTCTTCCAACGTGTTCCCTGGGCCTTACTTATCCCACTTCAGCAGAAGATTTATGGATTTAGATATATTTTTCGGGAGTCGCAAATGCATCTAGATAATTTCTAGGAATTTAATACAACAGTACGTTGGGAGCGTGCAGTCCCGATAGGGAGGACGCTGCGGAGGCCACCTGTTACCCAAGTGGGGAGATTGGTGGCAGGAGAGCATATGGACTAGCACTGAGAAAGGGGGAGTACGCATATGAATATAAGATGGTTAGCGGTGAAGGGAAGACACGGGTCCGCCTGTGAGGGGGGACTGCACCGTGACAGTATAAGCATATGGGATTACCTAGTGGGGATCGCACATGGCGGGCACCTATACCCAGAACGCGGGCTGACCATAGGGCATACCAACAATGTAACGGGCCAGCGCCTGACTCCTCCGCTGAGTCAGATGCTGGGGGCCTCTGAGGAATATCTGCAGGGTTGGCCAAGCGAGGATCCGTGTTAGAGAGAATAACGCAGCAAGCGTTTTACAACACCTAACCGAATTTCTCATTCACCGCGTGAGGAAATCGGCTCCCCTCAAGATTAATAAATCTCACAATAGGTGTTGCCCAGACCGCAGCTCTACAATTTCTGTTAGAGAGGCGCTGCATGCTAACGCCCAAAAGGATGCATGCTTCGAGGAGTGCGCTCTCACTCTTGGGGGACATGGCTCGCCCTGGCTCAGATGAGCGAGGGAGATGGATTCCACTGTTCAGTGGGTATGTTCCAACCTCTGTTTGGATACGGCACTTCCCTTCTTCCGATCACCGTAACAGATAAAGAGCTGAGTACGGTCCGTATAATACGCAAAGCGTGAAGGACACAGCAAATAAAGGGGCTGGGTCTGCCTCCTCCGTGGGCAGCGCTTGCAGGTTCACTACGTAGCTGAAGGATTGCTGTAGGAACCTAGGGCGCCTAGTTAGGCCCAAAACACTGGCACATTTCGCTGACTGAAAATGCCTTCAGATACCCACCCATTTGGCAGATGCGAACGCAACCAGCAGAGCTGTCTACCTGGACTGAAATCTTAAAGATACTGAGTCGAGTGATTGAACAGACCTCTTCTAAGAGAGATCTCCAAGTGGGTAAAAGAGGAGAACAGGAAGAATTAATATCCACGTCTCGTGCCTCTGGGAACTGGATGATGAGGCGATGCTTCCCAGCACGCCGCCATTGCCGCATCCTCAGAGTGGGGATGATCGTAACGCCAACCCCTCAGAACAGAGGGGACAGCCTTAGCTCCAGCCAACTGAAGGATAGCATCACTCTGATCTGGCATGTTCGGGGTTTCGTTCTCAGGGAAAAAGGTAACCACACAGCGAATAGACTCCACTTCAGGGTGTGGGCACCTGAGTGACAGTGTTAACCACCTAATCGGTAGGTCACCTAAGTCCTCTGCTCTCCATCTATGAACCATACGTGAGGCATAGATCTAGGCACGGGTGCCAAAGGGTGTCTCTCCCCTGCTTCCAGGGTATGTGCCAGGTAGGTGCCATCACGTAGAGAGAGTTGAAAGCAGGTCCGATTGGGCCAAAGAGGTGCAATACGAGAGCTGTTCTTCGACCTCCCTGACTTTACACAGTATCTGTGCGATTAGGCTCACTGGAGAAATGCGTATTACGCACGCCCTGGGGCCAG
The DNA here is from genome assembly GCA_903798195.1 of Danio kyathit. Taxonomy (NCBI): domain Eukaryota; kingdom Metazoa; phylum Chordata; class Actinopteri; order Cypriniformes; family Danionidae; genus Danio; species Danio kyathit. The sequence goes on along the minus strand of LR812536.1, from coordinate 36,508,403 downwards.
CTGTGTAGCCAGTGGACTTTGCAGGGTTCACCAAGTAGGGAACTCAAGCGAGAGCGCACAAATCTCTGAGTTAGAGAAAGGCGAAGCCCTTAACAGCTGGCCAGTCGGGGGTGGAGTCTCCATTTTCCCAGGCGAAACTGCCATGAGAGCGCAAGGGCTGCACGGTTGAGCTCGGTGGGGAAAAATGGAATGCAGCGATTGCGCCGCGTATGACTCCGGGGGAGCAGACGGCAAGGGTGCTGAGACATGCGGCAAGAGCGGATACCACCATATGGTTGATATACGCCAGCGCCGCCGTGCTGTCCAACCTGACCAGCACGTGTTGTCGATCCAGCACTGGTAAAAAACGGCGGAGAACGACAATATGTCTGGACGCCTGTCCTAGAGGCACTCAGGCCTGTAGGAACGAAGGGTCATTCCAGGGGCTGAGGGCACGGTGACCCAGCGCAGTGACAGTCACTCGGTGTGTGCCTGCATGCCATGCGTGTCTGGGGACTTGATCATCAAGCCAGTGCTGAAGTGGTCTCATATGGAGTTATCCGAGTAGCATACAGCGGCTGCGGATGCCATATGCCCCAGGAGCCTCTGAAAGATTTCAGTGGGACCACTGTTTTGCTGTCGAACTCTCTCAGACAGTTCAGCATTAGCTGAGCGCTCTCTCAGGAGAGGCGCGCTGTCATAGTGACAGAGTCCAGCTCCAACGCAAGAAAATAGATCCTCTGCAAGGGGGCGAGTTTGCTCTTTTCTCGGTTGACCTGAAAGCCCAATAGGTGGAGGTGCTGGAGCACCTTGTCCCTGTGCATAGTCAATTGCTCCTGCGAGTGGGCTAAAATCAGCCAGTTATCGAGATAATTGAGTAAGCAGATGCCCGCGAGCCGAAGGGGCGCTAAGGCACCCTCCGCGAGCTTGGTGAAGACCCGCGGAGACAGAGAGAGCCCGAAGGGGAAGACTTGTACTGCCAGGCTCGCTTGACGCAGACTGCAGAAAAATGAGAGTATGGAGTATGGAGACATTAAGTATGTGTCCTTCAGGTCTATTGCTGCAGACCAATCCCGAGGACGAACGCACTGGAGGATGCGCTTCAACATAAGCATTTTGAACGGCAGCTTGTGCAGACAGCGGTTCAAAACGCGCAGATCTAGGATTAGCCGTAACCCACCAGTCTTCTGGGTACGATGAAGTACTGGCTGTAAACCTGCCAGGAGGACAGCAATCTTCTCTCGCAAGATTTACTCCCATTGTAACCCTCTGATCTGCCCGAGTGACCACCGCGGAGCGGAGGAAACTGGGGTGGATGGCTCTTTTGCAAGACCAACCACGATTTTAACTGCAGTGCCACCGCAGTGATGGCATGCACTGTCCGCGAGCACCACAATAACATGCTAGACCCCCAGACATGAAACGCAGTGCTCGTGCCCATCATCCGTGGACAGGAAACCACCGCATCCAGAAACGCACAGTTGGAGCGACGTCTTGAAAAAAGACGAACTGCACTCTTTTAGGAAATTCGCAACAATACATACCGCTCTGGAGGACCAGACCCAAAAGACGCCAGGCAAGGCAGTATCCCAAATCGACCGTCTGCCGCTGCGTGTCACACACTCTGGACGGAGAGCCCGCTCTCATTCACTCTCTGTCTGAAACTCAGCTGGAGGAACCCCCATCGACTCTCTCAGAAGGCTGTTGAAGTATCTGAAGTGAAAATGATGCTTTGGCTTTGCTTGCACTGTGCTCTTATAGCCAAATTAATTGCAACGAGCATTAGCTGCGCAAGCTGAAGCTGCCAACTCATTGGCATTTCATTGGACCGTTTACATACTATTTCAGATGATTGGCTTTCTGAACAAAATCCCCATAGTGGAAGTTTTTCCACATAGCATTGAAGTTCCCCTCCCGAAGGGGAACAGCAGTTAAATTCGCCAAATTAATAATTTGGCAAATAATTTGATTACTGATGTCCATGTAAACACAGTCACCGTCTTTCTCCCCTGCGTCTGTGTTTTTGTGTTTTCAGCACGTACCCAAATGGAAGTTCCCTTCTTTGCAAATCCTTCCCTCTTTCCCTCCCCTGACACTCCCACACTCCCAGAGCTGGACATGCCCACCTTCCTTACTTTTTCCAAACTAGAGGTGTGAAAACACCCTGCTGAGAGGGATTTGTGGCCCTTTAAAGGGTCTATGGGAGTTTCCATTTGGGCACGCAGATGCAGGGAAGAAAGAGAGTGACTGTTTACATGGACATCAGTAATTTAATTACTTGCTAAATTATTAATTCGTCGACTTTAACTGCAGTTTGGCACTTTAACGTTTTATTCAGAAACATTTCCTACATGTCGCCCGTGACAAACGAGATATTGAAAGTGAGGAACTGCTGGAAGAGTGGAGTTATAATGTAATGTTAGATATTGCACGGCAAATGGGAGAAAAAAATCCTCCGCTTTTCTCTGTAACTTATGCACTCAGTAGGTAACGTCAGAAAGCCGTGTGTGATCCTGTCACAAAATATGGCGAAAATCCTGCACGACGGGAATAGTTTGTGTTTACATGTTTACACTCGGAGAGCAGCATTTACAGCGGATCTTTCAGTCTATAATATTGTACTATAATATACTGTACTTATAGTACATACATAGTACATATAGCAAACTTAGTAACTAAATAATTTTGACTATGGTATGTCTTTAAAAACTGAAAGAGCACTGCTGACGATACGAAGTAACTTTGCCATCTGGGTTAAACAAAGGGCACTGCACTGCACACACTTACCAAATCTGTCGAGACAGGACAATTACACTCAAACTGTGTTTTTTTTTTAAAGGAGATGAGCGGCAAATCCGGATTTCATCATTTCCAGATGCGAAAAGCTCTTGGGTAAAAAATATTTCTACAAACGCATTTCTGTCGTGTGTCGCGTGTCGTGTGCACTGTATTCCATACGTGAGTCCAGCAGCGCTCGTATAGAGGGAAAATGAAAACAAAACCTTCGTTGCAGCACACTAATAAATGCAACACTGACGACGCATGTCTCCAAATTCTAGTTCTTTCACTTGTTTTGTCAACACAGCATGGCGTCTCTCTGCCGTCTGAACACTGTAACAGGTAAACAGTCTCCGAAGCTATCATGCATATTATTGAAGTTGCGCCGCATACACATTATAGCGCGCTGATTGGTTTGAACAAAGTCTTTCTCGTGAATTAATGCCGCACCCTCACAGACGTCACATTGTTCTGGCAGGGACAGACAGCCACTCTCCATGCTGGATTTACACGCAAGTATCTCATGGCCGTGACGCAGCTTCAAAAATTCATTTCAAACCGGAAGAACGAATTTGCTCAAAATAACGCAAAAACAACAAATTTTCACTTCTTAGTGGAATATATGTGTCCTAATAGTGTTTAAAGAGTGTTTTTCTTTCAAGAGTAGTGAGTAGTGAGTATTACACTGTGAAAAATTGATGCGTTTACATGCACTTTGTTCAGGGATGTGTAAACGTAACATCTTTCTATATTTGTTTCAAGAGTTCACACTTAGCTGATGATTAATTATAAAGCTTGTTTGGCATGCTGTCCCGGGAGAGAGCCCTGAGCTCATGAGATCCTCGAGCCCGGGGCTCCCTCCCGTTGCAAGGCGAGAGGGGAGATCGAGCTCAGGTAGATCTTGAGAACTCCCCTTTCTTAGTGTTTAAAGCGCAGATAGTAGTTCTCTTTAAAGAGGTAGGTACTAGATAGGGAGCAAGTCTATAAAGTTAACCAAACAATAATTTAAGTTGCATGTTTTTAATCGGTGGGAGGAAACCGGAGGACCCGGGGAAAACCCACGTGAGCACGGGGAGAACAAGCAAACTCCACACAGAAAATGCCCGCTGGTTTGGTAAAGCCTAGAACCATTGACATTCTTGCTGTGAGGCAACAGCGCTAAGCGCTGGGCCACCGTGTCACCCATCTACAAAGGGAAGGAGTAGGGGTGGAAGGGGGGATTCTTCAAGCGAAGATAGCGGTGATATGAAACCCGGGGTATTTATAGTAGCTTAGGGATCGTCTGATTGGTACATGGTGATTTGGATAATGTGGGTCCAGCCGCTAGCAATCATAAGCACATGATCCTCTCAAAATTAGTTTATAAATAAACTTCACTTATTTTCTCCAGCCTTCCTTACATTGTTTGTTTGTTCTGTCCTTCATTCATTCATTTGTTCGTTTCTTTCCTTCACACATTTGTTCCTTTCTTTGTTCCTCCCTTCATTCATTCACTCATTAAATTGTTCGTTTGTTAATATTTTTGTTCCTTTCTTCATTGGGTCTTTTGTTCATTCATTAATTCATTCTTTCTTTTGTTCGTTCCTTCCTTTGTTTGTTCAGTCCATCCTTGAATCCTTCCTTTCTTTGTTCGGTCCTTCCTTCCATTCCTTGTTTGGTCCTTCCTTCATTCTGCCCTTTCTTCCATTATTCATTCGTTCTATTTAGTGATTGTTTAAAGCTGTTTGGTGATTTCAGTCATCACGCAGTCGACATTCTTTATTTTTTTCATCAGTGACATGCAGTCTATAAAAAGCCTCTGGGTCACTGCGTGTAAAGATTTTGGACATCTTGGACATTTTTTAATGCTTCTAAAAGGTTTGCTGCTTTTATAAAGCGCCCATGTCTTTTGGTAGTTCAGTGTGATGCAGTTTACTTTCTATGTGCGATTTGATTGGACAGGAATCACAGGATTGATTTTTCTACTTTAGCCTATCACCATAGACAAGAAAGAAATAAAGTGGTAGTAAAAAAGAAAGAAGTAGCATTAAAAATGTACTCAAGTGAAGGTAAAAGTACATATTTTTAAAACTGCTTAGCAAATTACAATTCCTAAGAAAAACTACTCAATTACAGTAATTGAGGTATTTGTAACTTGTTAGTTTACATCACTGGTTAATAGTTTGTTAATAGCATGAGTTGTACATTAATATAAAGAGTGACCGCACACTAGCTTACTTGTACAGATATCCCTAAGACTAACGTACTGATACTAACATCTATAAGACTTTATTTTGATTTCACAGGGACTTTAAATTAAAGCTGTTCTTGCAGTTTATTGCTTTTGCCCTTTTCACTTGACTGCAACTTTCTGCAGCAGTAAGACAAGGGCAGATAGAAAAAACAAACCTCCAAAGTTCCTTCATGAGATGGAGTCTCTGCACTGCTATGCAATTAAAAAAATGAGATATTAGAGTGCACAATGAACAGAACATGAAAAAAATCATGCAAATTAATTATGGATTTAATGTCAGTGAAAAGAGCATCTTGGGATGCAGCAAACAAAACAGCTCAATAATCCTCTTTTTAGACTAAAACCTTTCAACCTTTCGGTTCTCCTTCCCAAACTCATCGAGCCAATGGTGAAAGTCCCACAGAGAGATGCATTAACCTGTGTATTTGCCCCTGAGATATGTGACCTTGACTCATGAGGCACAGGCTTGTGGCATTAAACTCAGTGCCTGACTGTCACAGCCATCTGTGCCCTGAGGAGGAGGTCTCTGTGTGATTTCATCCAAAATGTGGGCCTGAGCCGTTTCGATCCATCTCACTTTCTGCAGCAATGTTTATTTCTGAGCAAAAAGGTCACTTGATTATTTAAGGCGTGTAGAACCTTGTGAAAAAAGGTTAGCATATTTTTTTAAGATCGTACTTGTTATGGAAAAAAACATATACTTTAAAATGCTCCTAGTATGCCTTTTTAAAATTAACATTTTCCTGTAGCTGCTTTCAGTTTCAAAAGTCTGCAAAGTTTAAAAATCAAAGATCAAGTTGCAAAGTGAAAGGATGAAAGTTTGCAAAAGGATGAATTTTGCAAATAATGTATTTTTCACTAAAAAGACCCCAATAGATTCTAAAGCAGAAGTGCTGATAAAAATCAGGGCCTGGTTGAGGTGTTTTGTGGATTTTGGGGTTTTTACAGTGTGATTACATATTGATGAAGCTCTTCGTTGATCAGTTTGAATGTGTCAGTATTTGGGTTTTGGTCACATGGTCAAGGAAGAGACAAAACTAGATATCTTTTGCTCTGTCTTCTTTTTTCTGTAGCTCTTTTCTGCACTGGCTCTTCTTCTCTCTGGCTCTTGATCTAGCTCTTGCTTGTGCATTTGTTCCTTTGCCTCCCTTTCAGGTAACTTTGTACATTTAAGCTGGGTACAATTAATGTTATAAGTTTTTGTAATTTCATCTTTTATCATTTTATACAGTTAATTTGTAACTGAAGTTGTAAACATAGCAAAATGTTATTAAATCATTTCATTATTTCACTTTCGAACTAATAAAATTTTTAGTCATTTGGCAGAACTACAGTTGAAACTGCTGTAGTTAAATACGCATTTTTACAAAATAAACTATTGAAAAGAACTGTCATGGGGGGGGGGGGATGCAAGGTCAAATTTTACTTGACCTATAGGCTCAGGGTTATGTACCATTAAAGCAAAATCTAAGTTTATAACATCCCCAGTACAAAAAGAATTAGCAAAAAATATTTAGAATCTAACCTCATAGAGCATAAAATAATAGAAAAACCAATGTCAGCATATAAACTAGTATAACACTACTGTATACTAGTAGGAATTATACATTTTAATGCAATTCTGCTAAAAGTTGTATTAATGTATTTAAATCTATTTGTATAACTACACATCTCTAATAATGGAAATGCAATTTAGCACATTTGCACAAATGATCATAAAAGTATTGTGTGCTTGAATATGTTTGAATATATGAATTTAATTGATGTAAAGCATGATTAAAACAACTATTTAGTTATGCATGAAGCTGAAACCTTTAATTTGACATTGTTGCAAAGTATCCTCTAAAAAAGTATACTAATTAGTGGTAAGAAACTTTGTTGAACATTGCAAAATTCTAATTACACTTAGGGCAAATTATTTGAGTTCATTATATGCAAGATTGTTTGTCACACATACTAAATAGGTTAGCTCACATTACCATGAAATTTTTTATTTACAAAATTACACCGTCATGTCATAGATTTTGCATCTTCAGAACATAAATTATGGTATTTTGTATTAAATCCGAGAGATTTATGTCCCTTTATTTCTGATGGGGTTAACAAACCCTTCAAGACTTTAAGAACACCATTAAAGGGATAGTTCAGCCAAATTATTTCACCATTTACCAACCCTTCATTTGTTTAAAACCTGTTGGAAAAGATATTATAAAAAACTGAAAACCTGTAACCACTGACTTCTATTTGTTTTACCATAAGCTGCGCTATACTTGGGAGGTCGAGGAGACAAAGGTTTGATTCCAGCAAATCCCGAAACCAGGTGTACCATGCCAGCAGTGGGAGCCCTCTCCCAAGTACTGACTCGGCTCCGTTTCCTCTGCACTCACTTCCTGTTGGGTAAACATTTTAGCAAGGATTTGGACACTGTTACTTTGTGATGTATTGTACAGTTTACCTTGTACAGTTTACTTACCGAGCGTTCCATGTGGTTTTCTGAGTGCTTTCCTGTGTATGACCTGTTTATCGCACGTGCGTTCCTTGGTTTTGCCCTATTGCTCGGTTTTGGGACTGTTGACCCATTGCCTGCCTTATCACTCATGCCTTTTGGATTTTCCCTGTGTATGTTGAAAGATTTGGACTGCTCATCTGGTTTTGATACTGTGCCTGTTTTAGTGTAAAGGTTGTTTTATACTTCTGTGTCAAGTCACATAGACCTTGCCATGGCTGACACCAATGCTGATGCACACCTCTTAATGATGCGTATCGCAAGCTCTGTGATTGGTCAGTTTGGTAGCACTAAAAAGCATGGGCGGTGCTGTGAGCCGCAAGCCCTATGGAGCAATTGTTTACAAGCGTTGAGTCCCGTAAAGGAGCTCCAGATGGAAACTTTTGTTTTGTGTTTACCTTGTGATTACGGTTGTTGCACGTCTGTCAGGTCTCACCTCTGAATGAGCAAAATTTAGCTACTTGTAGTGTTCAGAAAAAACAAAACACCCACAAAGAAACTCAACACAAAGTAACATAAAAACCTAATGCCAGCTAGTGTTTCGGAAGTGTTATTGCGGAGCAACACAGAAGTATAAATGCATGGCTATGCGCAAGGCAGGCACCATGGGTCACACCGATCACTCGATGCAGAAATATAAATCAGCCTTAAGCCTTTCATTAAACTTTCACAAATGGATTCTAAGGTCGCCTCAGCATCTTCGTTATTCCAGGTAAAACGAATGAGCTGGTGGGTCAGTTGAGATTAAATCAAGATCAAATATTATGCATGACAAGTCGACCAGCTTCTCTCATGGATATGGATGCGCACGTGAAGGATGTTGACATATACAGAAATTTACACAGTGGCCTCTGGTGGATTTATGAGAAATGGCAGGAATGAAAAAAACATGCCCCAGTAATGCATTTGAGAATAAAAATGAACACTCCAGTGAATTTTTGTTTTTGAAAAACAAAAACAGCAAGAAGACGTTGTCCAGGGTACATATTTCTCGGTTTTCAAAAATGTAGCTCTGGGCACATATTCCCTGGGTTGGCTTGATGTCAGTGGTTGCAGGATTTCAGCTTTCTACAAAATATCTTCTTCCTCACAAAAGTTTGGAACAAGTTAAGTGTGAGTAAATAGCGAGTAAATGAAACTTTTTTTAATGAAAAATCCTTTCAAGCGCATTTCTTTTTCACAAGGAGAGATTCCTGTCAAGACAAGCAAAAATTGAGTCAAACTAGGATTATTTAAGTCAGTTCTGCACAGTTAGGAAATGATGAGCGCTACTATTTGTGTGCTAAACAAGACAGTGCTGCCTTGTTGTGCGCTTTCTATTTCAAAAGCCATCTGCCGCAGCCTAATACTGAAGAATGCGACAGATTTCCCTCTAACAGATACATCAACACAAGCAGGCAGCCGTACAAATGAAAATAATCCATTCCATCAAAATCTACTGCTCCAGACAAAGTAGACAAAGGAGATGTCATCCGTGTCAGAACAAAGTGTGAAATGTTTGTTTTATCATGCCGCAGGCCTCACGTGTAAGACAATAGACAAACATTAGGATGTGGCCTCTCAGTCAGTCATGATACAGCCGCAGAGGAAAAAGAACAGACAAATTACAGCTAATTGCAAGTTGAAAAATCAGAAAAGAGAGGGGCGGCAATTTTGTGTGCCGAACCCAGTGCGTAAAAGCCTCTGAAAACGGCTGGAGGATGTTCGCGACGAGCCCTCATACAGCTCTTAGGGTTCGCCAACACCTTTTATGGCTAGACGAAAGCTGTAACTGCCTATCACTCTATTAACAACACAGAGAATGCTCGTTTCCTAGCAGCAAAGCGCACGCTAAAAGACATTTAATCACAGACAGCAGGGAGCTTTTAAAACATGTTAAATGACGGGCCTGTTTCAAACGCATTCATTGCATTGTTAGCGAAATCCGTCTGTAAGTGAAAAGTAACATTTGATTGACTATTTTTATATGGATGGAAGTCCAGGGTTAAACACACAGAAAATACTCAATATTCAGTTTCTTCAGGTTATCACATAATAAAAGCAAAAGGAAACTGAATCCTTATGCCTGGAATTACTGAATGAAAATAAATGAAAATGGAAAGAGGATGAAATAAGTGTGGTGCTTTAAAAAAACTCTAATTTACCAGTGATGTTTTCCCTTTCAATCTGAAATGTCGTTAAAAGTCCAGTGACGGCAGTATGTGAAATATATATGTGAATCTAAATAAAGAGTATTTCCGAGAGCTATAATCAGCCATGACAGACAGGCAGATGTCTGCTTAAATTACACTGTATGCAGCCTCTCCAGTTGCAAAAATATCCTGATTTAAGCATAAAGAACCTTTCACACCAAATGCAAAGCGAAAGAGTGAAGCAAATCGCAGGCGAATGGTCTATTCACACCAAAAGCAAAACGAATATCTGAAATAAAGAGCAGTATGATGCAGCTCCTGTCAGGTGGTCTGTCAAGACTGTGATTATTGATAAGGATAAACAGTCTCACAGAAATCTATGGTACAAGACAAGTGTTTGTGTTATGCAAGATCATCACTAATGTCTAGTGACAGTGATAAATATACAGTATGCCTTTGGAGACAGTGGATTTGATATTAGAAATCTGCACTACAATATTAAAAGAGCTTTGTAAGAATTTGCTTGTTTTGGTGGATTTTTTTAATTTTATTTAAATCACTTATACATAACTGAATACATAACTATGTTCTATTGTCTCAAATAGACATTACAATCAGACATTGCAAACGTGGAACTTTCATGAAAAGAACCAATCCAGGCTCATTCTGATTACGTACCTCTATATCCATTTCTTTACCTCTATATACATTTGCACCAGCTGATCGTAGGTTCTTTCTTAAACTGGAATGTAAAGCACACTAGGGGCTTAGTAACTACTAGCTAGTTTGTAACTAAATTTGTTCTCACTTTGGTTGCAAAGTTTTGGTTGATCTTAAGGCAAACCATAGTTAGTAGGTCGTAAGCTCTGTAAAGTTATGCTTAATATCCAATAAAAAGCATTTAGATCATTAAGCTGCTTTAAAATTCTGCAACTAATGCATCTATATATAACTGTCCTATGAAAATGAAATTATAAATCACATTTTTATAGCACATTAAATTACAATCAGTCACTACTAACAGATGACGCACACATCTGTATCGCCAGCCGTGAATGCATGCAAAATATTAAACTTGATTTTTTTTTATATCATACATATGAAAGAGAAAAGAGCAGGGAGAAGAACTCAGTAATAAAGAAATTCTTGTTTTAATTGGTGGACACAATTAGCACAAAACACTCCTTGAAAGAAAATAAACTCTTCTTTCACAAACCAAAACAAATGCAAGATTTGAGAGGAAAATAAGGCTGTGAGTAGAGGGAGATCATTCTTCATTATTATTGTGAACTCTTCAGTGTAAACTAATCTTGCTGCCATCTCTCCTTTATGGTCATTCATGGGGGGAGGCTGCTGTAAATTTTTAGTTGGAACGTGCAACACAAAAATATTTAGTAATTTGTAAGTTGTAACGTAGTATCCCTTTAAGTCACAACTAGGCTATGTTTTTAACTTGTGCACTGCTGGTGCAACTGGCCCTTGGAGAGCACCAAATACGTCCCAGCTATTTTTTTTTTTTTTGCAGTGTTTGTTTTTGAGCTGAGGCCCTGTGTATGCTTTTTCAGATCTTAAATTTCTCTCGCGAATGCCATTCGCGCCTGCTGTTCTCAGGTAAATCCACCAGAGGCCGCTGTCGACTGACTGACTGACTGACTGACTGACTGATTGACTGACTAATCCTGACTAATCCAATGGTCGCTATCGCTCACATAGACCAAAGTCGCCAGAAGTCACTCGCTCTCTGTTGAAATCGTCGCTTGTCACTTTGCCAATGTGACTTGCTCGTAGTGTGAATGAGGCTTGACTCCATATAAATGACTGCAAATTTTAGATTTTTAGCACTTAAAAATATAAATGACCTAATAATGATAGAAGAATAACATGTACACAATATTATCACATATAAACAAAGGTAGACACATTTAAAAAAAAAAAAACATTTTACTTTAGGTTTTTTCTTCTTTTTTTGCAAGAAAAAGTCTAGCATTTTTACACAGTAAGAATTCACTGCCTAGAGCGATTTAAACTGCTATTAACATTTATACCTGTTGTAAATAAACCATACAGCCTTCTGAAAAGAAGTCTTTAATCTCCAACTACAGCATAAGTGAAGCTTCCCTGCATTTTCTGAAACACAGTCAGGTCTGCAACCTTTGAGTCTCAATAATAGAGATGCATTTCTCTTACAGTGACCACTGAATATAAGATAACCTATAGTTAAAAATACTTTTTAATAGTATTGCTATGTTTTCTCTTCTTTAATGATAATGTTTAGCCTTTTTTTCTACAGTAAGAATTATCTGCCTAGAGCTATTTAAACTCCTGTTAACATTTATGCCTGGTGTGAATAAACCATGCAGGTCTCTTGAAAGAAAAAAAAAAGTATTTCATCTCCAACAATGAGGTGATGCTTCCATGGATTTTCTGAAGCACAATACTGGTTTTAAGTCAGGTATCCAACCTTTGAGCACCACTAATGGAGATACATTTTTTCTTACAATGACCATTTTTCACCAGGGCAGTCTTTTGATCTGTGGCAAAAGAACAGTTGGAGCTGAGCAGTAAAGATTGTGTGAAGCGGAAAGCATTGGAGAAGTGAGCCTGTAGTTAAGAGGGCCGTTGACAGAGCGTTTCTTTATCAGTAAGCAACTGATGTCCCAAATACTGTAATGACTCCAATGATGACTAATGAATCATTAGGCAAATGTATAACCTTGCAGAAATCTTCGAAGCAGCGTTTGAGTGAAGCAGGGACAGCAGAGGCAGCAGAATGTTAAGTGTTGAGGGCAAAGAAAGAGGAGGAGGAGGTGAAGAACGTCCCTGAGAGAGAAAGAGAAAAAGAGGACAAACAGCTGCTGTTGCAGAATGAAAAGCGGAGCATTACGGGCTTTTGTTTTGAAGACACAACAGTAAAATGCAGTTGTGGTTCTGCTGAAAGTGTGTGATATGAAAAAAGGAAGCAATTACTTCTAAATTTCCAATTATAGTTTGGATAAACACCTCAGAGGAAAATTCACTAAACATTTCAGTGCAAATAGCAGTGTCTTATTTGCTAACTTTCTGCAATTCCTGTTAAACAAATGCTGAAAAAGCTTGACCAACATTGGTTTATAATCACAGAAATTCCATTAAAGACTATTAAAGAACCCAATTAAATTGAAGTAGGAATTTTTAAATGTCGTGCACAGCAGTGATTTAGAACTATTTGTGGAGCAATTTGTTTGTAATAAGTTATGATAGTAATCTTTATAAACAGGAAATCTTTTTTACTTTAAAAAAAAGTAAAAATCTATATGATTAAATATTAACACAAACTGAAATCATCCAAAGGTTGATTTTCTAGAGTTAATATGCTTATTTGAAATGTGACAGTAAAGGTATTAATAATATTAAATGACTTCTAATTTATGAAATGCATGTTAACTGAACTTTTGATCAATCTAAGTATCTTAAAAACAGTTTTCAACATTAATGATGATGTGAAATATTACCTAAACACTTAATGAGCATATTTAAGAATAATTTCTGTAAGATTGTCTGACATTGAAGACTGGCATAATGGTTACTGAAAAATCAGCTGTGCATCGCATGAATAAATAGTATTTTTAAAAATAATAAAATGGTTACTAAATGGTTATTAAAATGATTACATTGTAATAATATTTTATTGTAAAACTTCACTTTTCATCAAATACGCTTTGACTCCATTACAAATGGTTACATAATAATAATAATAATTATAATAATAATAATAATAATAATAAACATTTAAACAGTGTATGTGTTACAAGCAATGTGTGAAATCCAGCATTCTATAGAATGCCTAGGAAATGTATGAAATGCCTAAAATCGAACTTCAAAGTATGAAATAATTGTTACTTTATACATATACATTCTATAGCATTCTATAGTTGTTGTGCGGCAAAGTATGTAACTGGCCTACCCCCACCATTTTTCCCACCACTGAAATTGGTGGAGGTGCTTGGGTCGTTGTTTGATGATGGCGATGGAAGCATTTTAGTGTTGACCTTTATTGTAAGACAGCATATTGCTGGTATGAGGTTCCACTACCACATCACAGACAATATTGTAACAAATACTTCAATCTCAGTTCCTCTGTCATTGTTTTGTAAGAACATTCATTCATTCATTCATTCATTTTCTTTTCGGCTTAGTCCCTTTATTAATCTGGGGTTGCCACAGCGGAATGAACCGCCAACTTATCCAGCACACGTTTTACGCAGCGGATGCTCTTCCATACACACCCATTCACACTCATACACTACGGACAATTTAGCCTACCCAATTCACCTGTACTGCATGTCTTTGGACTGTGGGGGAAACCGGAGCACGCGGAGGAAACCCACGTGAACGCAGGAAGAACATGCAAACTCCACACAGAAACGTCAACTGACCCAACGGAGGCTCGAACCAGCGACCTTCTTGCTGTGAGGCGACAGCACTACCTACTGCGCCACCGCGTCAGCCCTTTGTAAGAACATCATATGCTTTATTTCGTATTCCTTCCACTTTAAAATACGTAATGATCAATAAAGGCTTTTGTTGTGCTCTTCTGGCTTGTCATTCTATATACAGTAATGCCTAGGAAAAGTATACAAATTCTTTACAAAAAACTGATATTTCATATTTGCTTAATATCATCAGGCATTCTATACATTTAGTCCCAATCCCAATTCTAGCCACTGGGTAGCCACAGGGTATTCGACTGACACTCGAATACCCTGTCATAAAGGTCTAGTGGCTGGGAATAATGTTAATGTTGTTTTTGTGTGTGTTTAGATGAATATGGCCACTGTGTAAATGCAGTACAGTTATGAGCCTATTGCCACAAAATATCATTATGATAACATAATATATGCCTTCAGTGTTAAATTTTGAAGTTTCAAACTCTGTTTTAATGGCCAAGGGAAATGGGAAGAGGTAGGGGTACAAAAATAGAATAGGGATTGGGCCTTAATAGGCATTCTATACAATACCGGGATTTCACACATTGCCGGTAACATATATATATATAAAGGTATATCATTGGTACATGGTACAGGTTCACCAACTTCTAATACAATGTTAGCACTTTGTCATGCTACTACAACCACAATAGTTTCAATAAATTTCTACAAAAATTAACTGCTGTACTGTAGTCTTTCATTCATTCCTTTTCTTTACAGCTTGGTCTCTTTATTCATCAACGGTCGCCACAGCGAAATGAACCGCCAACTTATCCAGCACATGTTTTACACAGTGGATGCCCTTGCAGTCACAACACAACACTGGTTGGGTACACACTTTTTCACACACATACAGTATGGCTACTGCCAATTTAGCTTATTCAATTCACCTTTACTGCATGTCTTAGGACTGTGGGGAAAACCGGAGCACACGGCTGTGAGGCAATCGTGCTACCCATGGCGCCAACGTGAGTTGTAAACAAATACCCGAATAAAAATACCTGAGATACCTGATTACAGTGCCAATAATTATCATATAAACCAAGTCCAACAACATATTATACATACAGGGAAACAAAAACAACATCCTAGTTTCAATAATTCTAGAAGCAAAAGAACTCTAGTGTTCAGTGAGCAAGAATGCACTGTACTTCCGGAAGCTGCACAGCATAAAAACAAGACAACAGCTTCACTTTGAAAATAATTATATCACAATTACAAATGCAGCTGCGGAGATGAGTCACATTAATTACTTTAGGTTCATTTGCAAATTAGCAGTATGCATCAGCTATTAAAAAAGTGTGACAATTAGCACTTTGATACGTAAGTTTTCAAAGCTTCATTAAGCATTAACAAACTTCTAAAGAGGACAAACAATCTGTTCCTGGGACGCCAGTTATTTCTCTGATAAATGGAGCGGTTTCATAAATAACGCCATAGCATTCCAGCCAAATCCTTTTTTTATTTGTATAGAGCTTTCGTAGTACATATTGTTTTAAAGCGGCTTTATAGAAAATCATCCCTTAATGCCTTTAGTAAGGGAGCCAAACAGCAGTGGTGAAAGGCACATGGTGGCTTTCCAAAGCTCATCAATACACACACACTGACACTTCACAGGCGGTTGCTAAGAGTCACAAAAGTATAGCCTCAGAAATGACCACAGAAACAAATAAGCTCCTTTGTGACCCAATCACCACTAAAACTGTACACCCAGCTTCATGAAACTGACATTTATGGCAGAGCTGCCATTCACAAATCATTTGTATCCATGGCAACATACAAAGACACTAGATGTGCTATAAGAAGCTCATGACATGAAATGTGATAGAGTCACGAGTCATTTTCAGCCTATTTGTTACATCTAGATAGGTTTTGGTTTGGTAATAAAGTGGTAAAAGAAAGTATGTCGGATAGGCCATGACACATTTAGTTTAATAAACAGCATCCCCTCCCCATCTTAAATGAACAAATGAAACGCAATTTACAACAATTTGTCAAATATTTTTACTCGATTTTTCTCAAATAAAAGTGGCAACAGTACAGCAACGGGCAGTTTCAAATGAATACTGTACATTGTTAATAATTTATGAGAAAGTAAATGTCACAGAATCACTTTTCCTCCAGAACTACATTGGACCTCAGCCAATGCTGGAATTTAAACATGATATCCTTTAAAGGGCCACGAAACCCCCTGTCTCAGCAGGGTGTTTTCACACCTCTGTTTTGAAAAAAGTCAGGAAAGTTGGGCGTGTCCAGCTCTGGGAGTGTTGGAGTGTCGGGGGAGGGAAAGAGGATAAGATTTAACATTTGGGCGCGCGCTAAGTTTGACAGGAAAAACAAACACACAGAGGCTGATTTGATATGGTGAATAAGAGAAAAAAATCCTCCGCATTTCTCTGTAACTTATGTACTCGGTAGGTAGCGTCAGAAAGCCGTGTGTGTATAGACTATCCTGTCACAAATTGCAGCGAAAATCCTGCACGACGGGAATAGTTTGTGTTTACATGTTTACACTCGGAGAGCAGCATTAAAACAAAGGGCAGTCCACTGCAAACACTTACCAAATCTGTAGACAGACAATCAAACTGGAGCTGTGTCTTTTTATTAAAAGTAGACGAGCGGCAAATCCGGATTTCACCATTTCCAGATGTGAAAAGCTCTCGGGTAAAAATGTTCCTTACAAACGCGTTTCTGTCGCGTGTCGCGTGCACTGTAATCCACACGTGAGTCCAGCTGCTCTCTCATAAAGGGAAAATGAAAGCAACACCTTCGTTGCAACACACTAATAACACCTACGAATTTTGTCTTGAAATTCTTGTACTTTCACTAGTTTTGGCAACACAACGTGGCGTCTCTCTGCCGTCTGAACAGTGTAAACTGGTAAACAGTCTCCGGAGCTATCATGCATATTAATGAAGTTTCACGTCATACACAATAGAGCGCGCTGATTGGTTTGAAGCACGTCTTTCTCATGAATTAATACTGCACACTCAGATGCGTCAGAACGTCCTAGAAAAGACAGACAGCCACTCTCCAGGCTGGATTTACCCCTAAGTATCTCATGGCCGTGACGTAGCTTCAAAAATTCGTTTCAAACAGGAAGAACGAATTTGCTCAAAATAACGCAAAAACAACTTATTTTCACTTGTTAGTGCAATATATGTGTCCTAATAGTGTTTATAGCAGCGTGGGACACATATATGACTGTCAACAGCTCAAAAAATGTGTTTTGGTGTTTCGTGACCCTTTAATGGTTTGTTACATTGCACATTGTGTTTTGTAATACTAATAATAATGACTATGAAATTCAACTTAATTTAATTTTATATATAATAAACAACACTTAAATTATACGCAAACTTCACATAAGATAGATTTTGTGTCACCATTAATTACCAATTAATTAATTAAAGGGCACCTATTTTACAACTTTTTCAAGATTTACTGATGTATAATGCATAAAACATAGTGAAATTATTATGTGAAAATTAGTTCTGCTGTTGTTTATAAGTTCTATGAATATGTCTGAATATGTCCCAGTGTAGTGAGCCAAGCTCATAAGTGTCTTTACCAGTGCACACAACCTACACTGTAAAGCTGGATTTATACTTTCACCTTGTGCCGCATCGCGCACCTCCACTGACTGCGCGCGCACCTGGCGAAATGGACAAGGCTTTTATACTTGCCACGTTCGCCGTTGTGATATTCTTTTAAACGGCAGGGGGCGCTAAAAAGAAACTGACTGTAAAATCAGACGGATAAACAGAGAAGAAGGAAGTTTCCGGAACTACGTCATATCATTAATATTATTCAATATTTTTAAACAAATTATTTTGTTTGTTTTTTATAAATTATTATAATGATTATGAGGATTTTTATATCCATTCAAGTTTTTTTAAATCAAACTTTGATGCATCACTTGCTTTGGTTCATATCTTAGACGGTTCTACCTATTATAATTTATTAAAATATTAATGACAAGAGAACATAAGTTGCTCTACAAATATTTTTTTTTTATTATGGCAACAATAAAAGCAAAAAAACGTACACTAAAAAATACACATTTGTTTTTTTAGATTTAGCCGGCTCCACTATTCACACATTACTGTTTGGCTAGTTTCTGTCCTCTTCTTATGCTAAAAAGACAATAATGGTCCAACATTCCTGACCATTATTACCAATATAACCTAGAAAAACAGGGCATCAGTGTACTGTAAACCGATAGGTTCAAATATTCCTTTCCAGTTATCAAAGAAATAATTGACTGAAACGCAACCACTGTCTTGCAAAAAGTTTTGGCACACTTCTCCAAATCACGATGTTCCAATCACTTCCATCATTTCTATAAAATCAAGCACCTAGGCATGCAGAAGAATTCCACAAACATTTGAGAAAGAGTGGGTCACTCACAGGAGATCAGTGAATACAATTCAACCATGATACTAGGATAAGTTGCTACATGTAAGGTAAGTCCATTTGTGAAATTTCCTTAAAGCTTCCACAGTCATCTATAAGTGGAACTGTAACAAAGATGAAGCAATAGGGAAAACAGAAACTCAGCCATGAAGTGTAGGCCATGTGAAATCACAAAGTGAGGTCAGAACATGCTGAGGTCCACAGTGCGCAAAATTCGGCAACTTTTAGAATGGTCAATAACTACACACCTCCTAACTTCATGCGGTCTTAAGATTAGCTCAAGTACAGTGTGCAGATAGCTTCATGGATTGGGTTTCCATGGCCGAGCACACTCCCAAAAACACACTTGTGGAAAGCCTTCCCAGAAGAGTTGAAGCTGTTATAGCTGCAGAAGGTGGGAAACTCCATATTAATCTCTACAGATTCAGATTGGGATATCATTCATACTGTACTGTATGCACATAAAGGCAAATGTCCACAAAACATGTGGCAATATAGTGAATATCACATATATATTGAAAGATGTTCTCTCTCCTTTTAGTTCAGTGATCTAATGACTTAGAGATAAATGTAATGTTTTGTGACATTTTTAACAAGCTGTTTTATTTATGTCCTTCTGTGGTTACTGGGCAGTTAAATGAAAAGTGAGATGTACATCCATGTTTATTATATACCATTTCTTGATTAAATGGACAGGCTTTGACATATAAAGTCTTATCTCAAAGCTTCTTGCAATCATTGGACTAAAGTGCAAGCTAGTAAAATTGATTTTATGTGTCAAATGAAATATCATACACTAAAAGAATGATCTTAGGGATTAAGCATTAATATAGAGTTATATAAAAAAGAGATTTAAATTAAGTTCCATGTGTGCAGTAGTTGTAACAACTAACAAATAATTGTATTGGTTTTGGTACCAAAGCAAAATGAATGAATTAGTTTGTCCCCTTTGGACCCTATGTCCATTACAATGGACATCACATGTCAGTCCATGTGTTTTGTTGTTCCTAAACATTTCATCTAATTTAAAGCCTGCAGTCCATGAGAGTGAACGATTGTCATCCAATCAAATGGCAGTAAGGGTTAGCAGCATGGCATCACTTCACTCCAGACACAGACAAAAGCCACATTTACAATTTTTTATTTAGATTTATTGATATGTTTCCCAATATTTCATAGATTGTATGTAAAAAAAAAAAAAAGAGGGATTACACTAACTAACTAAAGTTTAGGTCACACTTTATTTTGACGGTCCGTTTGTTGAATTTAAGTTACATTGCAACTAATTATCATTAGATTATAAGTAGACTGTTAGGTTGGGGTTAGGGTTGGGGTTGGGGTTAGGGTTAGTGTAAGTTGACATGTAATTGCAAAGTTTCTTATAGTCAGTTAAATGTCTGTTGAAGGACTGTTAAATGT
This sequence comes from Danio kyathit, assembly GCA_903798195.1. Taxonomy (NCBI): domain Eukaryota; kingdom Metazoa; phylum Chordata; class Actinopteri; order Cypriniformes; family Danionidae; genus Danio; species Danio kyathit. The sequence goes on along the minus strand of LR812536.1, from coordinate 36,488,474 downwards.
CAGTGTCAACAGATATTAAGTAGACAGTCTACTAATACTCAAATGGACCATCAAAATAAAGTGTTACCAAAGTTTAAAATCGTTTGTAACACTGCAAGCTTTAGATCAGGATTTTTACAAATATGTCTGTCCATTAGGATGGACAATGGGTTCAAAATCTGTTACCGAAATTAAATCTCCAGTAATGCTGATTGAACTTGATTGAATATATATATATATGTATATACATATATATACATCGATGTACTAATTCATTGCTGAAACAATTTCATATACAGAATATTCAGATCTTGAAGTTCTTGAGCATATAGCAGATGGAAATATCTCAGATGTGGACATTATGTGGAGTGATGAGGAAGATGAAGATAAAGTTTGGTAATAACAAGATGCAATGTACAACACCCTCAAGATTAAAGTAAAAATGTTACAATGGTAATGTTTGTGATTTTGAAAATAAATTTCAAGATTATACCAGCATTTATTGTTTTTTTTTTTTGTATTTTATGTTGGTATAATGTTCGGGAAGTACAACTGTTCTGACCTGATGTCCATTAAAATGGACAACATATATATACTGTTTATATTAGTGTGCTGAATTATTATTATTATTATTATTATTTGATCTCATTTATAGGAGCCTCAAGAACTGTGAAAACGTACTTTTACATTTTTCTGAAACTTGGAACATAATTCATGTCTGAAAGGGTTAATGTAATTTAATTGTTTGTCTTTGTTTTTATTATTTTTGTTTGCTTGCTTTTTGTTGTAAGCAATAGAGCTTATATACTGTAGCTGATATAATTATCTTTCCAGTCTACTGTATTTTTATGTTCAGTGTGTACTGCACTGTTGTCATGGGCAACAAACTTATCAGACTGACTTGACTTGTCTACTTAATTTAATTTATTAATTACATTTGCAAAATTAGATCTGCAAGAAACACGTTTAGATGAGTGATTTTGCAGGTGTCTGCAGTCTCTAAATTGCTTTTATCCACAAGTTTCTTCTTAAAGCCTCTTTTATTAATATGTTTGGCATAAAATTATTATTTTGGATTTTTAGATTTATTTGCTAACCCCTATGGAACATCTAGGTATGTTTTTCTATCTAAAAATACAAAACTACAGCATTTGTATGATATATCCAGACTATTATTATGATATTAAAGGTAACATTGTTTAATTTAAATAAAATTAAAGTCCTCAAATGTATGAAATAAAAATCGTTTGAAGATTTGTTATCACCTGTTAGGACATTCATACGGTGGCCGGGAAGTGCAAAACAACATTACAAAGTGTGAAACACTTTTACAAAGTTCGAGACAAATGTACATTTTGAAAAACATTTTTAACTATTATAAGACACAATTACATAGGAAAAATGATTTTACCATGGACGAAACAAATTTACATTTTAGAAAAAAATTAACAAGACGCAAAACACTTTTACCAGTCACGAAACAAATTTACAATTACAGATTCCTTACGGAAAGGGAATGTACCACACACCGGAAGTGACGCGGAATGTACCACACACCGGAAGTGACGCGGGGAAACGTGTTGTTGTCTTTGGTGGTGAGCGCGGTCAATTCGTGTTGTGCAGTACATGGTGTAAATACAGTTTATGGTGACCGAACATGGCCTGCGATCGAGGGTTGTTTTGCCCGTTTTGTGGCAAACACATGAGCAGCTTAACGCGGTTTGCTTTACGTGTGGTCGGTGTTTGGAGTTTCTAAAGGACGCGGACGGCGGACCAGACGGAGACACCAGACATACTGCATCAATGTGTCCAATATGTTAACGAGGGCCACTCGTACGCTGTAATCGTGGACATGATGTCAAGTCTACACAGTGTAAACATCTGCTTGAGGACTCTTAAAAGTAAACTGAACGAAGCCGGTGTTACGGTTTAACTGGTGTCCCTTTCCAGATGTAAACTATTCACGTTTGCAGATTGGCAGATTCGTCACTTTTTCACATCAACAAAACATGCCCATACCAAATAAAGATTCTTATTACTTGGTGTCAGTGTCATTGTAAGCATTATTGATCTTAATATTTGTGTGGCAGAACAGTATATAACCAAAATTAATGTAAAGAGATGATTATAATTTATGTGTCATCAACGGGATTCGAACCCAAGTCAAAAGGTTTGGAACAAGTATCCAGCGACCTATCTAACTGGGCTACTCAGGACTACACACTGATGTCGGTTGTGATATTTTTATCATGGTTGATGGTTGTTAACTCGTGTTAGCTTGTTTCCTCTGTACTTGCGTTTACATGTTTCTACAAACTCTCACTATGATATTTTCTCAGAATAGCTCTAAATGACAAAACAATGTTTTATCGCCGTTGGTCAAACCATGAATTTTATAGTTGTAGACTCATATTATACTCATACTCATATTATCCTTAAGTACATTCCGCGTCACTTCCGGTGTGTGGTACATTCCCTTTCCGTAAGGAATCTGTAATTGTAAATTTGTTTCGTGACTGGTAAAAGTGTTTTGCGTCTTGTTAATTTTTTTCTAAAATGTAAATTTGTTTCGTCCATGGTAAAATCGTTTTTCCTATGTAATTGTGTCTTAAGATAGGTAAAAATGTTTTTCAAAATGTACATTTGTCTCGAACTTTGTATAAGTGTTTCACACTTTGTAATGTTGTTTTGCACTTCCCGGCCACCGTACATTCAGGAACTTCGCTTGTTAGAAAATTTATTAAAGAAAAATGTAATTTTCTAAATATTTATTATTATAAATATAGCATGGAGTTTGGAAAATAGTTGACATGTTTGTCATGTTTTGATTGTCTGGTTTCTACAAGGCCCCCTTAGGAGCAAAGCAAAACAAATTGCCTTTAAAATTATTATAATATAATCATATTCTCATTATATATATATCTATACATACATATATATACATATATATATATATATATATATATATATATATATATATATATATATATATATATATATATATATATATTAAGGGTGTGACAAGATCTCGTACGACGAGATCTCGCGAGATTAAATCGCAGCAAGATTTCTCGTCGAGGTGAAAATATGTATCATGAGTTGTGATGTTATGATGGAGCGGGAGGGTGAAATTAGCATTGACGATTGAAGGCAGGATTGGATTTGATCTGCAAATAAAGTGCTTTGCATACCCCTGGCAACCCAGGCTGGCCTCAGAGTTGCGCTTGTCACACGGTTGGTTGGGCGGGTGTGACGTAACCGCTTTTTCACTGGAGTTCAGCAGGTGCCGCATCCAACATGGGCTACAACTACAGCCTCACACATTATGGTTCGTTCGTATCCAAGCAATGGAATACTTCAGATATGCTGAAAGGCATAATCGTCATAAACACAAATCAAAATTACGACGTAAAGTATTCCTATTTTTGTCGCATTATTGAAGTGCAGGTATGTAAACGCCGTAATCAAACTATTAACATCGTAAAGGACTTTTAGCCGCATTTTGCGACAGGACCTACACACGTAGCGAGTCAGTAAAGCACCACAGACGCACAAATCTCTAAGCGCACGCAAACAAACACACACACTCACTGAATGAACTCCTGGAGACTCATCGTCACGTCAGCATCACGGAACACACGTTTATACTGTCCGGGAAAAGCTGAATTTTTTTTCCCATTCTGTGTGCAGTATCAAACTCCATTAAAAAACAACTCTCTTATCAGTCCTTCATATTCGCATGATCCCATCCAGCAGCTCAGAGTGAGTCACGGGGCCTGAATGAAATCTTGCTAAATGAAAGTGAAACTCATTTATTAAATTAAAAATGAAATACAAAAAATGACATATTTGTTTCAGTGTGTGGAAATAAGCTTGAATATATCATGTGAAATTGTACAGGGGAGAAGCCAGTCAGTAGAGTTTATAGCTAAATTTAGCAGTGTTTGCATGTCCTTTATGACATAGAATTCATTTAAATAGAAATAAAATACCATTCATTACAATGTTTTGAAAAAGCACCTAAATTGATTTGTATTTTGTGATTTTTTTTCTAGTTGAATAAAAATCTATTTTCCATTCATATATTAGCAAATATTTTGCTAATATTTAAAATTCTATATAAAAAGATTTTTCCATTCACATAGGCTATTAGCTAAATATTTATCAGTGTTTGCATGTCTATTACTGCGTATAATTCATTCAAATAGAAGTAAAATAACATTCATTACAAGTTCATTTAAAGAAAGCACCTTAGTAGTTTTGTGATTTGGGTTTTTTTTCCCAGTTGAATAAAAGACTATTTTCAATTCGTATATTTTATCATTGAGGATTTCTTAAAAATAGTGTAAAAATCTCGTCTCGTCTTGTTCTCATGAACCCAATTTCGTATCTCGTATCTCGTCTCGTCTCGTGGAGTAGGCATCTCATCACACCCCTAATATATATATATATATATATATATATATATATAATGAGAAAATAATTATATTATAATAATTTTAAAGGCAATTTGTTGTATTATATATATATATATATATATATATATATATATATATATATATATATATATATATATATATATATATATATATTATTTTTAAATATTTTTTTTTCTGAAGATTAATGTAAAACATCGCAACACAGAAACAGAAACTTTTCTGACTGCTCAGCCAGTTGACTTTAATATATTGTTAGATATATTCTTTGTTTTCCTGTGTACATTGTTACTTCCAGCTTATTATTGATTTTTAACACTTGCTATGTATGAGTAATTTAAAAACACTAAACTATTTTTCGTTCTGGGGCTCTTGACTGCTTGGGGCTCTAAGTTATGCCTTGTTAAGTTGAGGGTAATCACATATTGATCACTGGCTATGTAGCATTTCATTAAAATTGCACTTGACACTGCTATTAACCCTGGATCCCTCAGCAATCTGTGTAAATAGGCTGGTATAGTGCTGTACTTCTGTTGAGTGGCATTGTGCCCTGAACACTACAGTATGTTGTTTGTTTTTTGTTTATCTAGGTGATTTGTTGCCCTGCTGCACTGGTAAGAAAATAAACGAGATTGGATAATAGAGTATTTATGCTTAAGGGACAATACAGCAAATAAGAAAATGTGAAATCATGTCACTTCATTGCATGACGGATTCATATTTATATGTGGATGAGGAAATACAATGTAATCTAATCTAATGTTATTGAATTTAGATTTTGTAAAGACGCATTCTTGTTAAAATGTATGTAGTGTAGTTTCATGTTTCTCAGTGGAAAAAAGGAACCATAGAATTAAAATCTAGATATACGTAGATATGAGTGAAAAGTAAAATGTTGTTTCCTTGTTCTCAATTAAATTCTGTGAGTGTGAAATCTTACTGTACGTTCACACCGAAAGTGGCGAGAGCGTCAAAGTAGCCGGAAGTCATTAATTTTCAATAGGAGCCGACGGCGATAAGGGGCGAGGAGCAGCGCGGCGCGTCTTCGCAGGTGTGGGTGTCGAGGAGAGTTGAAATCAAGTCTTTATGGTAATGAGCTATGACGTGGTTCTGTGGCAAGCAATCGGAATGTAGAAGTCCACTGCTTGAGAGGAGTCCAGAGAACACAGTCACTGTGAACTTTGGTTCCGACCACAGTTGTTCTCAAGGGTTTGATTATTGCGGTCACTGGATTTTCAATTATTTGCAATGTTTTCTTACAGGAACATACATTACAAAAGTTACTGGCGAGTTACTGATGCGCATCAATGTTATATATTTTTTTTTCTTTAAAAAAAGCGGAAATCTCATGCAACAATACAAAACAGAATTGCTGCTTCAGATTATTTCAGGCATATGGACACATTGGATAATTAAGTGGTGCAAAGCCACACCACATGAAAGTAAATCTTCCGTAGTTAAATGAATTTGATAATAAGTGTGCAACATCTTCACGCTACAAAGCATGTTTTATGCGGGAATGTAACTGATTTGCTGATGTGCTGCAACGGCTCCTTTAAATACGAGATCAATGTAGCGAATTTTGGCGCTCTCGCCGCCGGAGCTGAAGGCAGACAGCATTGTCGCTGGGGCGACCAAAGCGACCTTTGACGCTCTTGCTGCTTTCGGTGTGAACGTACAGTTAGGGTGCTTTCACACCTGTGGATTGATTCTTTTGTTCCGAAACAGGGATTAAAATTGTTACAATGTTGCTCGTTGTTCTTGGTGTGGTTCGCGTTTACACGGCAAAGTTTCTAAACGGACTAAAATAGCTAAAACAAGTCACATGCGAGTAAACTCTTATGACGATGAGCAATAAGACATTATAAGCGAAAAGCTGCGTTTTAATTTTGAATGGTGACAACCACAGACATAATCACCAAATATAAATCAGAGGTAAGATTTTCTTATACATAGCCATTGGCTAGAATTATGCATTTTAATGAATCGGAATTATAATGCTTTGTTTAATTGTTTCATTTTCATTTACAAGTAGCAGAGTATTTACAGCTACTGTATATTTCTGTCCATTCGCATATTGTCCCTTTGTGCCCCCTGGTGGCATAGTCGCAAACTGCGGTTATACCTAAAAACACGTTCTTACTCCTTTAGTGTGGCGGCGGTACAACTCACGGCGGTAATGCTCTTTTTAAAGTGTCACCCACTGTATGTCAGACACACTATTCAGATATCTGAAAACAATTTAACATATTGTATCAATTTTTTTTATAGCACCTTTAAATTTACCCTGGTCTTCATGCATTCCAGATTTTAATGTATTGTTTGTTTGTTTGTTGTTTGTTTGCTTGATTGGTTTTTTACTTCTGGAGCATCGGTAAGTATTTGAACCTTCTGTAATATTCCTCAGTGTGTAAAGTATTTTATGGGAAAGGGTTCAAATACACAAAAATGCTTAAATAACAAAGAATTTGTGGGACCTGAAGGATTTTTCTGAAGAACAGCGAGTAGTTTAACTGTTCAGAACAAACAAGGGACTCAAAAGAGCATAAATATCTTCCTTTGTGTTTTACAGAAGGAAATATAAAATAGTGCCACACAATACAGTATATCAATCCAGCGCCAATATTGCGTATGTATGCACAATAGTCACATCGCAGGATGTGCCAAATCAAGTTGAGATCATAACCATAATAAAGCAAAAATGTATCATCTGGCAATGTTTTTAAGGAGATTAAAGCATCCAGGTGCAATAAACATTTGTTGCTTTAACAATGATTATTTTATACAGTGAAGACTATGTAGTGTTATTTTACATTCGATTGGACATGACTACTGTAAGACTCCTCAGAAAATACACACAGGACCCTTTATTTCTTTTAAACCTTTGTTCTACATCTATCTATGCTTGTAACTTTCTTTATTGCACAGATGCACAAAATCACCCCAATCATTCTAAAATGCTGCATTACTTGTCCAAAAAGAGCTATTCAAGTCATCCAGTCAACCTGTTTTCATATGACAATGTGTATTGCAGAAAAACAAAACATAGCTATCATCAGTTTTACCTCGATATTGTTCAGCCCTAGTATAAATCATCCGGCGACACATAGAAATCATAAAGCAGGGCCTTGTGATACCAAAACATTGTGAAAGCATTGGGTAACACTTTATTTTGATGGTTCATTTGAGTATTAGTAAACTTTCAGCTTAATATCTGTTGATACTGGCATTTAACAATCCTTCAACAGACATTTAACTGACTATAAGAAACTTTGCAAGTACACGTCAACTTACACTAACCCTAACCCTAACCCCAACCCCAACCCTAACCCCAACCTAACAACCTACTTATAATCTACTGAGAATTAGTTGCAATGTATCCTAAATTCAACTAACGGACCATCAATATAAAGTGTGACCAAGCATTGTCCTCAGTTGATATTTCCAGCAATGAAACATGAACTATTTACAATTACATTATGTTTCGTCTTGTAACTAATTACCCTAACTTGACCAGATTGGGTTATAAATACTGAGCTGTTTACGTAGGAGGGAGATAAAGTCCTAATGGTGGCAGTAAAAAAGGCAGGCAGAGTGGGCAGAAGAAACAGATGGTTAGTGCTTTGGAGAGTTGGAGAGGAAGGTTGGCATGTCTGAATCTAATGCCATGCAGTAGAGAGAGAGGAGGCGCGTCAATGATTTAATGAAGTCCTCTCCTCACCTCCTCTAGAGAGCTGCTTTAATCTAAAGCCATCTCTGCACAGCTCTTCTCTGACAGGTGCAGGAAATGCAATCAGCATTACATGCCGCCCCTGAGAGCTCCACTAGAGTAAAGCCATGAATTAAACGCCTTTTCCACTGCTCCCATCTGAGGCCTTTCCCCGTCTCTCAAAATCAACATATATCGCAGACTGGAGTAAAAGAACATGACACCCAGAATAATTAATTTACTGAAAATGATCACCGTTTGAGTGCTTTTCAAGAACAGGACTGCTAGAAAGAGTATGACAGTCTACAGACTTACAGGTGTCATTTGATGACGTTGATATTTTGGCATTCTGTGTAAATATGAATTAATTTGTGTGATGCTGATTGAAACAAATTGAGTAATGTGCCGTTATGTGCAAAACATTGCTTGCAATTTATTAATGGATATGTAATGGAATACATGACTGCTTATTGTGTTGCCAAACATTACATAAAAAGTATGTTTCATCAGGAATCCTTTATTTACTGAGAAAAAAAATCTGTTATGTGCATTTCAAGAACAAGACTGCTAGAAAGGATAGAAGCGCAATCAACAGATTCACAGCTATTTGTTAAGTTCATATTTTTGCCATTCTGTGTAAATTATTTGCATGATGGTGTGCATTGATTGAAACAATGATGTAAAACGTGTTGTGTTGCATGCAATTTACTATTGGGTGTGAAGAGTAAATTTATATACAGCCATTTTTCCATTACATGCCACCCCTGAGAGCTTCACTAGAGTAAAGGCATAAATGAAACACTCTTCCCTTCTGGGGTCTTTCTCAGTCTCTCACACTCTGTAGCATAATTGAAGTAAATAATAATAATAATAATAATAATAATAATATAATATAAAATTAAATGAAAAAAGACGCATTAAAAATATATATTTTAATAATATTTGAGTACTTCTCCAGAACAGGACTGCTAGAAAGAGTGACAGTCTATAGATTTGCAGCTGTCATTTGGTGACATTCATGTTTTTGCATTGTAAGTAAACTGTCACTGTGGGGCTCAGCATGGTGAAGACAAGAGAGGTAGGATCCAAGTGCAGCTTAATAATAATTTATTAAATAAAGTATTCATCCAGGTAATCTTGGACAAACATAGAAGAAAAAAAAATCAAGAATCAAACAGGACAATCCAAAATCATAGTCAAAACAGTCATAAGGCCATAAACAAGACATCAATTCAAAAGTACAAACAAAACAAACTTAGACTGAGGCAAAAACACAGTGACAGGAAATATACATGACAGGAAACTACAAAGACTCACTACAGACTAATGCTGCAGTCACACGGGAGTTTGAGCTTGCGAAATTCTGTAGTACGGTGCTGAGTAAAGGGGCACGATTAAACAAGATGATTGGACATTTAAAAAGCGAGCGATTGGTCAATGTTTTAAATTTCTGTCAAGAGAAGTCGTTTTGATCCTCGATTGATCTCACGCAGTCAAGTGATGCGATTTCATAGGTCAGAGTTCACCAAGCTTAAACTTTGCAATGCAGCGACCTGCGAAATTTGTCGCACAAGCTTGCATTTTCGATCTGACGCATTCGCATTGCATGATGGTGTGCATTGATTGAAACAAAGATGGAAAAATGTGCTGCGCTGCTTAAAATTTACTATTGGGTGTGAAGAGTACATTTAGATACAGCCATTACATACGCCTATACCACACCTATACCACATGTCTTTGGACTTGTGGGGGAAACCGGAACACCTGGAGGAAACCCATGTGAACACGGGGAGAACATGCAAACTCCACACAGAAACGCCAACTGACCCAGCCGAGGCTCGAACTAGGGACTTTTTTACTGTGAGGCGAACGTGCTACGCACTGCGCCACCGTGCAGCCCAGGAATCATTTATTTACTGGAAAAAAATCTGTTGTGTACATTTCAAGCTATTTTTTAAGTTCATATTTTTGCCATTCTGGGTAAATATTAATTTATTTGCATAATGGTGTGCATTGATTAAAACAAAAAAGGTAGAAAAATGTGCAATGCATTGCTTGCAATTTACTATTGGCAGTGAATATGGAAAGACTCAAGAGTAAATTTACATACAGCCATTTTTCCTTTACATGGCACTCCTGAGAGCTCCACTACAGTAAAGCCATGAATGAAACACATTACCCACTCTTCCCTTCTGAGGCCTTTCTCTCAAAGTCTATATCACGATTGAAGTAAAAAAAAAATAAAAACAACACTTAGAAAAAATTATTTACTGAAAATTATCATTATTTGAAAACTTATCCAGAACAGGACTGCTAGAAACAGTGACAGTTTACAGACTTGCAGCTGTCATTTGGCGATATTCATATTTTTGATTTGTGAGTAAATATGAATTGTTTAGTGTGATATGTGCTTTGACTAAAACATAGATGAATAATATTTCATTGTGTGTTTTGCATTGCTTGCAAATTAATAAAAGGTGATCAGTTTAATAGAATAAATGAGTGTTTATTGTGTTTACAAAATAGTATATGTAAAGAATATGTTTCATAATTAATTAAAGAAAAACAACTGAGTGCTTTTCAAAAACAAGACTGCTAGAATGAGTAGAATGACAACCAATATATTCACAGCTGTCTGTTATGGCAGGCTGACATTTGTTAATGTTGATATTTTTGCCACTCTGAGTAAATATTTATTTATTTGCATGATGGTGTGATTGATTAAATCAAAGATTAAAACAAAGAAGGAAAAATGTGCAAAGCTTGCAGTTTATTAATGGGTGATACTCTTATTACAATGGAATTTATTGGAGCCGGTTACTGCTTATTTTGTTGTCAAATGATATATAAAGACTCAAAAGTTTTTGTCCAGCCATTTTCCATTACATGGCACCCCTGAGAGCTCTACTGGAGTAAAAACCATGAATGAAACATATTTTCCACTCAACAAATCAAAATCAACATATATCACAATCGAAAACATGACACACAGAATAATTCATTTACAGAACATGATAATTATTTGATAATTATTTTAAAGAACAGGACTGCTAGAAAGAGCAAAATGATAGTCTACAGATTTGAAGCTGTCATTTGGTGACCTTGATATGTTGGCATTCTGTGTAAATCTTGATTAATTTGTGTGATGTATGCATTGATTGAAACAAAGATAAGTAACTGTTTATTACGTGCAAAATGCTCCTGATTGGCCTACATTATTTTAAAAGCTGTGACATAACTTCCTTGGTGGCCATCTTGTTTTAGTCACTTGTTTTGTGTTCTTTGAAATGTTTGTATGTTGGATAGTGCAGAGTTTTGTATGTTTTAAAGTTTTGTGACTACTGAGATGTGTGAGTACTGTTTGTTTTGTGTTTGCGTTGTACTTTGTTACTGGCTTGTTTGACCATTTTTTTTGCCTGTTGACATTGATTTTTGGACTGTCCCTTAAATGTGGTTGCTTGTTCTGTAAATATTGTATATAGTGTATATACTGTTTGTAAATAGTGTATATAATATTGGGATAGTAAGGAGTTGTCACCATTTTATTTGTAAAACCTTTTGACCTCTGTTTTTGTGTTAGGTAGTTAGGGTAGTTAATTGTATTTTCTTTGCTTTCATTTTTGATCAGGTAGATGCTTAAATAGAAGGATTTTTTGTTTGTTTTTTGGCCTTGTCAGCTCCCGAATTCAAAACCCAATAAATATACAAAAATAAATTTTGATTTCATATTTTCATTGTCTTATCTTTCATGTTGTGCACCATCCCTAGACGGTGCGTAACAGCAATGCATTACATGCAATTGGATGAGACATTTTATAGATTCAATGACATCAATATATTTCAAAAGCAATACATTTACTAAAAATATATATATAATATTTTGAGTGCTTTTTAAAACAGGACAGCTAGAAAGAGTTGAATGACAACTTACAGATTCAGAGCTGTTTGTAATGTTGCAATATGCAATATGTTTGGCATTCTGAGTAAATATAGTTTCATCTGATGGTGTGCATTAATTGAAACAAAGATGGAAAAATGTGCAACGCATTGCATGCAATTTACTACATTACATGGTGCTACTGAGAGCTCCACTAAAGAAAAAGCCATCAATGAAACACATTTTCCACTCCTTTCATCTGAGGCCTTTCCCTATTTCTCATAATCAACATACGTCAAAGATTGGAGTAAGAGAACATGACATCCAGAATAATTAATTTATTGAAAATAATCATTAATTTGAGTGCTTTTCAGGAACAAGACAGTTTGAAAGACTACAGTAGAATTACATCCTACAGATTTGCAGATGTTGTCAATTGGTAGCATTGATATTTTTGGCATTCTGAGAAAAAATAGTCATTATTTTGTGTGAGAGTATGCATTGATTGAAACAAAGATGAGCAATGTGCCGCTATGTGCAATGCATTCCCTGCAATTTACTAATGGTTGAGAATTTTAATAGAATAAATGTGTTACTGCTTATTGAGTTGCCAAACGGTACGTAAAGAATAAATTTACATACCACCATTTCATTACACGCCACCCCTCCGAGCTGAAGCCATGAATTAAACGCCTTTTCCCCTCTTCCAATCTAAGGTTTTCACCCATCTCTTAAACTCAACACACATCACACATTGGAGTAAGAGAACATGGCATTCCGAATAATTAATGTACTGAAAATAATCATTATTTTGAGTGCTTTTCTAGAAATATGACTGCTAGAAAGAATAAAGTATGACAAACCTGCAGACTTGCAGCTGTCATTTAGTAATGTTGATACAGTATTTTGGCATTCTGAATAATTATGCATTCTTTCACATGACGGTATGCATTGATTGAAACAAAGATGAATAATGTGTCGTTATGTGCAATGCTTGCAATTTACTAATGGGTGAAAATACTAATAAAAACATTTGTCATTTACTTTACATTTGCTTATTGTGCTGCCAAATCAGTATGTAAAGAGTAAGCTAGATGCTTTCTTCCCTCTTGTGTTCAGTGTTCATTTGCTGATCACTGATGTAAATAAAGTCTGTTTAGGCTGTAATTGACTGAAAGCAAGATTTATGTGGTCGACATCAATGGATCGTGTTATCAGTGCTGAAATATCTAGGACAGTGAGGTTTGTTGGCAAAATAAGGGTATTTCCCCTAATTAGCCATTTTTCAATTATAGTTGTTAAATTCAGTTTAGCAAAAAAAAAAATATATATATATATATATATATATAAATAAATATTTTATATATATAAATATTTTATAATTAATTAATTTATTATATATATATATATATATATCTTTCTCTCTCTCTCTCTCTCTCTCTCTCAAAATTTATATATATATATATATATATATATATATATATATATATATATATATATATATATATATATATATATATATATATATATATAATAAATTAATTAATTAAATTTAAAGCAATAATACAAAAACAATAAATACATCAAGAATAATATAGATTCAATATAACTTAACACACTTTGAAAGAAAAAAAATAAATAAATAAACAACAATATTAATATTAAATAATACAGCAATAACACATTTGTCTAATCTATATACTTTCAATGTCTGTCAGTTCAAGAAAAGAGTCACCATCTAGATTTTCCAAAATGTCATAGAATATTTTCCAAATAGACCAAAATATATGAATTTTGTTTTTCAAAAAATAGGTTATCTTTTCTAAGGCAAGGCAAGAGGTCATCCCTTTTATCCATTGAGATACCGTCACTTTAGAATTATAAGGTTCTATCTGACATTTTTGTCAGAATTGAGTTATTGACATATTCTTATTAAATGACAACTTAATTACATTATGGGATGTTTTTTATAAGTTGTTTACATTTTAAGATTTTTTATTTTAAAAAACAAATGTTACACACATATTGTTTGCTATGGAATGCAAAAATATTAAAGCTCAATACTTCAAAATCATTCAGAACGCAGATAGAAGCTTATAATTCCAAGGTGACGATACACCAGGAGTGTCTTCTTTTTTCCAAGAACATGCAATTACATGTTTAGCTTCCAGCAAACATAAAATTAACAGCAATCTTTCATGTTTGGTCACATCAAAGTTCAATGGACAAATATGCAATATATACACGCTGGGATCGAGAGGAATTACTTTACCAATGATTTGACTTGCAATATTCAGTATTTTAACCCAAAAACAACTGACTTTAACACTCCCACATGCAATAAAATAAAGTTCCCTTCTTTTGTTTACATTTATAGCATGTATCAGGAATATTTGGGTTAAAATGATGCAACTTAACTGGAGTTACATACTGTCTACTCAGCCATTTATATAGAAGCAATCTAAAATGAGTGCTTGTTGTCTGAGTTTGGGCTTTAAGACAAGCTTCTTGCCACTCTTCCTCAACTATATCAGCCTGCACAGTATTTTAACATTACTTTTAATATTACTGTATAGTACTTTACTTTTATCAAATGTTATTTTTTTTTTTTTACATAAACTTTATAATGAGTAGAATATGTTCAAAAATTGTAAGAAAAAAGTGTTATTTTAACTGTTCAAGGAAAAAAAGAGTCTCGAAAATAAGTCAGGACAATTGTTTGTGATTAGCTCAGAACCTCTTCTGTGACATTTCCTCAAATTAAATGTATTATCATACTGTGCACAGCACAGTATTTTGTTCTAACAGTCACGGCTAACTTACATTAAAGTTAGGCTAGAATTCCTGTATGCATGATAATATGAAGATTATCACTCACCAATGTCGAAGCACTTCCAGGTTGTCAGAGATAATGACAGGACAGAATATGTGCTATTAAGTGAGCTCTTGTGCAGCCTTTGTTGAAAAGCAAGGTAGTATGGTCACCCAATCTTCTTGTTTTATATAAAAATGTATTTGACGAATAGGTTTACCTGCAAAAGTGTGTGTGGAGTTTTTCAAGGTCATTATACTTTATTTATATGCACACAAACTTATTTCCCAGAATTCACTGAAAAATCTACAGTAACATACTGTAAACCATGTACACAGTATATAAATGTTGAAAATAATTTTTTTATACTGTGAAAACAACAATATATGCAGCAACACACTGTACACCGCTTATACAGTAAGAAACTGTTGAGAAATGCAGTATAATACTGTGAAAACAGCAGAAATTAGTTACAGTGTAACCCTCATTGTGGATAATTGGATTTAATGTTATTAAAAACCAGCCAACCAACCAATCAATCAATTAATAAAGCTTAGCAATAACGCATAAAATATCTAAAACAGATAAAGGTTTGTGTCTAAAATAATGAGCCTTTATTTTATAAAAAGAAAAAGACAACAATTGAGGTTTCCTGTCTTACATGTAGATATAAAAAAACTGTACATACAATATCTAGAAGGATTTGTGCCAGAAAATAATGAGCAGTTTTTTTAGAAGTAAAGGAAAAAGAAAAAAATGTTTAATGTCTTCTGTCCTCTTCAGTTATGCATTATAGATGTTTCCCTTTGAGATCCATTTCAGTAATATTTCATAATCATGTTATTTAATATTAATGAATAAGATATCTAGAACAGCAGGATGGGTTGGCTAAATAAGCGTTTGTGTCAATAATAATCATTTATTTTTCCATTACAGTTGTAAGAGACATCTATTCATTTTTCCAGTCTTCCTCACTTATGGATTATGGATGTTTTCATATGAGCTCTAATTCAGTAATATGTTGAATTAATGTCATATTACATATAAAAGTAATGCATAAACTATCTAGAACAGCAAGGTGTGTTGGAAAAATAAGAGTTCGTACAAGAGTTTAAAACTGATTTTATTCTAGTCAAATTAAAATAAATAAGAAATAATTCTTCAGAAAAAAACAATACAAGTAATAGGTAATAATACTGTGACAATTTTATTGCTCTGTTAAACTTCGCTTAGAAAATATTTACAAAATAATTAGGAGGGCTAATAATTGTACATTTAACTGTACATGCTAATATAATAAGAGAATGCAAAAAAGAACATTGGTCTTAATTGGCCAAAGTCTGTAATTCCTATAAATAAGTTACAAAATTCATTTATTCATTTTCTTTTCAGCTTAGTCCCTTTATTAATCTGAGGTTGCCACAGCGGAATGAACCGCCTACTTATCCAGCATATGTTTTACACAGCAGATGCCCTTCCAGCTGCAACCCATCACTGGGAAACACTCTCATTCACACACATACACTACGGACAATTTTTTTTTACCTTACACAATTCACCTGTACCGCATGTGTTTGGACTTGTGGGGGTAACCAGAGCACCCGGAGGAAACCCACATGACCACGGGGAGAACATGCATACTCCACACAGAAATGCCAACTGACCTAGCCGATACTCGAACCAGCGACCTTCTTGCTGTGAGGTGACAGCACTACCTACTGCGCCAATGCATTGCCAGTTACAAACTTGATAATAAAAAATGTAGACCTTATCAAGTCATCACAAACACTGTTTAAACATACAATGTCATCATCCATTGTCCAATCTTGTTTCAACATCGGTGGACTATTTACCTGTCTTGTCCCTTCTCCAGTGACAATCTGTCAAGTTCTCCTTTGAGGATTGCTCTTAAAGTGTCTCCAGTGTTTCTCCTTAAAATGGCTCCATCCCTGTGGAAAGTAAAGAACCTTTAGGTTTAACTACTCACTTATATTTAAGATCTCCTTCATCCCCAAAACAGAACGCTCTGGTTACTAAAGTAACCCTCGTTCCCCGAGGGGGGGGACAGAAATGCTATGTGGAAACTTCCACTATGGGGATTTCATTCAGAAAGCCAATAATCTGAAAGAGTATGTAAACGGACCAATGAAATGCCAATCAGTTGGCAGCTTCAGCTTGCGCACCTGATGCTCGTTGCAATTAATTTGCTATAAGAGCACATGTGCGAGCAAAGCCAAAGCATCATTTTTTTAGCGGAAGAGACTTTCACCTCAACAGCTAAGGGGCAATCCTTATGGTGAAGGAACATTCGGGGAACGAGGGTTACTTTAGTAACCAGAGCGTTCCCCTTCGGAAGGGGAACTTCAATGCTATGTGGAAACTTCCACTATGGGGAAATGTTTGGAAAACGCCATAATGATTGAACCTTACCTTCGCCCCCGATGAGAGGTTTGCCAGGCAAAGGAGCGTGAGCGCACCTGCGTCACCAGAGGCGCGGTCTTCCAACGTGTTCCCTGGCCCTTACTTATCCCACTTCAACAGAAGATTTACGGATTTAGATATATTTTTCGGGAGCCGCAAATGCGTCTAGAATAATTTCTAGGAATTTAATACGACAGTACGTTGGGAATGCGTGCAGTCCCGATAGGGAGGATGCTGCGGAGGCCACCTGCTACCCAAGTGGGGAGACTGGGGCAAATAGCATATGAACTAACCCTGAGAAGGGGAAGTAAGCATATGAAAATAAGATGGTTAGCGGTGAGGGAAGACACGGGTCCGCCTGTGAGGGGGGACTGCACCGTGGCAGTATGAGCATATGGGATCGCCTAGTGGGGATCGCACATAGCAGGCACCTATACCCAGAACGCGGGCTGACCATCAGGCAGACCAGCAACGTAACGGGCCAGTGCCTGACTCCTCCGCTGAGTCAGGTGCTGGGGGCCTCGGAGGAATATCTGCAGGGTTCGCCAGCGGGGAACTTTACTGACAGAGCGAAAAAGCGCACGTATCTCTGTGTTAGAGAGAATGGCGCAGCAAGCGTTTTACAACACCTAACTGAATTTCTCATTCACCGCGTGAGGAAATCGGCTCCCCTCAAGATTAATAAATCTCATAATAGGTGTCGCCCAGCCCGCAGCTCTACATGGTCTGTTAGAGAGGCGCCGCGTGCTAACGGCCAAAAGGATGCGCGCTTCGAGGAGCGCGCTCTCACTCTTGGGGGACGCGGCTCGCCCTGGCTCAGATGAGCGAGGGAGATGGCATTCAGAGTTCAGTGGGTATGTTCCAAGCTCTGTTTGGATACGGCACTTCCCATCTGCCGATCACCATAACAGATAAAGAGCTGAGTACGGTCCGTGTAATAGCAAAGTGCGAAGGACCAAATAAAGGGGCTGGTCTGCCTCCCTCCGTGGGCAGCGCTTGCAGGTTCACTACGTGGCTGAAAGACGCTGTAGGAACCTAGGGCACCTAGGTGGGCCGGGTCTCAGGTAAACGTGAGAGTGGGCCGACCCAAAACGTTGGCACATTTCGCTGACCGAAAATGCCTCCAAATACCCACCCATTTGGCCGATGCAAACGCTACCAGCAGAGCTGTCTACCTGGACAGAATCTTAAAGATACTGAGTCGAGTGATCGAGCAGACCCCTCCTTAGAGAGATCTCCAAGTGGTATGAGAGGGGAAACAGGAAAATTAATATTCATGTCTCGCGCCTCTTGGAACTGGATGATGAGACGATACTTCCCAGCGCGCCGCCATCGCCGCATCCTTAGAGCGGGGATGATCGTAACGCCAACCCCTCAGAGCGGAGGGGACAGCCTTAGCTCCAGTCAACTAAAGGAGGATAGCATCACTCTGATCTGGCATGTTCGGGGTTTCCTTCTCAGGAAAAGGGTAACCACACAGCGAATAGACTCCACTTCAGGCGTGGGCATGCCTCGTAGAGGGTGCTCAGCCTGAGTGACAGTGTTAACCACCTAATCGGTAAGTCACCTAAGTCCGCGCTCCATCTATGAACCGTACAAGAAGCATAGATCTGGGCGCGGGTGCAAAACGGTGCCTGTCCCCTGTTCCCAGGGGATGTGCCAGGGAGGGGCCATCACGAGGAGAGAGTTGAAAGCAGGTCCGATTGGGCCAGAGAGGCGCAATACGAGAGCTGTTCCTCGACCTCCCTGACTTCACACAGTATCTGTGCGATTAGGCTCACTGGAGAAATGCGTATTACGCACGCCCCGAGGCCAGCTGTGTAGCCAGGGGACTTTGCAGGGTTCGTCAAGTGGGGAACTCAAGCGAGAGCGCACGAATCTCTGAGTTAGAGAGAGAAAGGCGCAGCACCGAACAGCTGGACAGTCGGTGGTGGTCTCCATTTTCCCAGGCGAAACTGCCGTGAGAGCGAATGGGCTGCACGGTTGAGCTGGGGAAAAAATGGAATGCAGCGATTGCGCCGCGTATGACTCCGGGGGAGCAGACGGCGAGCGAGCTGAGACATGCTGCGAGAGCGGATACCCCCCACACGGTTGATATACGCCCCCGCTGCCGTACTGTTCGTCCTGACCAGTACGTGTTGTCGCTCCAGCACCGGTAAAAAACGGCGGAGAGCGAGGAACACTGCCAACAGCTCTAGGAGATTGATATGCCAATGCAACTGGGTTTTTTCAGCTGCATGCCCGCAACACACGGCCCCCCAGCCAGTGCTGGAAGCATCTGTCAAAACGACAATATGTCTGGACGGCTGTCCTAGAGGCACTCAGGCCTGTAGGAACGAGGGGTCGTTCCAGGGGCTGAGGGCGCGGCGACACAGCGCAGTGACAGTCACTCGGTGTGTGTCCGCGTGCCATGCGCGTCTGGGGACTCGATCGTGAAGCCAGTGCCGAAGTGGTCTCATATGGAGTTATCCGAGCGCGTACAGTGGCTGCGGATGCCATATGCACCAGGAGCATCTGAAAGATTTTAGTGGGACCACTATTTTGCTGTCGAACTCTCACAGACAGTTCAGCATTAGCTGAACGCGCTCTCCGGAGAGGCGCGCTGTCATGGTGACCGAGTCTAGCTCCAACCCGAGAAAAGAGATCCTCTGCACGGGGGCGAGTTTGCTCTTTTCTCGGTTGACCTGAAACCCCAATAGGTGGAGGTGCTGGAGCACCTTGTTTCTGTGCATAGTCAATTGCTCCCGCAAGAGGGCTAAAACACAGCCAGTCGCCAAGATAATGGAGTATGCAGATGCCCGCGAGCCGAAGGGGCGCTAGGGCACCCTCCGCGAGCTTGGTGAAGACCCGCCGATACAGAGAGAGCCCGAAGGGGAGGACTTGTACTGTCAGGCTCGCTCGACGCATACCGCAGAAAAGTGACGGTGGCGTGGAGTATGGAGACATGAAGTACGTGTCCTTCAGGTCTATGCTGCAGACCAATCCCGAGGACGAACGCACAGGGGGATGCGCTTCTGAATAAGCATTTTGAATGGCAGCTTGTTCAGACAGCGGTTCAAAACGCTGCGCTAACCAGGCAGGCAGAGCCCTCGCTAATGACTGCATCGCTACAGTCGCTGACGTACCAGCAGTGGGGCAGCGCGGAGTGGGAGTGCTGATCCGGGGAGCGCTGGGGTCCCGCGGAAGAGCTGGAGGTGAGAGATTCACTCACCTTGCACTCAGACTCCGGAGGAGAGGGCTGGAGGTGTGAGAGAAAGGAGACCGTCCTCCCAGACCCCGTGAGCCACTGGCGAAGTGCGCCGATCCTGCGAGCTGGAGGGCTTTTCATCGCGTCCCAGACTGGCAGTATTCGGGCTGTCACATCCAGGGAAGGGGAAGATGCTCTCTCTCTGAGGAGCCCGGCCCCCCACCGGGGAGAGAGCAAGTTCCCTCTTCTCCAGATGGCCGTCTCAGGAGCGCTTTGCGGTCCGTTAACTGGACTTAACGGCACCCTGGGACGGGGAGCGCTGGTTGCCTGCGAGGTGCTCGGCGCTGCCGCTGGCCGGAGGCGCAGGCGGGGGCGGAGCAGCACTCAAAGACGGGCGCTCTCCGGCGACAAGCAGTGGATGTGGATGGTTCGGCGGGAGGGGATCGGTCTTACATCCCCGCCGGAAGGATGGCCCATCGTATCCGACTGCAACCGCCGTGAATTCCTGGGTGAATTCACCAACGGTGTCGCCGAACGGGCCAGACTGGTATATGGGGGAGTCAAGAAAGTGAACTTTGTCGACTCCACGCATATTTTTGCCAGGTTTAGCCCGAGGTGCCGGTCCTGGACCACTAACGTGGCCATCGTCTTTCCCGGGGCACACGCAGCGGACTTGAGATCCGTGGAGCTCAGTCGGGTGCGGTGCGGGGCTTGTAACAAGCCTGGGTCAGAACCACCCTCATGCAGCTAGGCCAGCGCGCGCGCATGGACCCTGGCGTGCAGGGTGGAAGCAGTCTGGCCCACGGCTGTGTGGGCTCTGGCTCGGGAGGCAGAAAACCAACACGCCTTGGACGAGAGATGAGGCTAATTCCAGCAGAAGGAGGCACCACGCGGGCCCGTGATGGCACTCTCAATCTGGGGAATCGACTCGTATTCCCTGGCTGCTCCACCATCAAGAGTGGTGAGGCGGAGGCGCACGCAGATCAGGCAGAGAAAGGTGCCCTCAAGACTGCGTGAGCCCACTGTGCACTTCCGGGAAGAGAGGGATGGGAGGCTAGAAGGTATTGCCTGTTAATCCTCCACGTACACCCATCTAGTCGGTCCGGCCGCGGGGCTGGGGGATAAACCATCTCCAGACCCACGACCGAAACAGCCCGGGTAAGCACGGTTATCATGTCTGTTTCAAGATCGGCCGCCGCCTTGCCCACTCCCGAGGGGAGGGAACGGAGCGGGGGGGATCCTTTATCAGACCATGACAGCCCAACCTCCGATGCAGCGGTGGACATCTGAGCCTCGGTGTCATCAAGTGAGAGGGCGGCCATCCGAGGATGGAGCGCTTCTCTCACTCAAAGCTTGGATGGAGCGCTTGGACGCCAGGCAAGGGAGAAACCCAGCTCGACCATCTGCCGCTGCGTGTCACACGCTCTGGACCGGGAGATCGCTCTCGTCACTCTCTGTCTGAAACTCAGCTGGAGGAACCCTCATCGACTCTCTCAGAAGGCTGTTAAAGTCTCTGAAGTGAAAATGATGCTTTGGCTTTGCTCGCACATGTGCTCTTATAGCAAATTAATTGCAACGAGCATCAGGTGCGCAAGCTGAAGCTGCCAACTCATTGGCATTTCATTGGCCCGTTTACATACTCTTTCAGATGATTGGCTTTCGGAATGAAATCCCCATAGTGGAAGTTTCCACATAGCATTGAAGTTCCCCTTCCGAAGGGGAACAACAGTTATCAGCACTGACCAGCCTAACTGTAATTCCCTTACTTATGATTGACCTGTTTTGAGTACAATATCAATGTCCTGTTAACTTTTACAGTATTTTGTCTGAGTCTAATAATATGTCTGTTTAATATTACCTCTCGTATTCATTGGAGTATAGATGCTTGTACTGTACATTAACACAACCAGGAAATACTAATTTAATATTTAAATATATATAAAAATCCAGAACAATGATTTGTTTGCCAAAAAAGTATTAGTCCTCCTTTTCTTGGGAGAAAAGTAGTACATGCTTTTTTTATCCTCAGTTATCGATTATGGATATTTTTCCTTTGAATTCTTTATATTAATGCACAAAATATCTTGTGTATTACTCCGCCCACAAAAAGTGACAGCAGATCAATAAACTCACCACTGTTAAACAAATATTGCAGCTGTTGGACAACATAATGTACTTTTGAAGCTTTTTAGGCTAGAATGTAGTTGTTTAGATTGCAACTATGCAGTTTATTTATAAGGATAGTGCCTATTTGAAATATTTACATAAATCCCCATCAGCCTGTCATTGAGCAGAGCAAAGACGGTTGACGTTATCCATCCACAAGATATTGACAGAGACCGCATAATTAGCCCTTAGAGGAGAAAAGATCTAAAAAAAAATGTCCAGCTGCAACCTATCACTGGGAAACACCCATTCACTCTCATTCACACACATACACTACGGTCAATTTAGCCTATTCAATTCACCTATACCACATGTCTTTGGAATTTGGACCCGGAGGAAACCCACGCGAACATGGGGAAAACATCCAAACTCCACACAAAAATGGCAACTGACTGAGCCGAGCCTCAAACCAGCAACCTTTTTGCTGTGAGGCAACATCACTACCCACTGCGCCACCCCTCGGCCCGATCTCCCGATTGCAACAAAGAAATACTGGGAAAAGTCTCTAGACTGATGGCCTTTTATGCCGTTCAGCCTTATAATCTTAAAATGTCAGCAAAATCACCTGTTTTGTCATCACTAGATATTACTCTAGAGAATCATTCAACGGTTTCTGCTGTTCTGACATAAGCTGCAGATGTGGATGAATGGTGGAAGAAAGTAGTTTCTCATACAAAATGATTTTTAGACTCTCTGTTTGATTTCCTTTTTGGTCCCACTTTATATTGTGTCGCTTATACCTGTGAACTTACATGGTAATTAGATGTGTAAGTAGTATGTAACTACAGTGTATGTACACACTGGTACAGAGTATTTACTTTTGTATTACTGGTGTAACTACACTCATGTAACAACCCACTGAATAGTATGTGTAAGTACAAATGTGTAACAGGACATTGGTAACAACACTAGGAAAGTACACATCTGTAACAAGAATTATGTAAGTGCATTGTGTAACAACAATATGTACTTGCAGATGTTTTCCCACTTCCACACCTGTTTGCAGATCATGTACTTGTGAACACTGTATGGCAGAACTAATGCTGCATTAGAAGGTTTCACCTTGTGATACAAGTGTACTTGCATGGTAAATCCACAGGATCCACTCAATATAAAGTGTAAAATGGTCACAAATTACTGTTCATACATTCATTCATTTTCTTTTCGGCTTAGATGGGTTGCAGCTGGAAGGGCATTCACTGTGTAAAACATATGCTGGATAAGTTGGCGGTTCATGCCGCTGTGGCGACCCCAGATTAATAAAGGGACTAGGCCGAAACGAAAATGAATTTTATTTTAAACTTTATATTGTGGACTGTTCCTGTGGAGTTACCATGTAACTACACTGTTATTAAAGTGTTGCATAGAAGATATTTCTACAGGTTACACAGTAATTTGTGACCATTTTACACTTTATATTAAGTGGACAGTTCCTGTGGAGTTACCATGTAAGTACACTGGTATCACAAGGTGAAACCTTCTAATGCAGCATTAGTTCTGCCATACAGTGTTCACAAGTACATGATCTGCAAACAGGTGTGGAAGTGGGAAAACATCTGCAAGTACATATTGTTGTTACACAATGCACTTACATAATTCTTGTTACAGATGTGTACTTTCCAACTGTTGTTACCAATGTCCTGTTACACATTTGTACTTACACATACTATTCAGTGGGTTGTTACATGAGTGTAGTTACACCAGTAATACAAAAGTAAATACTATGTAAACGTGTGTACATAAACTGTAGTTACATACTACTTACACATCTAATTACCATGTAAGTTCACAGGTATAAGCGACACAATATAAAGTGGGACCTTCTTTTTTATACACACGATTATGCTATTGAACTGTTGTATAAACCCAATATCACACTGCTAGCAGTGCAATATGTCTAAATATCATCACATACAGCCATAATGCACTGCTAGGAGATATTGCTAATATATATATATATATATATATATATATATATATATATATATATATATATATATATATATATATATATATATATATATATATATATATATATATATATATATATATATATATATATATATATATATATATATATATATATATATATATATATATATATATATATATATATATATATATATATATATGGGCAACCCAGTGGCGCAGTAGGTAGTGCTGTTGCCTCACAGCAAGAACGTCGCTGGGTCGCAGGTTCGAACCTCGGCTGGGCTGGGTCAGTTGGCGTTTCTGTGTGGAGTTTGCATGTTCTCCCTGGGTTCGCGTGGGTTTCCTCCGGGTGCTCCGGTTTCCCCCACAGTCCAAAGACATGCAGTACAGGTGAATTGGGTAAGCTAAATTGTCCATAGTGTATGAGTGTGAATGTGTGTGTGGAAGTTCCCAGAGATGGGTTGCGGCTGGAAGGGCATCCGCTGCGTAAAATCGTGCTGGATAAGTTGGCGGTTCATTCCGCTGTGGCGACCCCGCAAGGGACAAAGCCGACAAGAAAATGAATGAATGAATATATATATATATATATATATATATATATATATATATATATATATCGATATACAGTTTTTTTTACAACTTCAATAGAAAAATACCTCATATTAAAAAAACATAATGTATATATATATTGAAGTTGTAAAAAAAAAACTGTATATCGATATTTCCTTTTATCTTCAGGGATGTTTCTCTTAAATGTTCTAATTAAGTTATATTCATTTTTCATTCATTTTCTTTTTTGCTTAGTCCCTCTATTAATCTGGGGTCGCCAACTTATCCAGCATATGTTTTACGCAGCGGATGCCCTTCCAGCAATTTAGCCTACCCAATTCACCTATACTGCATGTCTTTGGACTTGTGGGGGAAACCGGAGCACCCAGAGGAAACCCACGTGAACTTGGGGAGAACATGCAAACTGCACACAGAAATTGCCAAATGACTCAGCCAAGGCTGGAACCAGCAACCTTCTTGCTGTGAGGCAACAGCGCTAGCCACTGCGCCTTAATTCTGTTAAAGGGTCACGAAACACCAAAACACTTTTTTTGAGCTGTTGACAGTCATATATGTGTCCCACGCTGCTATAAACACTATTAGGACACATATATTGCACTAAAAAGTGAAAATTGGTTGTTTTTGCATTATTTTGAGCAAATTCATTCTTCCGGTTTGAAACGAATTTTTGAAGCTACGTCACGGCCATGAGATACATAGGGGTAAATCCAGCCAGGAGAGTGGCTGGCTGTCTTTTTGAAGACATTCTGACGCATCTGAGTGTGCGGCATTAATTCATGAGAAGACGTGCTTCAAACCAATCAGCCCGCTCTATTGTGTATGACGTGAAACTTCATTAATATGCATGATAGCTCCGGAGACAGTTTACGCTGTACTAACGGCAGAGAGACGCCACGTTGTGTTGCTAAAACAAGTGAAAGAACAAGAATTTGGAAAACATGGGTCGTCGGAGTGCTGCAACAAGGTTTTGTTTTCATTTTCCCTCTATGAGAGAGCTGCTGGAATCACGTGTGGATTACAGTGCACACGACACGCGACAGAAACGCGTTTGTAAGGAACATTTTTACCCGAGAGTTTTTCGCATCTGGAAATGGTGAAATCCGGATTTGCCGCTCGTCTTCTTTAAATAAAAAGACACCGCTCCAGTTTGATTGTCCTGTCGCTACAGATTAGGTAAGTGTGTGCAGTGTTCTTTGTTTAACCCAGATTGCAAAGTTTGTCGTATTGTCAGCTGTGCTTAATTCGTTTTTAAAGA
The DNA here is from genome assembly GCA_903798195.1 of Danio kyathit. NCBI lineage: Eukaryota > Metazoa > Chordata > Actinopteri > Cypriniformes > Danionidae > Danio > Danio kyathit. Next base: position 36,462,130 of record LR812536.1, on the reverse strand, counting down.
CATACCCCAGTCAAAATGATTTAGTTACTAAGTTTACAGTATGTTAATATCACTGCAATATTACAGTACAATATTATAGACTGAAAGATCCGCTAATGCTGCTCTCCGAGTGTAAACATATAAACACAAACTATTCCCGTTGTGCAGGATTTTCGCCGCATTTTGTGACAGGATAGTCTATACACACACGGCTTTCTGACGCTACCTACCGAGTACATAAGTTACAGAGAAATGCGGAGGATTTTTTTTTTCTCCCATTTGCTGTGCGGTATCAAAGCCTCTGTGTTTCTTTTGCCTGTGATCAGCACATGGCCAAATGGAAACTCCCTTCTATGCAAATCTTACCCTCTTTCCCTCCCCCGACACTCCCACACTCCCAGAGCTGGGCACGCCCAACTTTCCTGACTTTTTTCAAACTAGAGGTGTGACAACACCCTGCTGAGACAGGGGGGTTTCATGGCCCTTTAAACACAAAAGAAGAGATTTTGAAGAAAGCTGAATACCTGTACTCTTTGACTTTCATTGTATTTGCTTTTCCTATTCAATCAGCTACATCTAATCATTTGACCATTCTTCGAAATATCTTCTTTAGTGTTGAACAGAGGTCTGGAACCACTTGAGGGTGAGTAAATGGTGACAGGATTTTCGTTTTTGGGTGAACTGTCCCTTTAAGTTCAAATTTTTTAATTATTGGAAAATTAAATAAAATTTGCATAAAATATCTGACCATGAATTTTGTTGGCAAAAATAAAATAATGCCCACCAAAAATCATTTAAATATAACAACCATAACATGTAGCATTAGAGAGACATGACAGCAGTACCACCAATTTCTACAGATGGTAGCATCTATAACACCACATATGTAATATTAATAATTTGACATATTTTCTCTATTAAAAATTCACATTTGATGGCTTAAGCTGACAGCAACAGTATCTTGAGTTGGAAGATACATATGTAATTTCACTCAGACTGAACAGACTTTTTAGTCTGAACAGATTGTTCATTAACAAAAATAGTAACATCTGCAAAAACTGTCACAACCTCATTTTTCATGCATTTGTACACAATTATAACCACAGATAAATTACTCCACTGCCTGATAAAAAGCAACCCAATAATATAGCTTATATTTAAAATGACAAACAGCAATAGTACAAGTATAAATTATGCTTATTATAACATATTATAATGTACTGTATATATAGCCTATAAAATGTAAATTGCTAAACAACAGTATAAACAAAAATATATTTAGAGCAATCATTAATCATCTGTCTCTCTCTCTCTCATCATACTGCTTAAATGCATTCACTTGTGCTACATAAAAAAAAAAAAAGATTATGACTGATGCAAGACTCTGAAGATGTAAGAGTTGGTGTCATTCTCTACCAATTTTCAATGTTGCATGATTAACAGGAAAACATTCAAGGAGTATTGCACAAAAGTAGAATTATGAAAGTCAGGATAACAGAAAAAGTACAGCTTGAACTAGTTTACTTAGTGTGTCCTGGCTTATTCAGCTAATCAGGTGTAGATAGTTAGGGCACATTCACTGCATTTTTAAACAGAACTTGCATTTTTACCCAGCCTTTTACTGCATTTTTACCCAGCACCGTGCTGGGCCTAGGAAACACCCACACAAATGCATATACTAAGGGCAGTTTAGTCTATTCAATTCATTTATACTGCATGTCTTTTTCTGTGGGAAAATCAGGAGCAAACTCTGGTTTGGAGAACATGTAAACTCCACACAGAAATACCAGCTGGCCCATTCGGAGTTCTAACCAGCGGCCTTCTTGCTGTGAGGCACATCATAACGCTCTGGTTACTAAAGTAACCCTCGTTCCCCGAGGGGGGGAATGGAAATGCTATGTGGAAAAACTTCCACTATGGGGATTTCGTCAGAATCCAATCATCTGAAAGAGTATAAAAACGGGCCAATGAGTTGGCGGCGTCAGCGTGCACAGCTGTCTTCAATGACAATTAGCTTGGCATAAAAGCCCAGCATGTGCTCAGCAACGGCATCCTTTTCTAGCTGAAGAGGCTTTCACACTCCACAGCTAAGGGACAATCATTGTGGCGAAGGAACATAGCATTTCCGTTCCCCCCCTCGGGGAACGAGGATTACTTTAGTAACCAGAGCTGTGGAAAAACTTCCACTATGGGGAAATTTACGGGAAAGTGCCACAACGAAAGAACCTTACCATGTCTCCAGTGAGGGGCGCGCCACGTAGCAGCACGAGCGCACCTGCATCGCTGGAGACACAGTCCTCCAACGTGTCCCCTGGCCCTTACTTACCTTACTTACCTTTCTGGTTTAGATATATGTTTCGGGGAGTCGTAAAATACACCTAGTTAGTTTCTAGGAATTTTAAATACGACAGTACGTTGGGAAAGCGGTCAGTCCCAATAGGGAGGACGCTGCGGAGGCCACCTGCTGCCCGGAGGGGGAGACCTGGTGACAACAGAACATATGGACTAGCCCTGAGAAGGGGGAGTGCACATATGAGAAGATGGTTAGCGGGGAGGGAAGACACGAGCCCGACTAGGAGGGGGGACTACATCGTGGCTGAGTGAGCGTATGGGATCGCCAGCGGGGATCGCACAGAGCAGGCACCTATACCCAGAACGCGGGATGACCAGCGGGCATACCTACAACGTAACGGGCCAACATCTGACTTCTCCGCTGAGTCAGATGCTGGGGGCCTCGGAGGAACTCTGCAGCGTTCGCCGAGTGGGGAACTCAACTGACAAAGCGAGAAAAGCGCACGTATCTCTGTGTTAGAGAGAAAGGCGCAGCAAGCGTTTTACACCTAACACCTAACCGAATTTCCTCATACACCAGCGTGAGGAAATCAGTTCACTCGAAGATTAAATCTCACAAATAATCAGGTGTCGCCCAGCCCGCATCTACAATGTCTGTTAGAGAGGCGCCTCCTGGGGGACACGGCTCGCCCTAGCTCGATGAGCGAGGGAGATGGCAATTACTGTTCAGTGGGCCAACCTCTGTTTAGATATGGCACTTCCCATCTGCCAATCACCGTAACATATAAAGAGCTGCTCAGAGGATCTAAGCTCTGAGTACGGTCCGTTATAATATGCAAAGCGAGAACAGGACACAGCAATAAAGGGGCTGGGTCTGCCTCCTCCGTGGGCAGCGCTTGCAGGTTCACTACATAGTCTAAACGAGCGCTGTAGGAACCTAGGGCACCTAGGTGGGCCAGGGTCTCAGGTAAACGTGAGAGTGGGCCGGCCCAGAACGCTGGCACATTTTCGCTGACCGAAAATGCCTCCAGATACCCACCCATTTGATCGATGCCAACGCGACCAGCAGAGCTGTCTACCTGGACAGAAATCATATAGATACTGAGTCGAGTGATCGAGCAGACCTCTCCTAAGAGAGATCTTCAAATGGGTAAGAGAGGGGACAGGATATATATCCACGTCTCGCGCCTCTGGGGACTGGATGATGAGGCGATGCTTTCCTTAGAGCGGGGATGATTGCAACGCCAACCCCTCAGTGCGGAGGGGACAGCCTTGGCTCCAGCCAACTGAAGGAGGATAGCATCATACTGATCTGGCATTTTTTGGGGTTCCCTTCTCGGAGAGAAGTACACCACACAGCGAATAGACTCCACATCAGGGCATAGGCATGCCTCATAGAGAGTGCTCTAGGCCTGAGTGATGGTGTTAACCACCTAATGGTAGGTCACCTAAGTCCTCCGCGCTCCATCTATGGGCCACACGTGAGGATTCATAGATCTGGAGGGGTGGAGCCTCCACTTTCCCAGGCAAACTGCCGTGAGAGCGCAGCGGCTGCACGGTTGAGCTCGGCGGGGAAAAATGGAATGCAGCGATAGCGCCGCGTATGACTCCGGGGGAGCAGACGGCGAGCGAGCTGAGACATGCGGCGACATCGGATATCCCCCTTGCGGATGATATACACCATAGCCGCTATGCTGTCCGTCCTGACCAGCACGTGTTTCCCCTCTAACACCGGTAAAAAACGGTGCAGCGTGAGGTACACTGCCAACAGCTCCAGGCAGTTAAGATGCCAATGCAACCAGGTTCCTACCACGGAACCACAGCTGCATGCCCGCAACACACGGCCCCCCAGCGCGTACTGGAAGCATTCGTCAAACGACGATATGCCTGGACACTTGTTCTAGAGGCACGCGGGCCTGTAGAAACACAGGGTCCATCCAGAGCCTGAGGGTGCGGCGACACAGCGGAGTGACAGTCACCCGGTGCGCGCTCGCATGCCATGCGCGTCTTGGGACCCGATCATGAAGCCAATGCTGAAGTGGTCTCATATGGAGCATCCGAGCGGCGACAGCGGCTGCGGATGCCATATGCTCCAGGAGCCTCTGAAATAATATCAGTGGGACCACAGTTTCCTGTCGAACTTTCTCAGACAGGCCAGCGCCAGCTCGGCGCGCTCTCGGGGGGAGGCGCGCCATCATGGTGATTGAGCCCCGCTCCAACCCGAGAAAAGAGCCGCTCTGCACGGAGGCGAGGCTGTTCTTTTCTCGCTTGACCTGAAGCCCCTATTGGTCGAAGTGCCGAAACACCCTGTCTCTGTGCATAATCAATTAATCCCGCAAGCGTGCTGAAATCAGCCAGTCGCTGAGACAATTGAGCATGCGGATGCCCGCAAGCCGAAGCTGGGGCACCCTCCGCGAGCTTGGTGAAAACCCACGGAGACAGAGAGAGCCAAAAGGGGAGGACTTGTACTGCCAGGCTCGACTTCAGACGCAAACCGCAGTGGACGGTGGCGTGGAAGTATGGAGACATGAAAGTACGCATCCTTCAGGTCTACTGCTGCAGACCAATCCCGAGGACGAACGCACCGGAGGATGCGCTTCTGCGTAAGCATTCTGAACGGCAGCTTGTGAAGCCAGCGGTTCAAAACGCGCAGAACAAGGATTGGCCGTAGCCCACCGCTCTTTTTGGGTACGATGAAGTACGGGCTGTAAAACCCGCTCTCCATCCCGGCTGGAGGGACCGGCTCGATTGTATCCTTCGCCAGGAGGACAACAATCTCCTCTCGCAAGACAGGGGCGGACGCAGGGCTGACCCTGGTGAAATACACACCCGTGAACTTGGGAGGCCGTTTCGCAAACTGAATCGCGTAGCCGAGTCTGATCGCGCGGATGAGCCATTGCGACCGGCTGGCCCACGATAACCAGGCAGGCAGAGCCCACGCAAGTGGCTTCATCCGCACGATCGCTGACGTACCAGCGTGGGGCAGCGCGGAGTGGGTGGGCTCAACCCGGGAGCGCTGGGGTCCCACAGGAGAGCAGGAGGCAAGAGATTCACTCTCGTCTCGCACCCATACTCCGGAGGTGGGGCTGGGAGGGGGAGAGAAAGGAGACCGTTCTCTCACGCTCCGCGAGCCACTGGCGAAGTGCACCGATCCTGCGAGCTGGAAAGCATAGCATCCCAGACTGGCAGTGTTCGGGCTGTCACATCCGGGGAAGGGGAAAAAATGCTCTTTCTCTGATTTTGATGCCGTTTTTTAACGCTGTTAGATGAAGACCCCCGCCCTCCAGCGGGGAAAGAGGAAATTTTCCTCCTCTCCAGATGGCCCGTCTCAGGGACGCTTCGCGGTTCGTTTACCGAACTTAGCGGCGCCCTGGAGCGGGGAGCGCTGATTGCCTGCGAGATGCTCGGCGAAGCCGCTTGGCCAGAGGGACAGGCGGGGGCGGCGGAGCAAAGCCGCAGGTGAGCGCTTTCGGTGTAAAGCAGTGGATGTGGATGGCTCGGCGGGAAGGAGCGGTTTTACGATCCCGCCGAGAGATGGTATTACCCATCGCCTCCAACTGCTCGCTCACCGGCGTGAATTCCTGGGCGAATTCACTGACGGTATCGCCAAACAGGCCAGCCTGGGATATGGGTGAACTAAGAAAGCGAACTTTGTCAGCATCACGCACATCAAACAGGTTTAGCCCGAGGTGGCGTTCCTGGGCCACTAATGTGACCATTGTCCTTCCCAGGGGCACACACAGCCGACTTCAGTCGGTTGCGGTGCGGAGCTCATGCTCAGTCCTGGGTCGGAACCATCCCCGCGCAGCTGGGCCAGCGCCTGCGCTAGGTAGCGCTGGTAGGTGGCCGTAGCATGCATGGTGAGGGCGGAGGCGCACGCAGCGCACTGCGTGGGCTCCCTGTGCACATCCAGGAAGAAGGGGACGTGGAGGCTCCATATCACACCCCTCTAGTTGGTCCGTCCGCGGGGCTGGGGGATAAACCAACTCCAGAACCACGGGCGAAGCAGCCTAGGAAGCACGGCTGCAAAGTCTGCTTCTGGATTCGACGCCGCGCTCATCATCCCGGAGGGAGAGAGCGGGTTCGAATCCTCATCAGACAATGATGGAAGCGCACGCAGATCGGGCAGAAAAAAGTGCCCTCCAAGACTGCGTGAGCTTACTGTGCACTTCCGGGAAGAAGGGGACGGAAGGTTTTAGAAGGTCTTGCCTTCTTATATCCTCCACATAACACCCATCTAGTCGGTCCGGCGGCGGGGCTGGGGGATAAACCATCACCAGACCCACGGCCGAAACAGCCCGGGAAAGCACGGCCATCATGTCTGCTTTTTAGATGCCAACACCGTGCTCTCCACTCCGGAGGGAGGGAGCGAGCGGGTTCGCATCCTCATCAGACAATGACAGCCCATCCTCCGATGCAGCGATGGACATCTGATCCTCGGTGTCATCAAGTGAGAGGGCGACCACCCGAGGATGGGGCGCTTCTCTCACCTGAAGCTTGGATGGAGCGCGTGGAGGAGCGAGAGGTCCGCGAGCCCGAGGGCGGCGGATTTACTCCCACTGAAACCCTCAGATCTGCCCGAATGCCAACCGCAGTGCGGGGGACAACTGGGGTGGGTCGCTCTTTTGCAAGAGCGAGCCGCGATCTTAACTGCGCAGGAGACATGACATCATAATGATGGCATGCACTGCCCGTGAGCACCGCATCAACATGCTGGACCCCCAGACATGAAACGCAGTGCTCGTGCCCATCATCCGGGGACAGGAAACCACCGCAACCAGAAACGCACGGTCGGAGCGACGTCTTGAAAAAGACGTGCTGCACAACCGTATTGCTCTTTTAGGAAACTTGCTTCCTATATACATACCGCTCTTGGGGGACCGGACCCAAAGGCAAGGGAGAACAACCCAGCTCGACCATCTGCCACTGCGTATACGCGCTCTGGACCGGGAGAAGCTGCTTCTTGATCTCCCTCTGTAGAGACAGGTTGGAGATACCCTCAAAGACTCTCCCAGAAGCTCGTGAAAGGCTCTGAAAGCGAAAAGGATGCCGTTGCTGAGCACATGCTGGGCTTTTTTGCCAAGCTAATTGTCATTGAAGACAGCTGTGCACGCTGACGCCGCCAACTCATTGACATTTCATTGGCCCGTTTTTATACTCTTTCAGATGTTTGGATTCTGATGAAATCCCCATAGTGGAAGTTTTTCCACATAGCATTGAAGTTCCCTCCCGAAGGGGAACATGTCTTTGTCTTTGTTATGACAACATGACAATACCAAGACAACAAAACTTGTCATAAATCTGTCATAAACATGATTGTGATGATGCCATTATAATTGTGTCATGAATATTATTTTGATCCTTTTTGTTAATTAAAAATTATCAGTAGACATGTCGGCTGCACGGTGGTGCAGTGGGTAGCACGTTCGCCTCACAGCAAGAAGGTCGCTGGTTCAAGCCTTGGCTGGGTCAGTTGGCGTTTCTGTGTGAAATTTCCTCCGGGTGCCCCAGTTTCCACAACAAGTCCAAAGACTATAGGTAAATTGGGTAAGCTAAATTGTCCGTAGTGTATGTTTGTGAATGAGTGTGTATGGATGTTTCCCAGTGATGGGTTGCAGCTGGAAGGACATCCACTGCGTAAAACATATGCTGGATAAGTTGGCGGTTCATTCCACTGTGGCGACCCCAGATTAATAAAGGGACTAAGCTGAAAAGAAAATGAATGAATGAATGAATGAATGAATGAATGAATGAATGAATGAATGAGTAGAAATGTCAATACTTTGTCAGTACCCTGTAGTTGGGTTGTAATATATATATATAAATAAGTCATGACACAATTATATGGTATCTTGGTAATCATGTTTATGACAGATTTATGACAAGTTATGTTATGACCAACATGTCATGACAAAGACATCTAAAACAATGTCATCTTTGCATTTCAAATTACATAATGACACCTAATGACAGCTGTGCCATGTCATGATTATAAAGGTTTCCTGAACAGGCTTTTCAAGTAAAGTATACCATATGCTGTCTTTTTGTTTAGCATTTAAAATTAAATGAGACTTGTTAGTTGTTTTGGGCTATACTGTCAGTTTGTTTATCATTTATAATGGCAGATTGTGATGTAGACAGATGGGTAGCTATCTACACATCTCAAATTTTACTTGGTATTCATATATGATATACAATTGGTATTCATATATAATATAAAATTTGTGATTAACAGTTTAATAATTTCTTAAGCAAATACAAAATGGAAAACAGCTTCGCAGAAATTACCCTTTTTACCCATAACCGTTCACAATTTGTATTGTACAAGTATTGGACCATTTTTATTTGTCCATCTGTTTATAATACTTTTTATTTCCAAATGCAGCCACACTGGCCACTTCTACTCTTTGCTGAAAGGAAGGGGTATCCTGTTAAAATTATTTGTCTACCTATCAATACATTGTAACAAGAGATAAACATACAAAATCCTGCAATGTAAGATTTAAGCAACCCCAAACATGTTGATGCATCCACAAATGGACACTGCATCCCCTATGGAGTGAGAATGCAGGAAAAGCTCATTCCTTCATTTCTCTCCCTCACTCCTTTCTCTTCACCCACACTCCTCTTTACACAACTCACACAGAATGGTCTTCTCAAAGTATTAATGTTCTGCATCAATGCAAGTGACTTTTTCCATCATGTTCGATATCATTTGAAATGTCTCAGTGTGACTGGTACAATGGTCTCATTCCCTCAGAAATAGACACAATCAAAATAATAGATTTATAAATCCAGGTATTTTTTGACCCACTGGTAAGGCTGTGCCTCGACAAGATTAAACAAGATTAAATAAAACAATGAAATATTCATCTGAAATAAATATCTTTTTAATTAAAAAGCTTCTTAATGTTTTATGATTGGAGTCAGATAAAACAATATTAATATTCTAAACCACATCATATTAAAATGAAGTCATATTGGACTAACTGGCTGGATCTTACAGCATTATCTGACTATATACCCACCTAATACAAACGGTCTACGACATATAACATGAAATATGAACATCTACATCCAATATGTATTGATACTTTTTTTTTTTTTTAATTTTGAGTTTGTATCATTTGTATATTAATTTAAATATACAGTATATTTCTGATAATCAATCTACCTAAATAAACAAGAAGGAATAAATGTTTCATACAATGAAGTCAGTTCGAGTTCATGAACTGCTAGTCCTCCTTAGATATGACAACTCGTCTTCTAAAAAGGGAAACACTTATTTTATTATTGAGGTGAAAAAAGTTTTTGCAGTGTAACCATTTGTGGAATTTTAAAGCTACCTTAGCATGTATAAGAAACGATCATACTTAAACAACTACCTAAGGAAGCATGAAAATCACAGAAAATCTGGGGATTCAGTGGCCCAGTATAAACCTCGTGCTATCTTTCATTGCTTTAAAGGCTCTGAGATGCATGAAATACAGATTGTACTGGACTCAGATATGCACACTGTGGAAGGCCATAACAGTCAGGGCTATTGAACTAAAAACCCAGAGGAAGATAAAGACAGGGATAAAGCAGATCACAGGAAGAGCTCTGTCCAAACAAGTGCACCGAAATCCCATTATCCAGTCTAGATGGTAACCAGTAGCAACACATTTGCTTGCTTGTAAAAAAAAGAAAGGTATTTGCATTGGACACTTCCAGCACACCTACAAAGGGCTAGAAACATTTGTTTCTTTATTCATTTATTTATTTATTTTTCTTCGTCATCAACAAATAAGTGGTTTTAAGAAATATTAAAAGCCAAGCTAAATATTAAATGAGCTGTTTTATTTTTAATAACAAGTAAAAGCTCCACTCTTCATCTCTATTAGGAAATTACTTTTTAATGACTTCAAAAACCTTTAAAGACAGACCTTTTTTGAGTTCCAAGATTCTTTGTTGATGTTTTATACCTCTGTTCAAGTCATTGAAGTCTTTGTTAAAGCACTACTTGCATGAATCAAATCAATGAGCTAAAGTAGAAAAGAAGATAGCCTATATGAAAATTTGACAAAAAAAGAATAAGATCATGTACTAAATACCTGCTTGTATGTCAACTGAAATATTAATCACACATCTTTAATTAAGGGGGGTAGATCATGGAAAAATCATTTAATCACCCTTCACTTGTTCAAAACCTAGGTGGTTTTTCTTTTTTCCTTTGAACACAAAAAATATATTCTGAAAAATTCTGCCACCCATTGATTTCCTTAGTTTTTTTTTTCTGCTATGGAAGTCAATGGATGTCATACAGCACCAGCATTCTTTAAAATATCTTATTTTGTGCTTAATGAAAGAACGAAACTCATAAAGGTTTAAAACCTCAAAAGGAATAATAAATTATTAGGTAATTTCTATCCTTTAAACCTAAAACTGTCCTTTTAAATCTATCATAACAGGTCTCAGAATAATAAATTCTGTCTCGATTGCTTTAAAAATAAATAATAATTACTGTATTTGTATCCCATACATTTTGTGACCTTAACACAGTGAACAGACTAGTCTTTTAACACAATTATTGGTCATTGCTATTCAAGAAAATCTGTCTTTATTCTGAGCTCCAGCCTGGGCCTTTGAAAGTTACCAATTTTATCCAAGTCCATCACTTTCAGTCAATAAATCAATGTCAGATTGAGATTTGTTTGCCCCAGGAGAATGGGACACTTCAGACGTCCTGTAAATAGAATGAGAATAAATTCCCAGCATGTCAAAATGTGTCAGTAAAATTGCACACCAGCAGAATATACTGTACGTGCAGTATTTTCAAACACGTTTTTGTGCATGCTGATCAAGCATAAAAGATTTTGAGGAATAGGGTTTAAAATAACTAGTTATGACCTTACTTTCCCAATTACTTTATTACATTAAGAATTGCAAATTCATTCATGTTTGGTGATTTTTCTAAAATGTTATTTTAAAAGAACTAAGTGGGGCAAAAATGTTATATATAAATATATACTAATTGCATACACCGGATGAAGTCAGTTTTAAAAGCAATGGCTTTTTCTGTTTAAACCAGGGCTGTTTTCCAATTCCAATAATGCTCAGAATGGACTCGTGTTCTTGTGGAGACTGGTGTAGTAACATTGCCAAGTTACCACAAGAACAGAGAACGAGTCCTGTGAGAAATGAGATGCTGTGTCCTTCCTAATGGACACATTACACATTTTTAACAGAAAATTAGTTAAACATACAGCATTCATACAGCGATTTATTGTTTTCCCTTTTCACAATACTACTGTATGCATAAAGACCTTACAAATATATGTTGCACAATAAAACAGATTTTAATATGAATTTCAGCAAATAAACACCATTAATGTGTTAATGGCTTTATAAAGATTCACATGGTAATGTTTACTTTCACCGTCTCATTTAAGGAAACTACCGAGACAAATAAGTTATATCTCTGAACTTTAATATTAAATCTAGAATGCTGTGCTTCCCACCTCCTTTATTCAGCCGTAATGACTTCTGGGACTTCTCGAGCGAGTTTTGCACTCAAGTCTGCATCCATGCATCCTCGATATCAAGAACACATCCTGGAACTTTCACACGTCCTTTGTTCTTGCGGTCTTGAGTTTTGGAACTGAGCTTTGGCGGTTGATGACGACGTTACACGAGAACATGAGGACACAAGAACTCTGAAGAACGCATATTGAGAAACAGCCCAGGGTTGTCCAAACTCATTCCTGAAGGGGCGGTGTTCTGGAGAGTTTAGCTCCAACTCTAATCAAACACACCTGAACCAGCTAATCAAGCTCTTATTAGATATACTAGAAACTTCCTGGCAGGTGTGTTGAAGCAAGTTGGAGCTAAACTCAGCAGGACACTGGCCCTCCAGTTTGGACACCCATGGTTTAGGCTGTCAGCTCAAACAAAAGGGACCCTCCTTGGTTAATTTTAGTTTTTAACATGGTTATGCTGTCAAACATTTGTATAAAGACAATATCACATTGAATTCACATTGAGTACAATTGAATTCAATTTAATATGCATAATTTGGTATTATTATAAACTGATTTTCATAAAACGTGTTTTGACAGTTTTTCCCCATTTAAAAAATACATTTAAAAAATCCCAATTCACAAGAAAACACAAAAACACAGCATGAGCCACACCAACCAGCACATACCAGCAGGTGGTGATATGATTCTAAGGACAAAGCCCTTTTGGTCAATCAGAAGACTGGAAAAAGATGCACATCTGCAAATGGATAAGTGGTCAAACTTCACAGAAAATCAGTGTGCAGGGTCATAGATGAATAAAAATATGAAGTTTGGTGTATGTAAATGTGTCTGCAGGGCAGATTTATGTCTCAGTCAAGGATAAAAAAAGATAGGTTTAGGAAACAGCTTTTAAAAATAATGATTAGAATTGAAATTTTCAGACACAATTTAATAAAGAGGAACAAAAAACACTTTAAAGTGCATTTAGGATGTTTTCTTTACGTAAGACAAGAAAAAACCATTATATGACCCCCCCCCCCCCCCCCCCCCCCCTAAAAAACATAACAATTGACAAGTATATTACATTTAAAAAACTTACATTTTGCCTGCAGTTTCTGATCTTAGGTTTGGTATGTTTTTCACTTAATTATTCATAAAATATGAGGTTTATTTCTCCCAACAATGCGTCACATGATGTTGTCTTGATACTGAATGTCTTTGGCCCAATGTTTCATTACTTTAACAGAGGTCAGACTCTTCTTAAATTTGACTGGCCAGTAAAATAACACTACATAACACTGTATATTGTTGATTGCTATCATCTCAGTTCATCGAAGGATTGTTTGTGCCATGTCAGCTTTGAAGAGGAAGCTTAATTATATCCCCCAGGAACACTCACAGCACCTTCAAGAACAGTGAGGAACTGCAGGTCAGTTCCTGCGCTCCACTCTTCCTGTTATTCTTGAGGTAAAATATCATTAGCATTCAACTCAGCACAAAGCAGCAAAAGTGCAAGCCTATTTGGCCAATCTGCCATATTCCTTTGAGCAAGAGTCAAGATAGTAAGATTAATTCATCCCCCTTTCTTTTTTTCAGAGTTCTGAGAAAACAATTGCACAAGAGATCCATGGATGACTAACATCCTGCACTAGCACAGTTTTTTCCTCTTTCAGATCACAGTGGGATTCACTATACAAACATTAGATTTGGTATTTTATCCCAAAATGTCAGTGCAAACATATTTATGGCATCAAAATTTTGTGGCAGAAGCCTGACATGTTGCAATCAGGTTTCTCTGAGTTTAATGTGACAGAGCGGCAACTACAACTGCTAAAGCGAGAAGCATTTTAAAGGCATCTGAGTCACTCGTGTAGCGCCGGGACTAGCTGCATTCTTGGGTCAATTGGAAAATTGTGTTAAATTTACATCTAGATTTCAATAGCTCCGCTTGCCATGTCCTTGCAGCTCTTTCACTTTATTCGTCGTGAGTCAGGCCTAAAGTTAACATGAGTAAAATACAGTGATGGGGAGTATATGCAATGCTGTAACTCAACACCAGTTGAGCTATGATTTAAATGTTGTGTGTGTAGGTTTTTGACTCTTCTAAAGCAAAAAAAAAAAAAAAAAAAACATAATATGTGATTTTTTTATTTTCTGCAAAATTGAATTTGCAGATTGATTTTTTGCAGAAAAATAATCAGGGTATATTCTGTCAATTTCATATTCGTTTTCAAACAAATAAAGTAAAATTAAAATCTGCCGTTTTTTAATTTTTCTTTTGCTCACAAAAAACAACTAAAAAGAAAAAAACTGGATTTTAGCTTGATTTTAGTTTTTTGGCTTTAAATGGATAAACAACTTTAAAATTCATTATACACATGTAGGCGGTGCTGAAAAGCCCTTTTTCCCCTGATTGATCAATCAAATCTGAGCTTGTGACGCCGCCCTCAAAACAACAGTCCTCTGCGGATCAGCACGCAGGCTTTTATTATTATTATTTTTATTATATATAAACCAAGTTTACATATTCTATCATTTGATCAGTAATCAGGCTTACATTCATTGTGTATGCATAAATTAAATAAAAACGTAAATTAGCAGTATTATTAGACATTTGTCATTAAAATAAGGTCGTAGTTTGCTGCCAAACGTCTTGCTGCTGTGCACCTGATGCTGAGCAAAGATAGCCATTTCTGGTTTGCATGATTGCTTCCGAGCAAGGCCTATATAATAAAAATAATAATAATAATAATAATAATAATAATAATAATAATAATATAAAGGGGGCAGCAGTGGCTACCACAATCGCCTTACAGCAAGAAGGTTACAGGTTTGAGCCCCGGCTGGGTCAGTTGGCATTTCTGTGTGGAGTTTGCATGTTCTCCCCGTGTTGGTGTGGGTTTTCTCCGCGTGCTCCGGTTTCCCTACAAGTCCAAAAACATGCGCTATAGGTAAATTTGGTTAGCTAAATTGTCCGTAGTGTATGTGTATGAATGAGTGTGTATGGATATTTCCCAGTAATGGGTTGCAGCTGGAAGGGCATCCGCTGCGTAAAAACATGTGCTGGATAAGTTGGCGACCCTAGATTAATAGAGGGATTAAGCCAAAAAGAAAATGAATGAATGAATGATATAAAGGGACTAAGCCGAAAAGAAAATGAATGAATGAATAATATCAATAATAATAATAATAATATGCCCAAACTTCTTGCTACTGTGCACCTGATGCTGAGCAAAGATAGCCATTTTCAAGCAGCACCTGGTTTGCATGATTGTTTCAAAGCTACTGTAGGCCTAATAATAATAATAATATTGATCACTCAGTGTTTTTGCAATGTTTAGTTTTTTTAATAGTTGTTATCAGGACCAGAATGATAACACATTGGGCCCTGGAGCTATAACAAAGGGTACCATTTGTTTTTATTTTATTTCCTCCTAATTATATATATATACTATGACTATTTATTTGAAGGCGACATCACAAGCTCAGATTTGGATGTCCAATCAGTGGAAAAAGTGTTTTTCAGTACCGCCTACATGTGTACCATGAATTTTACAGTTGTTTATCCATTTTCCTCCTCTAAACCAAAAAACAAAAATCAATCTTTGTGAGCAAAATAAAAACTAAAAACGGTTTTGTTAGAAAATGGATATAGAATGGACGGAATATACCCTAATTAAAAATGCTAAGTGAGCATGCTGGTTTATCTGAAAACCAATGCTAATGTCAGTTATTCTACTTTGAAAATGTGCTTTCTCTGTCAGAATGTCTGTCTTTGTTTAGGTTACTATAACCCACCCACTGCCAGTATACCCAATTATATTTCAGCACACCATAAACGAAAACGCACTATACACTGTTAAAAATTGTCATTACTGGCAGCACGGTTGCCAGCAAGTTACTGTTAAATTAACAGCATCTTGCTGTTGCTCTGTAAATTAACAGTAAAATGCTGGCAGCTGCAGTTGCCAGCAATGTACTGTTATTTTACAGTATGTTGCTGTAAAAATACATGGACTACAGTACATTGATATACACAGTACTCAAGTGAACTCATTTTGTTCACTGAAAGCGACTGCCTCAAGTTGGCTAATGGCTGTATGAGTTTATGAAGTAGTGTGCTATATATACTTAGAAACATACTTATAATAATAACTTATTTTATTTAAATAGAAAAGTTCAGTTTAACACAAATGTCTTAAATTTCACAGCAGCACACATACATGTAAAGCTGGAATTACCAGAGAGATTCTTATTGCATCAGCAAACTCTTGTAGGAGAATTTTGCTTCCACAATCCAAAATAAATAAAGTTATCCAACATGTTCGCCCGAGAGCTCCGCCCCTTCCTCTACGTGGGCAAAACTGCGGTCGTTGAGTGCGTGAAGTGTCCAACATTCCACACTTCATTTTACCAGCTGAATGGGTAATTAAACTGCACTTATTATTTTTAGAGTTTTCATTGTGAACTCACTACTTACACTATTTATACTACAAAATGGCGAAGAATAGTGCATAAGTATGCGATTTGGGACGCACCTACAGTTTCATAAATCCACATCAGGTGGTTTTTAATTAGCAACTAATATAAATATTACAAACATAAACTTTAGCTGAGCAACATACATAAAAACTATTTGTTCTAATAACATGCAGTGTGACAAGATTTCAGAAACAAGCAATTTGACTGCTCCAGAAGCAACAGTACAGCCCTTCAGAAGCCCAGAATAGTGCACTGCACTCCAACAAAATGATTTAGAATTGAATTCATACATATTAAACCTCTTTAAAATCATTAAAAGCACATGCTGAGTGATTAATAATATGATATTTAATCAAAAATCATAACCTTCTCTCCTCCTCGAAATGATTTTTCTTCACTTCTGGTCACATGGAATGCCTTTTGGGAGGGGTTTACAGAGCATGTCTTATTTCTGCTCTGCCTTCATCCATTCATCAGTCTTCTTTTTTGATTTTCTTAGAAACGCCCATCTTTCAACTATCCAATGGCTTTCCAAAGGATGCAATCATCTATAGTGCCCTACATTTACTTTCAGATTTCAGGATGGTTTATAAATCCCTTATAAATGACAATTAAAAGCTTAGTTGCATTCTAAACAGGAAAAAAAGAGAAAACAAACTACTTTTGTCATTTGTATTCATTTCAAGATGCACAAATACAACTGTATCAAATGAAAAATAAATCTTTGCAATATTATCTAAAATAAATTACTGTACAGTTTAGACAGTGAAATGTTGTATCATAATATATTGTTAAATTATGACATTGTTGTTATTCTATTTTGACACTCCTGTTTTTCAACAATGTTTAAACGTTACAGTATTTTTTAGATAAGATTGCTAAGATTTATTGTTCATTTGATACTGAGCCTTTAAATATTATTTATAAGGGATTTATAAAGCATAAATAGTCCTCACTTTAGATTAGGTCACAAAACTGAATGAAGTTGAGTTAATGAAGCATTTAATAACATTCAAAGTAACTATTAATATATGCCTGTATAATAGGGTATATAATTGTTCATTTGAAAAGTTTATTAATCATTTACTTACGCATTCTATATCAACAAAAAACACCAACTATTCTTAAATACCTGCATTATAAGTAATGCAATAATAGTTTAGTAATGAAAAATTTATCATTAACAAAGTATGAAAACAATTATTAAACAGTTAGAGTTTATGCTTAACAAATGATGAACTAACTATTTGTTAATGCTTAATAAATGATTCAGTTATTATAATATATATATATATATATATATATATATATATATATATATATATATATATATATATATATATATATATATATATATATAGTTATTATAACAGTTATTATAAAGTGTTACCCTTTTTCCTAATAAAAAAGCTGATTTATTAATTTTTTAGCTTTTTCCACAGAAAAAAAAAAAAACATAGATTCTACCTGTAGTAATAGTAGCATATTTGCCCCCGCAATAGTTAGCAAACTTTTGTTCATGTGAAATCAGAGGATCTAACACAACCACAGAAAACAAACAGCTTGTTATACCTACTGTCGATGTAAAACTGCATGAAAGCCAGAGTCTGTGGCTCTGTACTTCAGACAGATCACTAGCCACCAACCGCATTTCATCAGCCAACATAAAACCGCAAACCCTGTCGTATACGCTTCAGTGCACATTAAGGTGTTTTAATTAACAGCATCACCGCCAATTAATTCTTCATTCTCTAATTAGCACAAAGGAACCGTGCTTCAGTCAAACAACCTGCACAGGATTCATCACATTTGATAAATTTGTCAAAGAGCCTGCAATATGTGACCTATGTGGTGGTGTCTTGTATGCTGAAGGGAATCCTTTCTTTTTTTATAGATCTAACGTGAGACACAAGCTCTACGTTTGGCACCGCTTTCATGTACAGTAGCAGTGCTTTAATGAGAGCCTGCTGGAGATGATGAAAAATATAACTCATTAGGCCCACACTGAGAGTTCTGCATAAATCCAGCCATTCACTAAATTTTACACTTCCTCCTCATACATCCAAAATGTTTGTTTCTGACATATTTTTAACCATCTTTATTATGCTTTCAACAATCAACAAAGGATCAGGGCCAGAAATAACTTTTCCATTAAGGGGCAATGCTGACTTCCAGAGGCTGTTTGGAAATCTGTTTGTATTTTATGTGAATAAATGTAAGCACTCACTATCAAAAGAGAATTTCAAACTGTTGTCAATAAAATATGACTGACTAGCTGTTTAAACTCGTAGAATGTATAGAAATAGATCAAATAGAAGGATACCAAGAACAGATCCCTGAGGTAGACCTGTGACCAGCAGACACAAATGTTTGTTTTTTTGTACTGAAATTACAAATAATACAAAAAAGATAGATGTGTCATGCAAATGTTTCTGATAAATTGTGTTGTATTATTCAAAATTGTTTCAATAAAGTTTTCTTGTTTGTTTGTTTGTTTGTTTGTTTTTGAAAAATAATAGAAGCTTTATCTTAGAGTAGCAACTTTGGAAGAAATAATTAAATACTAGATAAATACTAGAGCAGTTTACTTTTTGACATTAAGAAACCTCACTGTAACAATCAACCCAGGCTCATTCTGAAAATGTACCCATACATATTTCTTGAGACCGTCAAATACATCCCAGGAGGTACGTTTTTTTGCAGTTTTAGTTTTTGCGAATCCACCAGAGGCCGCTGATGACTGACTGTTTGACTGACCGATCAATTGACTCACCCTCCTCCTTCCCTAAACCCAACCAATTCTATTTAAAAAAAAAAAAAAACAGATTGACCCTAACACCCACTTCCCTAAACCCAACCTACAATTTTAAAAAGCAATCCAGAAAAAGAAGACCTTTCACCTGACTTTTACTATGTTTTCAGATTTGACCACGTTCTCACGCTGTTATTTACTTTTTAATAAATTTTTTTTGGATTCTGTTTTTGTCTCTCTGCTTTCTGAAACCGTTCTTCGCTGAACTTGAACCCTGTTGTCATGGTCAACTCCTCTCTGTGTCTTAAGTCCACCAACGTACATGGCGAGCTAACTGGACAAACTGATAACAGCAGGAAAGCT
This sequence comes from Danio kyathit, assembly GCA_903798195.1. NCBI lineage: Eukaryota > Metazoa > Chordata > Actinopteri > Cypriniformes > Danionidae > Danio > Danio kyathit. The sequence goes on along the minus strand of LR812536.1, from coordinate 36,442,762 downwards.
GTCCATACGGTCAGGAGTTAAGTGGTTATCTGGTAAGCGTGAAAAGAAACGGCATCATACCACCTTGTAGCGTTTGTTTTAAAGAAGAAATTCACCCATACCCTTCTGGCTACATTATTCCTGATCTCCAGAAATGTTGCTTTTTTAGTATGAGCCTATGTTGGTAACAAGTCAGATTTTTTAATATAAAATGTACTTTTTCAGAGAGTTGAAGGAATGAATAAAAATAAGAAACAACTTACACTCTAGTGATTAGTTACATTAAGCACTTTTTCTGATTTGAGTTTTTCCTCTTTGAACTCTGTGTCCATTACAATAGACATCATATGTCAGCCCATGTTTTTTTGTGGTTCCTGAGCATTTCATCTCATTTAAAGTCTGCAGTCCATGAGAGTGGACAGTTGTCATCCAATTAAATGGTGTTAAGGCTTGGCATGTTGTAATTTGAAAAAAATCCACTACACTGGAAAGCAGCATGGCATCACTTCACTCCAGACACAGATGTAAACCACATTTACAGTGTTTTTATTCAGATGTATTGATATATTTGCCAATATTTCATGGTTTGTATGTAAAAAAGAGGGATTACACTTATTAATAAAAGTTCCCCTTCGGGAGGGGAACTTCAAGTCCCTTATGATGTCATTATGTTAATTTGTTTCTTTTAATGACAGCAATAAAAACTGAAAAAATATTTGAATTGTACAACTGCACAAGCCAAAAATTAACATTTATTTTTATGTTTTTTTTATCTATAAAGTGTACAGTCTTTGTCACTGCATTGTATCTTAATGGGCTTATTTACTTACTAAATAAAGTATACTTTTATACTTGACCTTTACTTAAGTATACTTCTTTTTCCTAAGGGTGTATTTACTGACTTACTAAGATCAGTCTTGTACAGCCAGGGAGAGTATTGCTGCTCTGACAGCCAAGTTGGGTCAAAGCTAAGGATGCTCCGATCAGGAGTTTTGCAGCTGATACTGAGTACTGATTCCTTGTCATGGTGATCAGCTTATACCGAGTATCGATTCTAATGCTTCAAGCTTTATAATGCATTGAGTACATTTTCCCTCTAAGTATGAACCTTAAGAGAAGATCTTGCCTTACCTAAGAGAATAAATCAAGGAGGCTGCATGTAATACCTTAAACACGTCTCTTATAACCATTTAGGTGTGAATGTGTCATGGCCAGAAGCAGCTTTACAGAAAATAGTTGCTTATTTATCAGGGGTCGCCACAGCAGAATGAACCGCCACAGAAAATAATATAACACACAGATATAAAAATTGTTATGAAAAATTACAATGCAATTTGGAAACATTGCAAATGATGAAAGAAGAAATCAACATGTCTAGATTTGGGCTCACATTTGATGCATAAGAAGTTAAAATGAAGTTTAATGACCTATAAATCTAATACTTCTTTACTAAAAGGAAATAGGCCTATAAACTACTGTTTATAGCAATGATTGTATTTCAAGAATTTATATTATTAAATATTCATGTTAAAAAAAAATTTTTATTTATCTAATAATTCAAGCCAGCTTTTAGTGAATTTGCAATATTGTCAAAAACACAGAACTTTCAGTTGTTATACTGTATGTAAAAAGGCCTAAATACATGCAGGACCATTCAAATATTTTGCTCGTCTACAACTATTGACAGCAGATCCCTCAATGAGAGAGAGAGAGAGAGAGAGAGAGAGAGAGAGGATTTGCATTTGCGATATCTTTACTGCTCTATTCATTTAACCTAAGAAATGTAATGCTTAGACCATCACTGTGCCTCGCGCGATTTGTTCATTCACTCTCGTCACCATGATTTCCGAGTATTTTAACTCATTTTTGGGGATCACAGGGCCGGTCAAAATATGCGGGGGACTCGTGGTGCTTCCGGGAGAGGTTGAGGTTGGATGAGATGCTAGAAAGCGGCGAACGCATCACAGCAGCTTAAAACAGTGGAAATACAATAGCTGCACCTGCATTAAAGAGCATCACTCGCGCGAGTCACGCCAACAAACTAAACAGAGGTCCCATCGCATCTGTATATATTTTAGCTGTGTGATGCGAGCTCATTACGCTTCCACACATCATTAACCTGTGATGTGGCTGCTTGTAGGCTATGCATAGCCCTAATATACAGAAGCGCAAATGGGCCTTCGGTCCTGTCAGATGTGGCGCGCGCACTCTTATTCCCATACAGCAGAGAGGGTTTGTGTGAAACTCCACTGTGCGCGATTCAGAAAGCAGAAATTTGTAATCGCGCGACCATGTAGAGACAAAAATCACATGCCTTTGTGTAAATAAGATATTAGCTGTGATGTTGTGATCTGGCGCTGTATATAAAATAAAACTAACTTGACTTTAAGGTGGGCGGGAAAAGCCGTTGGGAGGGCAGGGCGCCCCCTTATATAATGGTAGGGAAAACACTGCTAAGGTAACCCTCGTTCCCCGAGGGGGGGGGGGACGGAAATACTATGTTCCTTCGCCATAATGATTGCCCCTTAGCTGTTGAGGTGAAAGTCTCTTCCGCTAAGAAATGATGCTTTGGCTTTGCTCGCACTGTGCTCTTATAGTGAAATTGATTGCAACGAGCATCAGCTGCGCAAGCTGAAGCTGCCATCTCATTGGCATTTCATTGGCCCGTTTACATACTCTTTCAGATGATTAGCTTTCTGAACGAAATCCCCCATAGTGGAAGTTTTTCCACATAGCATTTCCGTTCCCCCCCTTGGGGAACGATGGTTACCTTTGTTACCGGAGCATTTCTTTTGTAACCTTGCAAGCTTTAGATCAGGATTTTTACAAATATGTCTGTCCATTAGGATGTACAATGGGTTCAAAATCTGTTACTGAAATTAAGTCTCCAGTAATGCTGTTTGAACTTTATATATATATATATATATATATATATATATATATATATATATATATATATATATATATATATATATATATATATATATAAAAAGTCTGTATCAATGTACTAATTCATTGATGAAACAATTTCATATGCAGAATATACAGATCTTGAAGCTCTTAGAAATATGTCAGATGTGGACATTATGTGGAGTGATGAGGAAGATGAAAATAAAGTTTGGTAAAAACAAGATGCAATATACAACACCCTCAAGATTAAAGTAAAAATGTTACAATCTCATTGTTTGTGATTTAAAAAAAACATTTCAAGATTATACCAGCAATCATGTATATTTTTTGTATTTTATGTTGGTATAATGTTATAAAGTACAAATGTTCTGACCTGATGTCCATTGAATTGGACCAAAAACATATATACTTAAGGGGTGTTGAATTTTTATTATTCATAAAGATTTGAATTGTCTTCTTGATGCCCACTTGAAACTTTTGCACATTTTTTATTTAAAATATAAACACACACACACACACACACACACACACATACACACATACACACTTCCTATTTTATCCAAATCTATTCAAACTCTCTGAGCTCTTTTCTATATAATTGACTCTTTCTTTTATTATAAAAACATGTTTTTCTCGTTCAGACAGTATACACTTGCAGTATCGTGTTTTTAATATGAGATTTCAAAAGGAGACAGTAATCATCTTTCAATACATTACAACAATGTTTACAGATGATTATTATTATTATTATTATTATCATTATTATTATTATTATTATACATGCTATTATACATAAGAAATTGCATATTTATAGTCATTCCCAAGTGTATGCTATAAAATGAAAATAATGATTTGCTTTTTGATAAATGAGCAAGATTTTTATTTCAGTGTATTTAGAGGTCAGTTTACACCACACTGGCCAACACCAGCAGACAGCAACAGACACATTGTTGGGTTGGTTGGATCTGTGTGTTATCCTTGTTTGTTGTGTTGGGGTCTGACAGAGCTTGTTTTCACAGACTGAACATGCTTGTCTGCTTGTGGAAAGCTCTTGTGAATAAGAAGTGTGCTTAACTGTATTATTTGTGCACATGTATGGGTACTTCAAATCTTATTTGCAAATAGTATTGAAAAACAGCCACTTTATTGTACTTAAAGATCACTTCTTTTCAACAGTTTGACTTGACACATTTGTGTAACTTTTACAGGTGGCATGTGAATATATAGTACTTCTGATTTGTACATTTTGCTATGATCTGTTTACAACCTGGGGGATGTAATACTTATGAATTTATTTACACTTTCTTTCCTAAAATGATTCATATTTGTACAAAAAAAAAAAGCCACTAATTTGCCAGAAAAAAAAAATGATTTATGATTTGTTCTTTATGAAATGCCTTGTTTTTCATTAGTATAGTGTGTATTTGTTATGGTTAGCAGGTAATAGCAAAAGTATCCTTAGCGTGAAATTTAAATTTACAATGTAAATACTCCTTATCAGATCCTAATCAATAGTCATTTCAGGCAATCAGTGGTGTCATATTTTGAGCTGAAAATCTTTGAATTGCTTAAATGTTGATGTTAGCAAGTAGCCTGTTTCTTAAACCTGAGATTTGAGCTTAAGGGTTTCGAGATTTAGGTTTCAGCTTGATCTCACGAGGATAGTAACTGTTTTATGTTTTTTCGCCCCGCCCTTGAACCCAGCCGTCATCGGGGGATGAGCAAATCATACTAAATTGTATGAGTTCATATGATCTCATTCATTCAGGGTGTGCTTTCAGGTTAGCCACTAAGTCAAAAAGTTACAAATTGCTGTGAGATTGTGTTGGTAGTTGCACTAACCCCCATGGCTAGCATGTTACATGGGAAAATAAATTATTGTGGGGGTGGAGAACTTCAGGTTTTAAAGAGCATTTGATTGGTCAAAAAATCTGATGGGAGGATGAAGTGCACGATGTTATAAAAATCATTAATCCATATTGAAGAAAGTGGGAAACTGCAAGGATTCAAAGCTTATATCTTCATGCAGATGTTGCTATTGTTTTATAGCACAGTAGCTAATAAACTTAAAGACCATGTGAAATCAAACTTTACAATGTCTATTTTTCTTGCTCATATTGTTATTCTTAATGTGAACAATTATTCTGTGCAAGTTAATCCACTGAAAAAAAAAAAAACATTACAATCAAATCCTGACCATTTGCTTCCACATTTAAAGTGGTGGTCCTTCTGGTGATGTCAGTCATAGTATTCTTAACCACATCCCACTTGTGATTAGTTTGCTGAGAGAATAATGCGCAAAAGAAAAGCCCTACTCCTACTCAATATTCTGTTTCAGTTGGAAGTACATCAACATATACAGTGCATCCAGAAAGTATTCATAGCGCTTCACTTTTTCCACATTTTTTATGTCACAGCCTTATTCCAAAATGGATTAAATTCATTTATTTCCTCAAAATTCTACACACAATACCCCATAATAAGATTTTTTTAAATTGTTGCAAATTTTATTAAAAACAAAAAACCTGAAAAATCCCATGTACATAAGTATTCACAGCCTTTGCCTTGAAGCTCTAAATTGAGCTCAGGTATATTCAGTTTCCACTGGTCATTCTTGAGATGTTTCAGCAGCTTAATTGGAGTTCACCTGTGGTAAATTCAGTTAATTTGACACGATTTGAAAAGGCATACACCTGTCTATAAAAGGTCCAGGGTTGACAGTCTTTGGAGTGAAAGCCAGGCATTACAATTGGAGAAAACCAGGCATCACTCCTCACCAGGCTAATACCATACAGTGAAGCATGGGGTCACACTTTATTTTGACGGTCCGTTTGTTGAATTTAAGTTACTGTACATTGCAACTAATTATCATTAGATTATAAGTAGACTGTTAGGTTGGGGTTAGGGTTGGGGTTGGGGTTAGGGTTAGTGTAAGATGACATGTACTTGCAAAGTTTCTTATAGTCAGTTAAATGTCTGTTGAAGGACTGTTAAATGTCAGTATCAACAGATATTAAGTAGACAGTCTACTAATACTCAAATGGACCATCAAAATAAAGTGTTACCAAGCATGGTGGTGGCAGCATCATGCTGTGGGGATGTTTTTCAGCAGCAGGAACTGGAAGACTAGTCAGGATAGAGGGAAAGATGAATGCAGCAATGTACAGAGACATCCTGAATGAAAACCTGCTTCAGAGTGCTCTTGACCTCACACTTAGGCCACGGTTCATCTTGCAAAAGCACACCAAAAGTACACCGCCAAAATATCAATCGAGTGGCTTTACAACAACTCGATGAATGTCCTTGAGTGGCCCAGCCAGAGCCCAGACCGAAATCCTATTGAACATCTCTGGAGAGATCTGAAAATAGCTGTAAACCAACGCTTCCCATGCAACCTGATAAAGGGTGAGAGGTACAGCAAAGAGGAATGGGCAAAAATTCCCAAAGACAGGTGTGCCAAGCTTGTGGCATCATTTTCAAAAAGACTTGAGGCTGTAATCGCTGCCAAAGGTGCATCAACAAAGTATTGAGCAAAGGCTGTGAATACTTATGTACATGAGATTTTTCAGGTTTTATATTTTTAATAAATTTGCAACAATTTCAAAAAAAAATCTTTTTCACATTGTCATTATGGGGTATTGTGTGTAGAATGTTGAGGAAATAAATGAATTTAATCAATTTTGTAATAAGGCTGTAACATAAAAAAATGTGTAAAAAGTGAAGCGCTATGAATACTTTCTGGATGCACTGTATATTAAATGCCTCAGCAACGTTTGATTCAGACTGATTTTTAACATAGAAAATGAATACACTCAACACTCAATATTTTTATAATTAGCACTCTGTTGTGGAATCTGGCTGTTGATTTTTTACAGACTTTCTCTCACAGACGAATTAATCATGTTTATGAACTGAGCTACTTTGGATGAACCAATACATGTAGTTGACAATATTGGTGTCCTAAGTAAAACCTGCGATGCATCTGCACCCTGACTATGATAGACTGCATCCCTTGAGAGTTTCACAAAGACAATGCAATTTTTTACACATCATTAGGCTACCAAAAGCAAACCTCCTCGACAATAAACTGTTGCTCTACTGTCATTACTGTTCTCCATTTCGTCTCCCTCCACTCAGCAAAACGCACCCATTCCGTCTGCATTATAAAACAGATGGTGAGAGACAGATATTGATACAGTCATGCCAACTGACTCATCATGAAAGTCATTTATCTTAATTGAGAATGGAACCTTCCCAGGGTGAAAAATGACATTAATTTACTATATGATTAAGTGAATAATCGACTAAGGTGGAATGAAGATCAGGAACCACGGATATAAGCTGTGAATTTAATTTTTATAAAATGTACTTTGCAATATAGGCCACAGGGCCTGTTATAAATTGACTTTTTACGATCTCTCTTTTATATGTTACTCAACAGTATTTGCTTAACAAAGCTGTTTGATAAAGCATTATTAATAATATGGTATGGTTAATTGTACACTCCTAGAGTTTTATTATTATTAATGAAATAAAATGCTACTTAAGTGTACTTTAAGATGTTATATTTTCATGACAGGTTCTTAACACAATCTGGAACATACAGTAAACACAAGTGTGAACACTTTTATAATGTGCATGTAAGTAGCCTCTACCAAATGGAAATGCAAATGAAACAAACACATAACATATCATTTGCATATCAAACCACAGTCAAAGTTCATACAGTGCAGGTCATCTACTATGAGTAGGCATGGTGCAATTCTCTCTCTCTCTCTCTCTCTCTCTCTCTCTCTCTCTCTCTCTCTCTCTCTACATGGGGTACAGGGGCTGAATAATAATGTGGGGTGACTTAGAAAAAAATTAATATACATGATGTCGAGGTTAGCCTACTTCATAAAAAATTGTTATTTAATAAAAGCAGCTATGGTACACATATTTAACCAAAAATAAAGTTATTTATTTATTTACTTATTTATTAAGGCACAAAATAGACAAGCCCAATATAAGTGGCCACAATATAATGATGAAATTATGTTACATGCAAAGGTGAAAGACTTCAGAACTGGACAGCTCCTACAGTATGTGTGCTCAGCTAGCAGCTTGCATGCCTTTTACTAGTCCTATCCAACTGTATTCATGTGAGATTCACCACAAGATGTACATTTTGATAACTGTTTGATTTTTCGACTGTCCAGGCACTGAGGGTACTAGTGCTACTACTACATGACTCACCTTGGTTGCTTTATCTAAGTCATCTTTTAATTCCTGAACCAAATTAAAATAACATATTTGGCTAACAATATGTTTGGACAATGTGCTCCTCTAGCATTCCTATTAAATGCACAGAAGAAGCAGTAACACTTTATAATAACAGTACATGAATAATGATGTATTTATATGTAGTTTACATATTATCTTATTATTAACATTATTTTATTAAAAATTAATAATGAGTTAAGGTGTGCACTAATCATGAACAAACTTTAACTACAACATGTGTCACATGAGTTCATGTGTGAATAATGGCCAGCTTAATTACTTGTTCGTTCATGTTAACATTTAAGTTTAGGCTAAATGTAACCAACATGAACTCATGAGCTGTTAATGTATACTTATGTCATGACTTTACTTGGAGGGGTACATCACCATTAGCTCATCCTTAACTACTCATGAACTGTGTTTAAACTGTTGATGTTGACATCTATTTTCTAATGTTATTCAGTGTAAACACACTAAATGGACATGCTTAAGGAGTTCATGAGTAGATAAAAATGTGTTAATGAGGATGTGCCCCTCCAAGTAAAGTCACGATATAATTACACATTAACATGTCATGAGTTCATGATGGTTAAATTAAGCAAACTAATGTGGTAATTAATACATTAATTAACAAACAATCATGTACTAACAATTAATTAAGGTGTTATTCACATATGAACACATATGACTCATGTTAAAGTTAGTTCATGATTACCACATGCATTTTTTTCATCATTAGTTCATAATAAAGTAATGTTTGATTTACATATTAACACCATTATTCATGTACTGCTATTGTAAAGTGTTACCGAAAAAGCCTTCTATTATATTACACATGCTCTCTGTTCTCTGCGCTGCCTCCTCCAGAAACAACTGTCATCATTTCAAGCACAACATTAAAGACTTACTATTTCGGCATTCAATGATAGTGCAAAACCCTGTAATTTGAGAAAAGTAAATGTTAGTAAGTTTCATTGAATGATTCATTAAAATACTTTCCTCCTATAAAATGTGCATCGGACCAGAAACTCCTACAAATGCATATTCAGTAAGGTCAGGTGCAATAATAGCTGTGTGCATGCATTTTCAGTGCTATTTGCTTTGCATGTTTAGTAAATACCGACTGATTTAACGGCAAAATGCCACTGGCACAAGCTGTTAGTAAATCTGGTGCTAAGTGTACCTGAAAACAGTGTTTCATAACTGCTGCGCCTGTTTAAATAAACTTCTAGAATCTTCACTTTGGCAATAAAAATGTTTGATGCTTCAAATATCTAAACTAATTTTGATGTGTAGACTATATTAAACCACTTGATTTGAAGGGTTTTATTTTTAAGGAACTGCTTTTCCCTGCCCTGCTTTGTGAGGAAGCTCATTGTCCTTCATGAAAATTGTTGGCTGAACGAGTGATGGACCCAGAATAAAACACATAGAAGGAGTCTCTGATCAATTTTAATCTTAATTCAATATTTTTTTTCAAGCAATATAGACATGTTTTAGGAATTACAAGTAACATTTTGATCTGCTGACTAAAACTTACTGTATTTTGCTTTAAATGAAATGTTTTTGTGTGTTCCAAAAAAAAAAAGAAAATCATATGAATTTGACATTTAAGCAGGTGGAGCGTGTGTAAGGCTGGGGAAGGCTTAGCCTCCCCCTGGCCAGAGACCACGGAAATAGCAGCAAAGAAAAAAAACTGCATTGAAAACATGTAACGTGTGTAAGACGGAATATGAATGAAACACTTTAGTTATTGTAAGTCTGTCAATCAAATTTAAAGTTCCCCTCCACACAGAAATGGAACTGTCCAACTTCGTACTTTGCACTGATGAGCGCTGTTTTGATAGGAGTTCGCAGCAGCTGTGAAAACGAAACCAAATTTTGGTTTTCTGGTAAAGGACATAAGTAATAAAATGACAAATAAGTATTACAAGAGAGGTATAATAATATATTATTCTGGTTTAACTTGTTTTCAGCATTAAATGAAATTGGTAGTTTCATTGTAACGTAGTCTAGCCTATAGTGTAGTAATCTTGTTTAGGCAATCGTTTGGATTTTTACATTTCAAAGGTCAAATATTAATTGCTGAATTACAAGTTCAGTTTTTGATTGGCCTCGTAAAAAAAGTGAACGATTTGGGATTCTTGACACATTTTTGCAATTTATTTATTTATCTTTGCAGAAAGGTTGAATACTCAAAAATGTCACTTGTTAAATCAATTACTGTATTATCACAGATCATAAATATAAGAAACTAGCTATTATACACTTACTTCAAGACTAGTCACTGAGGTCCACCCTATTTAGGTCCACTCATTTTAAAATGTCTGGTCTCGCCCCTGGCTGCATATCGAAAGTGACATAACCACAGGACTAAACAACAAAGACAACATCAAACACTTATAATGCCAGGGGCCTGTTCCATAAACCAAGCTTAGAGAAATAGCTGGGCTTATTATGGTAAGTCATGTTTATTAATGGCGGATTCGGTTTCGTAAATCAAATTTACAATAGTTCAAACTCAGTTACTCTGGCAACTTATGCTGGGAAACTAGCCTGGTCCGAGGCAGGTAAACTCTTAGGTTAAGTCTTAAGTTCAAACTTAATCAAAGTAATGTTATCTTCATTATTCCAGTCTTATTAATAATAATAATGATAATAATAATAATAATAATAATAATAATAATAATAATAATAATAATAATAATAATGGTAATGGTAATAAACGCAACAAGGAGTAATAATTTAATTTAAAACTACATACAGTAAGTAATAAATAAATATTTAATAAATAAGTATTTAACATTTTTTTATATTTAATAAATGCCGCCTTGATGAACAGAATCATTTTAATGATATTTTTTAAGTAAAATTAATAATAAAAAATAAATAAACTGACCCCAAATTTTGTAGACGGTAGTGTAGATCAGTGGGTTCATTTAATAAATAATTGAATGTGCGTGTTGAGTATAATAGACGTTTGTTGATATAGGCGGTGCTTTTGTTAAAACCTCTTCTTCGTCGGTCGCATATTTTTTTAAATGCATTAAAGGGCAGCGCATATATTAGCCTTACCCTGGAGTTTGTTCACCCTCTGCCTATGCATTTAAGGGAAGTGTGTCAGGCAGTGTGTGTTGTCAGCAGCTAGCTCTCTGCAACTCTCACATGGTTGCCTGCTGAAGCTAAGCAGGGCTGTGCCCTGTCAGTACCTGGATGGGAGACCATATGGGAAAGCTACGTTGCTGCCGGAAGTGGTGTTAGTGAGGCCAACAGGGGGTGCTCAACCTGTGGTCTGTGTGGGTCCTAACGCCTCAGTATATTGATGGGGACTCTATATAGCTGAGCGTCATTTTTTGGACGAGATGTTAAAACCGAAGTCCTGGCTCTCTGTGGTCATTAAAAATCCCACAATGTCCTTAAAAAAAAAGAGTAGGGGTTTGGCATTCGGGCCAAACTTGCCCACTGATCTCTGTCCATCATGGCCTTCTAACCATCCCCATATCATAATTGGTTTCATCACTCTGTCTCCTCTTCACCAATCAGCTAATGTGTGGTGTGTGGTCTGGTGCAATATGGCTGCCATTGCGTCATCAGCTGGATGCTGCACACTGGTGGTAGATGAGGAGACCCCCCACCCCTCCTAAAATTTGTAAAGCACTTTGAGTGTCCAGAAAAGCGCTACATAAATGTAAGGAATTATTATTATTATTATTATTATTTATTTATTAATTTTTTATTGTCCTGTCTTGTCACGCATTTGTCTTTTTAGGAAGACTTGAATGAGTTTATGACATTGAAAAATGCAATAATCTAGAACTTGAAATAACTGTACTGTAGCTGTCATGTGTCTTCATCCTTTTTGGCCTTGATCACCCTCTTGCAAAGTCAGTCAGAACTGGAAATTTGGAACTAAAAGACCAAGAGCCAGGAATTTAAGCTGTGGGTATCACTTTTAAAAACACACAGTGTGTAATGTAGGCCACAGGGCTCGTTACAAATTTGCTTTCTACAATCGCTCTTTTATACGTTCCTCTAAAGTTCTGCCAAGCGGATCATTTTCAGCAAAGTTCTCTGATAGAGCATCATAAAATTACATGTAGATTAAAAAGGGAACTTAATTAATTACACCGCCTGCCAAGCCACATTCCCCATATGCTGGAATCACTCTGGTGTTTTATTAGATGTTGCAACTCAAAGCCTGTGCAAACGGTCAGTTGGCCAGCCAGAAAAGTGCACAGGCAAATTGCACTGGGGCAAAACTGGCAATGCAGGAGAGAGACTAGAACATGGCCTTCCATTTACCAAGCCTGACCCTATTTTGTAAGCTGACTGGCTGCGTACGAAGGGACTGATGTGAGGTTGTTGTTGTTTTTGTATGGAATAATAATGAGGCGAGCTGTGACCGCTGCAGCTGATCCTGCATGTGTTTCCAGGAGCAATAATGAACAGAACACAGTGTGTGCGTGTTGGTGTATGTACAGTATGTGGCCCTGTTCGCCACCCTTTACTTTGGCCAACGGGTTGAAATTGTTGTATTGTCTGAAATAATCAGAATTCACACCATGACGTGCGGCAGGTCTGAAAATGTATTTCTAGTGGCTAACAAATAGGCAACAGAATAAAGCACAGCCGGAGCATTTAAGAGGCCTGACCCATTTGGAGAGGACTTAACAATACAAGGCTCCCTCATCCTCCACCCACTGCTAACACTGCAGGTCTAATGTAGTGCAAGTCAAACGCTACAGTCAGTGCTTTAGGGCAAGAGAGCACCGGCCCATTAAGTTAACATAGAGAGCTACACATCAAGATCAGGGGCCATTGACAGCAGAACAAAGTGAAACAATTAATTGAAAGGAACTCACTAGGTACACACTTGGACTGGGTTGAAAATATGTATTTCTTTCATTTTTCTGTTACTCATTTTGATGAGCTTATATCTATTATTTGGCCATTTTCACACTTAGGCTTAGGCACACTAAAGGCTGGTTTATACTTTTGCGTCAAGTGATCGGCGTGACACACAGTGCATGCCTTATGCGTTGCCAAGCATTTAAACTTCTGCGTGCTGTTTTTGTTGCTCTACAACAACACTTCCGAAACGCTAGCTGGCAGTAGGTTTTTATGTTCCTCTGTGTTGAGTTTCTTGATAGGTGTTTTGTTTTTCTGAACGCTACCTTAATGTACAAGTAGCTAAAACTCACTCATTCAGAGACAGAAACCGCCGGACATGCAACAACTTTAATCAAAAGGTAAACACACAACAAAAGTTTCCATCTGGAGCTCTTACATACTCGCTTCATCTGGCTCATGGCTCACCACCCACACTCGCCAGAGCTACCAAGCCGACCAATCACTTAGCTTCCGCATTGTTGCGACACGTAGTAAAATTTTTTGATAGGTGCGCGTCAGCATCAGTGTCAGCCATGGCAAGGGGTATGCGACTGCAGGAAGGCTGCGCTTCAGGCAGAAGTATAAATCAGCCTTTAGGAACATTTAAGGCACTTGTTTCAAATCCTGGTGGCATAGCCATTATTTTAAAATTCAGGAGACATAATGTCAAGTGTTATATTTGTTAATTTTTTCCCAGTTATACTTAGGTTTTATTTTTAATTATATCTTTTTGCTTAATATGCTTTTTAAGACTCTAAAAAGAGGAAAGAAAGAAAGAAATTGACATTAATTACTGTACAGTATATTGCATGATGTAAAAAAATTGATATTGCTGCCCTAAATATTTAACTTAAATCATATTAACTTTTAGTCAAAAAGAACTAACAATATCAAGTTCAACTTTGTATATTTTTAAAGGTTTAGTTGAAACCTGATTAACTTTTGAAAAGATGTTTTTGTTGTTATGTAGTTGTTTTCCTAATTTTTACAGTGCATGTTGCTATTTACACTCGCAGAGAACATTTATTCATTCATTTTTCTTTGGCTTAGTCCCTTTATTCATCAGGGGTCACTATAGCAGAATGAACAGAATGAACCGCCAACTTATCCAGCATATGTTTTAAACAGCAGATGCCCTTCCAGCTGCAACCCAGAACTGGGAAACACCCATACACACTCATTCACATACACTACAGCCAATTTTGTTTATTCAATTCACCTATATTGCATGTCTTTGGACTGCAGGGGAAACCGGAGCACCCGAAAGGAAACCATGGCAACACTGAGAGAACACGCAAACTCCACACAGAAATGCTAACTGACCTAGCTTAGACTCGAACCAATGACCTTCTTTCTGTGAGGTGACAGTGCTAACCACTGAAAATTTGTACCTTATACAATAGCATGTCATTGGGCATTACCCTTAATATTAATAATATCTTTATATCTTATTTACCACAAAAAATGGTACTCTATAATGTACTAATGAGCACCTTTTTGAGGTATAAGATTTTAAGCATACTGCCCCGAATTGGAGACTGCATGCCAACTTGTGCTGTGTGAAAGAAGGATTGAAGAGTTTTTTTTTTTTTCTGCTTTGAAGTCATATCTTCTATGAACATAGAACCCCCCACTCCCAACCACCACCTTCACTACCGCCTAAAAAAGGTCTCAGCTAATCTAAAAAAAAAAAATTGTATACAACAGCTTGAACGCAAAATCAGGATGAGTTCAGTTCAGCAAGAAAGCAGGCTGACCCCAATGGACTACTGAACCAGGCTTTATTACAGCCTAGAGGTTTTGTCTTGTTTCTATAGTCACAATATATACAAATTCTTAAATCAAAAAGCATTTTCTAGACAAGTTAAAAATGTTGTCTTGTTTTGTGAGAAAAATGTGTCAAAATTGAGTAAGTTTTTCTTTAAAACAAGCTAAATAATCTGCCAGTGAGGTAAGAAAAATAATCTTGTTTTCGATATAAAATTATGCATTAAACTGAACTAACAACACATGCTAGAGTATGTGGATTCTACACACTTACATTATGAGTGCACATTTGCCCAGGTAGCTTGTATATTTTTCATCAAAATTTCCAAATTTTTTAACAAGAACAACAAACTGAATTGCTCACACAATTCGGAGACTGTATACCAACTTGTGCTGTATGAAAGAAGGATTGAAGAGTTTTGTTTTTTATTGCTGCTTTGAAGTCATCTCTTCTATGAGCATAGAACCCCCCAAACCCAACCACCACCATCACTACCACCAAAAAAGGGTCCCAGGTAATCTAAAAAAATTGTATACAGCAGCTTAATAGCAAATTCAGGATCAGTTCAGTTCAGCGAGAAAGCAGGCTGACCCAATGGACTACTAAACCAGGCTTTATCACAACCTAGAGGTTTTGTCTAGTTTCTATAGTCCAAATATCTACAAATTCTTAAACCAAGAAGCAATTTCTAGACAAGTAAAAATATTGTCTTGTTTTACTATGTGTCAAAAATAATCTTGTTTTCGATTTAAAATAAATTATTTTGCTTACCCCATCGGCAGATTATTTTGCTTGTTTAAAGGAAAACTCACTTAAGTTTGGCATACTATTTCTCAAACCGAAACAATAAGTTGTCATGTGTAAGGTTGGGTACTGAACCCAAAGTCAACATGGCACTGGTACCTATACGACCAATATGTGCTTGGACAGAATCATTAAGCTGTTTTTGATGCCTCATTTCAGTGGAATGTATACCTCTAAGCTGTCAATTGAAATTAAAGGGACAAGAGGCAGAGGATTGGAAACTGTGTGAAGAAATCAATAGGCTATGATTTTTTAAACATAAGCTTGTGTGTGCAATTTTTTACACTCAGAAACTACTGTATGTTTGCTTTTTGTTTAAACTAAAATAAGCTGTAACAACACAATTGACTATTCACTAAGCCACACCCGAAAACCGCCACACACTAATCATGGCTTAGCAACGGTAGCTACGCGCATGAGGTCTGTCAAGCTTTCGAGCGAGGGAAACAAGCCAAAGTGTTATGCATATGGATTGTGCAAATCTGATACCCGGTATCCTGAAAGTTTGGATGGGGTGGTGGAATTTGTTTCCCTTTCCAAACCCTAAAACCCAAGGGGAGACATGCTAGCGTGGATCAAACCGTGTGAGGGGCCGTAAAAACCAGCCTGATCTCACGAGGAAACATAAGTATTTTTTGTTTTGTCATGTTAGTGGCTAATTCGTACGAATTCATACGAGTTAAGTCGTACGAAAATGTACGATTTTAAAAAGGAGGCGTGGCACCCAACCCTGCCCCTAAACCCAATTGTCATTGGGTGATGAGCAAATCATACTAAATTGTACGAATTATATTGTACAAATTCATACGAATTAGCCACTAAATCAAAAAGTTACAGTACGAATTGCCGTGAGATTGTGTTGGTAAAAACAGCACAATCCAGTCATATTTCCATCTGTTTCAAGCTATGAATATTTGGATTACATATCAACCGAACAAAACAGAGATATGATCACAAACTGGGCAATTGCGATCAATTAATATACTTCACCCGCAGCTGTTTTTCAGTCATTTATATCCCTCATGTCCATGTCAGAGCAACAATTCCCCAATGTTTTCGCCGGTCTTTTGGAGATCATTGGTAAACTCTGACCCTCGGTGAATGTGGCAGGGCATACAGGCCATCAGCAACTACAAACCCAGCCAGTCCACACCTACAGCCACAAACGTCTCCTTCCTGAACGAGCTTAATGACTTTTATGCCCGCTTTGAAAGAGACAATAAGGAACACTACATCAGGATCACCTCCTCAACCGACCACTCACCTATCACACTCACCTCCTCAGAAGTCCACACCGCACTGAGTCGGATCAATGTGCGTAAGGCTGCTGGACCAGACGGTATTCCTGGGCGCGTCCTCAAAGCATGTGCAGAACAGCTCGCTGGGGTATTCACAGACATTTTCAACCTGTCCCTTAACCTAGCAGCTGTGCCAACATGCTTTAAAACCACCTCTATTGTGCCAGTGCCGAAACACTCTGGCCCAACATGCCTGAATGACTACCGCCCTGTAGCACTCACACCCATCATCATGAAGTGCTTCGAGCGGTTGGTCCTGGCACATCTAAAAGACTCTCTGCCATCCACACTGGACCCACATCAGTTTGCTTATCGTGGCAACAGGAGCACAGAAGATGCAGTCTCCATAGCAATACACTCTGTACTCACACACCTCGACAATAAAAACACTTATGCACGAATGCTGTTTGTTGACTTCAGCTGAGCATTCAACACTGTCATACCCTCTAAGTTAATGATCAAACTTAGAGACCTGGATATCGACACGTCTCTCTGCAACTGGGTTATGGACTTTCTGACTAACAGACCTCGGAATGTTAGATCAGGCCACATCTGCTCCACCAACACTGTCACACTCAACACTGGTGTACCACAGGGCTGCGTGCTGAGCCCCTTCCTCTACTCCCTTTTTACCACCGACTGTAGGCCTGTGAACAGATCCAACACCATCATTAAATTTGCAGATGACACCACAGTGATTGGTCTAATCAGCAACAATGATGAGACTACAGGGAGGAGATACAGCATCTGGCCACTTGGTGCATCGACAATAATCTGCTCCTTAACACCGACAAGACCAAGGAGCTCATTGTGGACTTCAGGAAGGGGCGAACAGGCTCACATGATCCCATCCACATCAATGGGATGGTCGTCGAGCCCGTCTCATCCTTCAAGTTCCTGCGGACCCACATCTCAAAGGACCTTTCCTGGACCACCAACATATCCAGCCTGGTCAAGAAGGCTCACCAGCGCCTATTTTTCTTAAGCCAGCTTAAGAAGAACCAGCTGTCATCAGCCGTCTTGGTGAACTTCTACCGCTGCACAATAGAAAGCATCCTGACGAACTGTGTCACAGTCTGGTATGGAAGCTGCTCTGTTGCTGAGCGTAAGGCACTGCAGCGGGTGGTGAAAACTGCCCAACGCATCACAGGGACCACACTGCCAGCCATAGAGGACATCCAGAAGAAACACTGTCTACGCCAAGCACGCAGTATTCTTAAAGATTACTCTCACCCTGCTTCAGGCTCCCCCAGACAAAAACCAGTAGACTAAGGAACAGCTTCTACCCCAGAGCTGTCTCCCTTTTGAACTCTGCCCCTCACTGACTCTTTTGCCCCCCTGATATACCCCCACTCTCCTCATACCTTATACTCTTCATAATCACTGCACTATTTAACATTTGCACATTTAAAAATTGCACATATTCATTGCACTACATTGCACAGATTTATTTATTTGAACTGTACATACCCACTGCACATTTACATTTGTAATTATTTTTATCTATCTGCACACTTCTGATTATTAATAGCAACCTGTACATATATCCATCTATTGTAAATCTCTGTTCATAGCTAATACATCCTGTATATAATGTTCATAATACATCCATCTGTAAATATCACCATAGTTTTTCTATAACTGCACTTTAAACTTATACCAGTATCCTGCGCTTGCTGCTATTGCACTCCTGGTTAGACCTAAACTGCATTTTGTTTCCTTGTACTTGTACATGTGTAATGACAATAAAGTTGAATCTAATCTAATCTAATCTTATCTAATTGGTGACGGCGTTATAGCGGGTCTAGTGTCTGCTTTTATATTTGGTGTCGGATTAATATTTGCTGGTAGGGAAAATCTATTTGTTCACTTCTGCCATTTATACTTTGATTTGCATTTCAATTTATTTATTTCTTCCACTTAACTGCAAATTAGAATAGAAACTGTATAAAAAGCACACAAACATGACAGTTATAGGTACTGTACATTGTTATTGGTCAATGATGCTAATATTTGGCACAAATCCATCAATTTCCCCTTTCTGGCTGTTCTTTCTATGAATGAATTGTGTAAAAGCACTGTCCATGCTTGTTTCCTCGTCGGTTATTAACGTTATATTTCAATGCACAACAATAGTCTATCAGGCTTTTTGGCTAAAAAAGGGAAATCATGGTTTAATTTGTTATGATTCGATTATTTTTAAATTTCACTTATTCTGCTGTGTATGAACTTACTGTATGAGTTTTGATTAAATTATGTTCTAATCAGTTGCGTATTATGTCGTGAATATACCCCTGTAATGCATACTGCAGTCCTTTTTTCTCTGGCTTTTTCGGATATCTCACCTGTTCGCCAAAAATGACTAATTATATCCCTGGCAATGTCGAACACAGGCACATTCATATTGTAATAGACGTGTCACGCACAAAAGCTTGACAGGTATAACAACAGTAACTAAGGAGGGCGGGGCTTAGCAAAGGGTCAATTCTTGAGTTAGTTTTTTCTTAGAGGACAACTTAATTGTTTTATTTTAAATCCATTTAAATTTGTAAAGAAAACTAGTAAGTTAAGGCAAGGCAAGGCAAGTTTATTTATATATCACATTTCATACACAGTGGCAATTCAAAGTTCTTTACATAAACAAGAATAAAAAAGACACGTATAAGAAAATAAAAAACAGATAAAAACTGATTAAAACAGCTTATAAAAGAATAAAAAAGAAAAGAAAGAAACAATAGTGCGATCTGTCGGACGTAGCACAGTGCTCATTTAGTAAAGGCACAGCTAAACAGATGTGTTTTCAGTCTTGATTTGAATGTGCCTAATGTTGGAGCACATCTGATCATTTCTGGAAGCTGATTCCAGTAGCGAGGGGCATAGTAGCTGAAAGCCGATTCACCCTGCTTTGACTGAACTCTTGGAATTTGTAGTTTATATGATCCTAAAGATCTGAGTGATCTGTTAGGTTTGTATTCAGTGAGCATATCTGTAATGCATTGAGGTCCTAGGCCATTTAGTGATGTATAGACAAGGAATAATACTTTTAAATCTATTCTGAATGTAACTGGGAGGCAGTGTAAAGACCTGAGGACAGGTGTGATGTGCTCTGATTTTCTGATTCTGGTCAGAATCCTGGGCGCAGCATTCTGGATGAGCTGCAACTGTCTGACTGTCTTTTTGGGAAGGCCAGTGAGGAGTCTAATACAGTAATCCACCCTGCTGCTGATAAAAGTATGAAAAAGTTTATTAAGTCCTCGCTGGAAACAAAGCATCTAATTCTTGCAATGTTTTTGAGATGATAATTTGCTGATTTACTTACTGCTTTGACATGACAATTGAAACTCGGATCTGACTCCAGAGTCACACCAAGAATCTTTTGTTGTTTGACACTTAGA
This sequence comes from Danio kyathit, assembly GCA_903798195.1. Classification (NCBI taxonomy): domain Eukaryota; kingdom Metazoa; phylum Chordata; class Actinopteri; order Cypriniformes; family Danionidae; genus Danio; species Danio kyathit. The sequence goes on along the minus strand of LR812536.1, from coordinate 36,422,456 downwards.
GCCAAGGTACGCATTCACCTTGAGAACCTCATCTCTGTTCCCAAATGCAATGACTTCAGTTTTCTCTGTTTAACTGAAGAAAGTTTTGGCACAACTGTTAATTTCATCAATGCATTGGCAGAGGGTGTCAATAGGGCTGTAGTCATTAGGCACTAAGGTTAAGTAGATCTGATTTTTATCAGCATAGCGGTGGTATGAGATTTGGTTCTTTCTCATTATTTGGCTCAGAGGGAGCATATAAAGGTTGAACAGGAGAGGTGCCAGAATTGAGCCTTGTGGGACTCCACATGTCATGGGTGTCCATCTCGACCTATGGTCACCTACAGTATACACAACATAGCAACCTCTCCCTTCAAGGTAAGATTTGAACCATTTGAGGACCGTCCCAGACAGCCCAATTTTTTTACAGCCTATCCAGAAGTATGCTGTGATCAACCGTGTCAAATGCAGCACTGAGATCAAGCAATACCAGCACTATTAGTTTGCCTGAATCTGTATTTAGGCATATATCATTGATTATCTTTATAAGAGCTCTCTCTGTACTGTGATGTGGTCTGAAACCAGATTGAAAATTGTCTAAACATCTCCTGAAGTTTAAGAACTTGTTAACTTGGTTAAAAACAACTTTTTCAATGATTTTGCCAATGAAAGAGAGATTTGAGATTGGCCTGTAATTGCTCAGTAGGGTGTTATCCAGGTTGCTCTTTTTCAGGAGTTTAACAACTGCAGTTTAAAAATCCCTGAGAAAAGGGAAGCATTTACCACTAAACAGTCTAAACAGTCAAACACCGTTTTGAAGAATGATGTGGGGAGCATGTCAAGACTGCAGGTTGATGTTTTCATAATTTGCTCGATCTCTTCTAAGATTTTACCATTAATTGCCATGAAATCAGACATAATGTCTGATTTCTTAAGTTGTGGTTGAGCTTGTCTGACGTCGGCACAACTTGGCTGATTGGATGAGCTGATTGCCTTTCTGATATTATTGATCTTATCAGTAAAGAAATGAGCAAACTCATTACATTTGCTTTCAGAGACTAGTTCACTGGGAATCCTACTGGGGGGGTTTGTTAGTCTCTCTACCATTGCAAAGAGGGTGCGGGCATTATCTAGGCTGCTGTTTAAAAGGCTTGAAAAGAAAGTATGCCTAGCAGTGTTTAGTTCCACATTAAAAGCATGAAGACGTACGCTCAGCTTTTCTGCACTGTCATTTCATCATCTTTACCGATGTTGACCTCTCCAAGGTCCTTTTTGTCTCCCAGTCCTCTTCCTGTCTTTAACAGGAGCAATGTCATCGATGACATTCTTAACTTTAGAGTTAAACAAATCAAGGAGAGAACCAACAGAGTCTACAATATGCTTGGTGCTAGTGATATGGCCTTCATAAACTGCTCACTAGTGTTCTCATTTATGCATCTCTTTCTGACAGGGACAGATCTGTCTTCAATGGCTGGAGTGATCAATATATCAAATATATATTTAGAATAAGTTAACTTGATTTCTTTATGTTCTTCAATTGATTGTGTGGAACCCACCATTTTTTACAGTGTAGTTTTGGAGGTTATGGGAGATATAAATCGAAAGAATTTATTGCTACAGTTAAAAAAATTGCATCTATACAGGTTTTTTTTCTCATGATATAAAATAGTAAATATTTTAGTTTTTTATATGTAAATACTAAATATGTAAGAATTTTACACATTAAATGTTTCAATTTGTTAGCTTTGTACAAATAAACTGTGTATAAACAGTGAGACCAGGCTGGACATAACAACTAACTGCCTCATCACTTCTGCTTTACTACTAGTTTCAGCATAAATTAAATATTAACAAAGGTTGAAAAGACACTGTAAACTAACTCGTCTAAATGTATTGTTCCATGTAATGCTCAAACAGTATTTAAAATAAGGAAAGGTGTCAATAACAACAGTTTGGAAAAATTACATTTACCACATAAAAGCCACTCAATAGCCCAAACTCATTTGTCAATAGCTAAATATGCACTACATTACTTATTCATAAAATTTCTTTTTATATTTAAAGGTGCTGTATGTAAGTTTTTTAGTCTTCTAAAGCATAAAAATACCATAATATGTGTGCAGATATTTAAGAAACATCCCAAGTGAACATACTTGTTTAACTGGCAAACAATGCTAAAGTCAGATATTCTGCTTTGAAAATGGTTTTTCCGTGCCGGAACGGTGTCTTTGTTTAGGTCAATTTCATATGCAAGATGCCAGTTTAGCCAATTATAATTCAGCACTCCGGGTTGCCTTGTTGGAAAACAGCGTATTTCATTCATTCATTCAGAAAGGCTCTGAAAGCATGCATCCGTGAGCGAAATGCGACAGTGTCAGTGGACAGTATCAGATGTCAAAATGAGACAGATTCAGTTCCACATGAGGTTATTAATTAGCAAATGACATAAATATTACAAACGTGAGCAGGTTACATTGTAATCGCGTGTCCTAACAACACGCTGTGACGAGATAGTGATGAGCTGTTTGCACCAGACGAAACACGACAGGAATTTAAATACAGCCTTTCAGAAGCACAGAATATGCACTTACTCACGAAACGGTAAGGTTTAGAATCTATTTAATACATGTTAACCCTCTTTAACATCATTAAATGTAGATGCTGAATCACTCATATGTGTTTAGTTCTAAAGTTCAATTTCAAACGGTTTATTGTATTTTCAAAATCTGAGGTGAACTTTCTGCTTTCAGTATATGGCAATACATGTCATGTAAAATGCATTCAAACTCACACTGTTAGCATTTAGCACTAAATAAGGCACACGAGGCTTACCTGAGGTGATCTGTCATAGGTTTCTGTTGTTCAGCTGTTTGAAATAGAAGCCACTTCTAATATCAATTCGAGGTGTTGGTTAGAATCAAAACTGCTTTTAATATGGAGAATATTCCCTCTATCGCGTGTCGTTGCTTTTATTTGCAACAGTTTAAATCGCTCCTGTACTCAATCTGGCATCCCGGCGTGTTTTTATTATGATCCAGGAGTGCAATACCTAGTTCAACCACTGGGTGTCAAACTTACATACTGTACCTTTAATGTTTGAAATAAATATTTAAAAGTTGTTTCTAAAAATCGTATTTTTGTGTCATTGTTACATCCTGCTTACAATACCATAATTTCTGCATAATTACAAGCAATATGGCTAAACCAAACAAATCCTAACCCTATAAGAATGTTGGTTATTAAAAAATATTAAATGTACAATTACATATAGTACATCATAAAATAAGTTTCATTCTTCAATTCTCTGCCTCCTTCTTCCCGATAGCCAGACAACCATCAAACCTTGGAAACTTCCACTATGGAGATTTCATTCAGAAAGCCAATCATCTAAAAGAGTATGTAAAGGGGCCAATGAAATGCCAATGAGATGGTAGCTTCAGCTTGCGCAGCTGATGCTCGTTGCAATTAATTTGGCTATAAGAGCACCGCACGAGCAAAGCCAAAGCATCATTTTCACTTCAGAGACTTCAACAGCCTTCTGAGAGAGTTAATGAGGGTTCCTCCAGCTGAGTTTCAGACAGAGAGTGAACGAGAGCGATCTCCCTGTCCAGAGTGTGTGACACGCAGCAGCAGACGCTCGAGCTGGGTTTCTCCCTTGCCTGGCATCCTTTGGGTCCGGTCCTCCAGAGTGATATCTATTGTTGCGAATTTCCTAAAAGAGCAACACGGTCGTGCAGCACGTCTATTTCAAGACGTCGCTCCGACTGTGCGTTTCTAGATGCGGTGGTTTCCTGTCCTCGGATGATGGGCACGAGCACTGCGTTTCATATCTGGGGGTCCAGCATGTTAATGCAGTGCTCGCGGGCAGTGCATGCCATCACTGCAGTGGCATATCTGTTGCGCAGTTAAGATCACGGCTCGCTCTTGCAAAAGAGCCACCCACCCCAGTTGTCCCCCGCTCCGGGGTGGGCACTCGGGCAGATCTGAGGGTTACAGTGGGAGTAAATCTGCCACCCTCGGGCTTGTGGACCTCTCGCTCCTCCATGCGCTCCATCCAAGCTTCGAGTGAGAGAAGCGCTCTATCCTCGGATGGCCGCCCTCTCACTTGATGATACAGAGGCTCAGATGTCCACCGCTGCATCAGAGGATGGGCTGTCATGGTCTGATGAAGGATTTCCCCGCCTCTTCTCCCTCCCCTCGGGAGCGAGCGCGGCAGCGGCCGATCTTAAAACAGACATGATAACCGTGCTTTCCCGGGCTGTTTCGGTCGTGGGTCTGGAGGTGGTTTATCCCCCAGCCCCTCGGCCGGACCGACTAGATGGGTGTATGCGGAGGATTAAAAGGCAAGACCTTCTAGACTTCCACAAGACAAGGTGCTCCAGCACCTCCACCTATTGGGGTTTCAGGTCAACCGAGAAAAGAGCAAACTCGCCCTCGTGCAGAGGATGTCTTTTCTCCGGTTGGAGCTGGACTCGGTCACCATGACAGCGCGCCTCTCCGGAGAGCGCGCTCAGCTAATGCTGAACTGTCTGAGAGAGTTTGACAGCAAAATAGTGGTTCCACTGAAATCTTTCAGAGGCTCCTGGGGCATATGGCATCCACAGCCGTTGTCACGCAGCTCGGATTACTCCATATGAGACCACTTCAGCACCACTTCAGCACTGGCTTCACAATCGAGTGCATGGCACGCAGGCACACACCGGGTGACTGTCACTACGCTGTATCGCTGCGCCCTCAGCCCCTGTTGATCCCTCATTCCTACACGCCTGAGTGCCTCTAGGACAGGCGTCCAGACATATTGTCGTTCTCCGGCGTTTTTCACCAGTGCTGGATCGACAACACGTGCTGGTCAGGTTGGACAGCACGGCGGCGCTGGCGTATATCAACCGTATGGTGGTATCCGTTCTCGCCGCATGTCTCAGCTCGCTTGCCGTCTGCTCCCCTGGAGTCATACACGGCGCAATCGCTGCATTCCATTTTTCCCCACCGAGCTCAACCGTGCAGCCCATGCGCTCTCACGGCAGTTTCGCCTGGGAAAATGGAGACTCCACCCCCGACTAGCCAGCTGTTATGGGCTGCGCCTTTCTCTCTCTGAATCAAAGATTCGTGCGCTCTCGCTTCAGTTCCCCACTTGGCGAACCCTGCAAAGTCCACTGGCTACACAGCTGGCCCCGGGGCGTGCGTAATACGCATTTCTCCAGTGAGCCTACTCGCACAGATACTGTGTAAAGTCAGGGAGGTCGAGGAACAGCTCTCTTATTGCGCCTGTCTGGCCCAATCGGACCTGCTTACTGATTAGGTGGTTAACACTGTCGCTCAGGCTGAGCACCCTCTACAAGGCATGCCCACGCCTGAAGTGGAGTCTATTCGCTGTGTGGTTACCTTTTTCCCCGAGATGGAAACCCCGAACATACCAGATCAGAGTGATGCTATCCTCCTTCAGTTGACTGGAGCTAAGGCTGTCCCCTCCGCTCTGAGGGGTTGGCGTTACGATCATCCCCGCTCTGAGGATGCGGCAATGGCGCCGCGCTGGGAAGTATCATCTCATCATCCAGTTCCCAGAGGCACGAGACATGAATATTAATTCTTCCTGTTTTCCTCTAATAACCACTTGGACATCTCTCTTAGGAGAGGTCTGCTCGATCACTCGACTCAGTATGTTAAGATTTCTGTCCAGGTAGACAGCTCTGCTGGTCGCGTTCGCATCGGCCAAATGGGTGGGTATCTGGAGGCATTTTCAGTCAGCGAAATGTGCCAGCATTTTGGGCCGGCCCACTCTCACGTTTACCTGAGACCTTGGCCCACCTAGGTTCCTACAGCGTTCTTTCAGTTACGTAGTGAACCTGCAAGCGCTGCCCACGAAGGAGGCAGATCCAACACCTTATTTGCGGTGTCCTTCGCGCTTTGCGTATTATTCGGACCGTACTCAGCTTTTTATCTGTTATGGTGATCGGCAGAAGGGAAGTGCCGTATCCAAACAGAGGTTGGAACATACCCACTGAACAGTGAATGCCATCTCCCTCACTCATCTGAGCCAGGGCGAGCCGTGTCCACCAGGAATGAGAGAACGCTCCTCGAAGCACGCATCCTTTTGGCTGTTAGCACGCGGCGCCTCTCTAAAAGACATTGTAGAGCTGCGGGCTGGGCGACACCTATTGCGAGATTTATTAATCTTGAGGGGAGCCGATTTCCTAACGCGGTGAATGAGAAATTCGGTTAGGTGTTGTAAAACGCTTGCTGCGCCATTCTCTCTAACACGGAGATACGTGCGCTTTAAGTTCCCCGCTTGGCGAACCCTGCAGATATTCCTCCGAGGCCCCAGCATCTGACTCAGCGGAGGAGTCAGGCGCTGGCCCGTTACGTTGTTGGTATGCCTGCTGGTCAGCCCGCGTTCTGGGTATAGGTGCCTGCTATGTGCGATCCCCACTAGGCCATCCCATATGCTTATACTGCCATGGTGCAGTCCCCCCTCACAGGCGGACCCGTGTCTTCCCTCACCGCTAACCATCTTATATTTATATGCGTACTCCCCCTTCTCAGGGCTAGTCCATATGCTCTTTCGCCACCAGTCTCCCCACTTGGGTAGCAGGTGGCCTCTGCAGCATCCTCCCTATCGGGACTGCGCGCTTTCCCAACGTACTGTTGTATTAAATTCCTAGAAATTATCTAGATGCATTTGCGACTCCTGAAAAATATATCTAAATCCGTAAATCTTCTGTTGAAGTGGGATAAGTAAGGGCCAGGGAACACGTTGGAAGACCGCACCTCTGGTGACGCAGGTGCGCTCACGCTCTCTTTTGCCTGGCAAACCTCTTATCGGGGGCGAAGGTAAGTTTCAATCATTATGGCGTTTTCCATACATTTCCCCATAGTGGAAGTTTCCACATAGCATTGAAGTTCCCCTCCCGAAGGGAACACTTTGGTTACTAAGGTAACCCTCGTTCCCCGAGGAGGGGAACGGAAATGCTAAGTTCAATCGCCATAATGATTGCCCCTTAGCTGTTGAGGTGAAAGTCTCTTCCGCTAAAAAATTATGCTTTGGCTTTGCTCGTGCGGTGCTTTTATAGCCAAATTAATTGCAACGTGCATCAGCTGTGCAAGCTGAAGCTGCCATCTCATTGGCATTTCATTGGCCTGTTTATATACTCTTTCAGATGATTGGCTTTCTGAATGAAATCCCCATAGTGGAAGTTTCCACATAGCATTTCCATTCCCCCCCTCGGGGAACGAGGGTTACCTTAGTAACCGGAGTGTTAGTTACATGTACTAACTATTTTATTAGGGTATATTATTAATGTGAGTTAGTTTTAAGGTTAGTTGCAGGTAATTAGGCATAATTCATTGTAATTTCTATAGTAAGTACACAGAATCTGTGTAACGAACATTTCTTAAAAAGTTAAGAAACTTTTTTTTGTATACAAATTTCATATTATTTTAACCTTTCATATTACCACCTAAGGATTCCTAAGTAGTTGCTGAGTTACAGCATAAGAAGAAAGATTATTACCTGATTTGAAACTTGAATGAAACTATGAAATCTGTTCCAGACAAGCACAATAAAATGTTGCCGAAATAATCAGAAATGCAAAACTACTATTGTCTTTTGTCTAAAAGAGTAAACTGGCATTTGGTAAAAGGGTCTGACTATTTTCCTACCAATTTCCAAGTGAAATCGCTCTTCAGCGTGTATTTGAAATGCACTGCGGTCCTTTCCTGGAGAGCAGCAATCTAAGTCATTTGAAATTTATTTGAAAGCCAAGTGCCATTTTTGAACTTCAAAAGCTTTTCTGTTTTATTGTAAGACACCAAATCTTTTGGGAGAGTGTTTGATATTTTCATTGAAGCTGTATAGACACTTCTCTCAGCTCCAGATAATGTAACTCAGAGACATTGACATATGAGCCTGTTCCTTTCATCCGGTCATATCAAGTCCTGAAGATTAAAGCTTTATTTAAAGGGTTAAATAAAGAAATCAAGTAACTTATTTTTGTCTTTTTTTATTTTTTGTTGAACCTCCAACATGATAAAACCTCTTATCCCAGGGAATAAAACATAAGATCTTGGGTTCAGTTTCAAGGGAATGCATGAACTGATCAAATGCACACCTTTGAATAAAAACAGCTTCCAAATGCATTGAAGTATATGTGTTCGTTTTTTGCACAGTTCTGTGTAGTTGTAGTTTATACTTTGTAGCTATAGGAAAAATATTCTGTTCGTGTCAAATGAGTTAATCTTGCTAGTTCTATTGTGACTCATCTAGGGTCATTGCTGGCCAAAATGGTGCCCTATGCAAAATTTTACTGTGATGCCCCCACAGAGGAACAAAAACACACAAACATATGTATTTAAACATGTATTTATTTATTTATATACATAAATATGCATTTAAACACTCAAAATTATACTTAAACATTCAAATATTTACATTACAAAATAATAGTTTACATCAAAATAAACACTGACATGTGTTCTGCAGAAGCATTCCCATTTTCAAACATTTACAAAAGGTAAGGAATAAAACCCTCTCTGTACCTGTAGAGATGGCCGGTCCTCAGTGCTGCATCCTGTGTCTACCTGTGCAGCTGCTGATGCCTCTGGAGCAGGTCATGCCACCTCATCTTCTTTTGTGACAAATTTCAGCATTGAACCTCCATGTACAATACAGAAGAAATTAGTCATTTAAAGAAAAAAACATGACATATCATTAAAACAATGAGCTAGTCAAGCACTCTTCATAATGTGTCTAAACTACAACCAAAATGTGGATTTAACTTGCACTATAATCTATGGTGACAAACACTGAGCCTTGCTGTCAGTATAAATCAAAGACTTTTGTTGTTTTTAGGAATTAAAAAGTGAGTTAAAATGAGTGTATTTTTAAACAAAAACTGTAACATTTAGAAAAAAATCATCATTAATGAATTCGTGCAATAAAAATGGTTTATGGCCTGTGGCTTACAGTAATTTGACTCATTTTATATTATTGATCTTTCAGAAATCACAGAATGAGTCAGTTTTGTCATTTCATATTGTAATGTACAAAAATGAAAAACCGGCATATTAAAAACACACAAATCCACTGATATAAAGACTAAAGAGACTTTATTGTCATTGCAGTGATACAAGCAATAACAACAGCAGCAATCAAAAAATGTGTAGAAATAGACAAAACAATAAACAATGATAACTGCAAAGAATTATATAATATAATAACTATATAATAATAAATAATACATACAGTGAAATCATTGTGCAATGCATCTGTACTGTATGTAGCTGTTGTGCAAACTGAATTGTAAAGTATTGCACAAGTTAATAAAAATAATTGAGTTTGTGTAATTATCAGCAACATGGGGAAGAGGGGCAAACGCAAAAAGTCATAGAACATGTCCTGTCATAGTTTAAGCACAATGCTTAGCTGCAAAGAAAGAAACTGAACGTAAACAACAAATAAGGCAGATTTGGTGCAGTTGTGGAGAAGTTTAAACGTTAGCCTCACTAATTTATTTGAACAACCAAAATATGTTTTCCAGATTTATGGAGATAAGTTACCTGAAGGTGATGCACGCGATTCATCTTGTACTGTTTTCCTCTTCTCAGCTCCAGACTGCTGTTGTCTTTTCCCGGGCATAGAGCTGCAAATTGCATCTATTATAATCACATGCTGCTAGCAGCCACAACAATAAGTGGACCGGACCGCGATGCGCGCACGCGTCTATGCGCGTACACGGAAAAAACTAAGTCACATGTTTGTTTTTGCGTTCGTCATAAAATTAATTTTTTAAATGTATTTAACAACATACTATCGATATATCGTTTATTTACACTCGGTTAAAGTTAATATTATTAAATAAATGTTAATAATTTTTTTGAGCAGCCGAGATGGTGCCCCCCTCCGGAGTTGAGGCCCTACGCAGCCTGCGTACTCTGCGTATAGGGAGCAGCGGTACTGGACTCATCTTTAGTGAAACTTAACAAATTGCAAAATTAAATAATGTATTATATTTAAGTGTTTTGTCTTCGATGGCCTCCATTAAACTTGACTGATAGGGGAGAGCGAGGCACAAAGTAACACTTTTTAGTTTTGGCCAAACAATAAACAAAGTAATGGGGTTAGACAATCTATATTTTTTTTACCAACAACACACAAGCCTCTCCTACAAATGAGCACTGAAATTATGATATGGTTTCTGTGCAGTATTACCAAATGTGCCAGAAGTAAATATGTTACTATTTACCCCACCTGTAGGGCAAGTTGTAACATATGCTTATAAAGTCAGATTTCACACAATTCATTTAAATTCAGTTTACTTTAAATAGTATACAGTATTTCTTCAGTACTTCACTCTTTTTTTATTCTACGTAGCACAGCATGTTTATTTATTTTATCTACTGGATAAACACATTTGGATTTATTTAAATTATTATCCATTATTATACAATGCATTTATTGGCATTATTAGCAATAAAATACATTTTTTTTATAAAAAAATTATTTCTATTAAAAAGCATTATTAATTTAAAAAGTTAACTCTCAAAATTACACACAAAATTCAAAAATTATTTTGTTTGTTTAATTGGTGTCCAACAGTGTGTGGCTTATGTGTAACACCCTGTTACAACTAACCCTGCTGTGTCGTGTTTTCCCCAAACTGGGGTGCGTTTCACAAACAACGACGTAACTCGCGGCTGAACTATCATAGTACGATGCATCTTTTTGTAAAAGAACAATGTAGTGACGAGTGTTTCCCAAAACCCTTAGTTTCTCTGTCGCAGATCCATCATTTGAACCACGTTAGTTATAACGTAAAATGCACATAAAACGGGGTGGAGTAACAACTTCTTCAGAGAAGAACCCCATAATTTCTTTGTGCAAATTATATTGGTTTACACGCACATGCATTTAAAACAAAATCCAATTTTAGTTTTGGTAAAAACATGCACTCGTTTTCCATATTAACTGAAATATATGTAAATGGCACATACAGGGCCTATGTTTGCTTTACAAATATTTTTGAGAATATTACATATTCTATTCTAAAACATAAAATCACTTACAAAAACAAACACGTATTCTAATCTCATATATAAATCATATAAATAAATAAATAATGAGGCTATTTATTAAGAAATGTAATTTAATATTTATTATTTATTAGAAAATGAAAAAAAGTCCTGTTTTAATAATAATATTAATGATGATGATGATGATGATTATTATTAAGTAGGATATTGTTTATTTATTTTTTGAAAGTCTACTTTTACAATTTGATCACGTGCAAACCACTGCAGATATGCTCTAACCAGCAGGCCCATGTCATATACAGCACAGATACTTAATAAAAACCTACTATAAATTAAAAGCATAATTTATGCTATGTTTTTTGTTTTCACAAGCTTTGGAGACATAACATAAATTCCGCTTTTAAATAATAGGTCACCTATAGCTTTCGTCATGAGGCTGTGTTCAAAATGACATCAAAGTTTTCAAAGTGCACTGTGAAGGGAGCACAATTGTAAACATAAAAATTGCTAAAACTGAACTGTAAAAATACTTTGAAAGCAAATGACCCCTAAGAGGGCTGGAGCCAGCTGGATAGGAGGCCTGTGGGGAGCCGGCAGGGCTGAAGCCGGCTGGACAGAAGGCCTGAGGGGAGCCGACTGGACTGGAGCCGACTGGACAGGAGGCCTGTGGGGAGCCGGCAGGGCTGGAGGCGTGAGGGGAGCCGGCAGGGCTGGAGGCGTGAGGGGAGCCGGCAGGGCTGGAGGCCTGTGGGGAGCCGGCAGGGCTGGAGGCCTGTGGGGAGCCGGCAGGGCTGGAGGCCTGAGGGGAGCCGGCAGGGCAAGACGTCTGGGTGGTGCCGGCAGGGCAAGGAGCCGGGCTGGGGTCGGCAGGGCAAGACGTCTGGGTGGTGCCAGCAGGGCAAGGAGCCGGGCTGGGGCTGGCAGGGCAAGGAGCCGGGCTGGGGCCGGCAAGGCAAGACGTCTGGGTGGTGCTGGCAGGGCAAGGAGCCGGGCTGGGGTCGGCAGGGCAAGACGTCTGGGTGGTGCCGACAGGGCTAGGAGCCGGGCTGGGGCCGGCAGGGCTAGGAGCCAGGCTGGCACGGAACAGGACAGGACAAGGCTACAAAAAACAGGACAAGGAGAAAAGATGTACAATGATGACGAACTGGCACAGGACAGCAGACATGAGGAGATTATATACAAGCATAAATCAACACACAAACAGGTGAACATGATAAACTAATAATGGGTTAACAAGGAGGGTGGGGCTAGACAATAGACAGGAGAGCACATGACACAAAGACAACAAGCCATGTGCTCACATAAAACAAGACTAGAACACGCAAGCACGCGGTGCATGTAAACAAACACCACGTGCTAAACAACACCAACAGACGACTGAACAGGGGACACGAGCACACGATAGATGTAAACATCTTACCGTGCGCTCACACATAAGCACCGCGCATGCTTCATCTCAGCACCAACAGAAACCAAAACCAACCAGACTGAGACGCTGAGAATGAAACAGCGCGATGCAGACAGAACAAAACAAACAGGAGTACGAGCACGCGCAGGCCGTACACGTTCGCATCAAGCGGGAGCGCGCACGGTCCGCACGCACTTACGACAGCGCGCGCACACAGAGACACACACAATGACAGAACACAAGTGCTTGACCCGAGAAAACTCGAGCCGAGCACAACAGAGCATGACAAGACAGAGCTAGTGTCTGGACTCTGCCACCAAAACAAGAGTTAACAAGACCAGAGTGGCAGAACCCTGACAGTTCAGGGGTGCGTTTTTCAAACAGCAACGTAACTTGTGGCTGAACTATTATAGTACGATGCATCGTTTGGGAAAAGAACGATGTAGTGACGAGTGTTTCCCAAAACCCCTAGCTTCTCTGTCGCAGATCCATCGCTTGAACCACGTTAGTTATTGCGTAAAACGCCCATAATGATGCTCTAAACGGGGTGGAGTAACTACTTCTTTAGAGAAGAACCCCATAATTTCTTTGTGCAAATTATATTGGTTTACACGCACATTCATTTAAAATAAAATCCAATATTAGTTTTGGTAAAAACATGCCCTCGTTTCCTATATTAACTGAAATTTATGTAAATGGCACATACAGGGCCAATGTTTCCTTTACTAATATTATTGAGAATATTACATATTCTATTCTAAAACATAAAATCACTTACAAATGCAAACACATATTCTAATCTCATATATAAATCATATATTCATTCATTCATTCATTTTCTTGTCGGCTTTGTCCCTTGCGGGGTCGCCACAGCGGAATGAACCGCCAACTTATCCAGCACGATTTTACGCAGCGGATGCCCTTCCAGCCGCAACCCATCTCTGGGAACTTCCACACACACATTCACACTCATACACTATGGACAATTTAGCTTACCCAATTCACCTGTACTGCATGTCTTTGGACTGTAGGGGAAACCGGAGCACCCGGAGGAAACCCACGCAAACGCAGGGAGAACATGCAAACTCCACACAGAAACGCCAACTGACCCAGCCCAGCCGAGGTTCGAACCTGCGACCCAGCGACGTTCTTGCTGTGAGGCAACAGCACTACCTACTGCGCCACTGCGTTGCCCATAAATCATATAAATAAACAAAAAATAATGAGGCTATTTATTATAAATATATTTACTTTACAGTAATAATGCTAATGATGATGATGCTGATTATTATTATTATTATTTAGTAGGAAATTGTTTATCTATTTTAATTTTATTTTTTTTAAAGTCCACTTTTACAATTTGACACACGTAAACCACAGCAGAAAGTTTTAACAGGCCCATGTCATATACAGTACAGACACTTAATAAATAACCCACTATAAATTAAAAGCATTAACGTATGCTGTTTTTTTTGTTTTCTCAAGCTTTGGAGATGTAACATAAATTCCGCTTTTAAATAATAGGTCACCTGTAGCTTTTGCCATGAGGCCGTGTTCAAAAGGATATCAATGTTTTTAAAGTGCACTGCGAAGGGAGCACAATTGTAAACATAAAGATTGCTAAAACTGAACTGTAAAAATACTTTGAAAGCAAATGACACCTAAGAGAGATGACTTTAATGCTTTTTTGCTTTATTTTCACACTGCCCTTGTTGCATTTTTTGTAAGTGAACCAGAAATTGTAAATAAAACCACACATTACTGTAGCCCTGAGGGACTGCTCACACTTTGTGTGTTTTGCTCGCACAAGTTCTTTATTTCAGATAATAGATGCTCACGAATAGAGAGCAATGTGATCATCAAATGTTTATCCCACATTTTTGTTAATGTTAGTTAATTTTCACAGGTTTTTGTGTGTAGGTTCAGTAATTTTACTCTTATGGAAAATAGGTGACTTTAATTGCAAAAGTGAAATAACTGAACATAAACACACAGAAAAAAAGTCTGAAAAAAAGCAACTTTTTAATGAAAATTTCAGACAGCACTTGGTTTTTGTATTTAATCTCTTCACATGTAAATGAAACAAATATCATGTCTATGTTGTGCATATATCTTATTAATCTCATGCTAGCAACACATTTCAGGTTGCCAGTTTTTACTGTACTGTTTATTGGCAGATTTATTTTTCACCACATGCTGAATAAGCAGTCCAGAATTAGAGGATGCACAGTAGTCTACAATCAATTACCTTGAATAGTCAATCATGGATTGGCAGAAACTGAAACAGCAGCATCCACTCTGGCTCTTTGCATATCGAGCTTGACTTGTTTGAGGTATTGCTTGGGAAAGCAGAGGTGGTGTACTTTAAAGGAACAACAAACAAAACGGCAAATGCATGATGGAAAAACAGACCTGTTGGCACACAAAGGAAGTCCATTAAAGACGGACACACCATTTATTAAGAAGAGCTCTGCAATGCTGGAAAATCCAAAAGCTGAAAATTAACATCTTTGGTTCTGTGTGTGTGTGTGTGTGTGTGTGTGTGTGTGTGTGTGTGTGTGTGTGTGTGTGTGTGTGTGTGTGTGTGTGTGTGTGTGTGTGTGTGTGTGCATGTGTGCATCTCAGTTCAGATTCTGAACTGTTTGGGCATTACTACAGTGAAAGACATATTTTTCCCCAAATATGAAAATTCTATAATCATTTACTCCACCTGTTGTTTCCACTTTCTTTCTTCTGTTGAATACAGAGGAAGATGAACACACTGAAGAATGTTGAAAAAAAACATTATTATAAATTATATTAATGATGAGTTAAGGCGCACACTAATCAAAAACTAATTTTAACTACAACATGAGTCACATGAGTTCATGTGTGAATAACAGTTACCTTAATTACTTGTTAGTAATTAACAAATGTAAATGTACTCATGAGCTGTTAATATGTGATGACTTTACTTGGAGGGCCACACCACCATTAACTCATCCTTAACTACTCATGAACTCTTGAGCGTTTAACTGTGTTTAAACTGTTGATGTTGACAGAACACTTTTATATTGTTATTAAGTGTAAACACACAAGACGGATATGCATGAGGCGTTCATGAGTAGTTGAATGAATTAATGATGATGCGCCCCTCCAAGTAAAGTCACGACATAATTATACATTACCATACCATAAGTTCATGAAGGTTAAATTAAGCATAAACTAATGTGGTAATTAATACATTAATTAACAAACAATCATGTACAAACATGTAATTAAGGTAGCTGTTACGAACATTTGCTCATGTGACTATGTTGTTAAAGTTATTGCATGGTTAGTGCATGCATTAATTCATCATTAGTTCATAATAAAGTAATGTTTAGTTTATATATTAATACATCATTATTTATGTAACGTTATTGTAGTGTTACCTTTTGTTCTTGCTATGGATGTCAATGGCTGTTTTCTGTCTGTTTTTTTATTCTTCAGAACACCTTGCTTTGTGTTTAATGAAAGAAGGAAATTCCTAAAAATGTAAAGACCCTTGAGTTTGAGTACGGTAAGGAAATTTCAAATTGGGTAAATGATCCCTTTCAAAAAATGATATACCATGATTAGGAGGTTCTAATTACACTGTTAGACATTTCAAAGGGTTTTTACAGTAAGTTACTGTATTTGAGATTTACAGTATACAACCGTAGATCAGTTTACAGCATGTTACCGTAATTACATAGTGTCTGAAAACGGTTAATTACTGTAAAAAAAATAAGTAAACAGTTAGCTACTGTAAACCTTTTCATTTGTCCTAAAGATTATCTTTGTACTACTGACATAAAAAAGACACAATTACAAAATATTAACAAAATAAACACTTATTATTTAAAACATTGAAGATGCTTAAAACATTTAAGAAAAATGTGTTAAAAAAAATTACATTTCAATCATCCAAATCATCGTATTTTAAGAAAAATATTTTTTTAAACAACAAAGCACATGAACATACATGTACAAAACTAATTTATGTGTCTGAACTGCATATTGTTGAGAGAGAAAAAAATTGTACTTAAGTGTTACACTTTCAAGAAGGAGACGATGTCCGTTCTCGTAGCAACACATTTATTTCTGTTGAAATGCACAGGAAAACACTGTTTGATTAAGGAGCACACCATTTGTGTCTGCCATGCAGCTAACCATACACTGAATACTGCTTCTTTATTCTGTGGGCACCTAAGAGTCATAATTAATAACATGTCCTATAGTGCAGTTGTTTAGCAAATACATGACACTGACATATTATTATTTAAATCCCACTCAAAAAGGTTCCAAATCAATTCACAATTAACATCACAAAATAGACCTAAATGTGTATTGTGATCACTTTCTCGCAGCATAAAATAAGGCATAAACAAATTAACCACATTTGTGCATCACAATCTCTTTTAACTTGTATACAAATGAATAAAACAATACCTATAAACAAGCACAAAATAACTATTAATCACATTTCCCCATAACTCTTTCATAGATAACTGTTTGAAGCTGTATCAATGGAATTTTTAACCTTTATGAAATTTAATTTTACTTAATGAACTATATTTTAACTGAATTTTAATGTTTTAATGTAAAATCTCACAAAATAAAAACACTTTACTGCTACATCGGACAGAAATAATTCTTAACCGCATTTTCTGAATGTCTCTTTTAATGTAATGGCTAACAGCTATACGAAACAAGGTTTAATCATGCTATTTTGTAATCACACATGTTTAAACTCACTGCACAATACTATAGACAACCAGATTAATAAAGATCATGAAAAGTTTAAACATTGTGTCTATCTTTCACTAAGTATTAGTTAAATGCATGTTTACATTCACTTCTCACTGCTCCCATTGAAAGCTATTAGTTTTTAACACTTCCGCCATTTTGGCACTATTAAATCATGGTCAAACTCAACTAATTTAGTATCTCAGGACATAAATTCATCTCTTTATAAACAATTTATGTTTCATTATATCATTACAGTATGTATTATTATCATCTTACCTGTTGAAATACACAGGAAAACACTGTTTGATTAAGGAGCACACCATATGTGTCTGCCATGCAGCTAATCATACACTGAATACTGCTTCTTTGTGATTCAGCTACCGGACACATAGAGAGAAACGTGGGTGCCCCCTCCTGGTGAACTCGAGTTTTACAGGGATAAATCTATCACACTATACTTCTGTAGTACACATGCAATGTTATAGAAGACTACATTATTCCTGGATTAGATTAAATTAAATAGTTAAACAAAAAAAAATGGGGGGGGGGGGGGGGGGGTTGAAAGTTTATATTACTTAGGGCTACACCCTCCCCCACAACATTAAATGTCTCCTGACATTTCTGAGAACCATCAAAGCATTTCTTAAAACACCTCAGCCATCCAAGACCTCCAGTAACCCTTAGTTTGTTCTACCTTAGACTCAGTTACCTGGCATTTCCATGAAATCGAAGATGGTTGACCCAGTGTATCATAACTCAGTACCACAGGCTGATGTCTCAGGCTGCGTCCGAAACCGCATACTTCCATACTATACAGTACGCTAAAATCAGAATGCGAGCCGAGTAGTATGTCCGAATTCTTAGAATTCGAAAATCAGTATGCGAGAAGTACCCGGATGACTTACTACTTCCGGCGAGATTCTGAAGTGCGCATCCCATGGACGCTGCGCTATCCCATGATGCCCCGCGAGAGAATTTATGAATGGACGTGAAGCGACGCAACTGACGCAGGTAGGTCACGTGACCATGACAAAATGGCGGATGTAGTACGTCCGAATTCCATTCATACTGCTCACATTCATACTGTATAGAACGTACTTTTCTAACGGCCGAGTAGTACGTTTAAATTCAGTACCTACCAAATGCAGTACCTACTGAATAGTACGCGGTTTCGGACACAGCCTCAGTCTCTGTGGGCGTTACTTTACTGTCTGTTGCACTATTGGCGTCGAAGCTAAAGAGTCTGCCCCTGATTCGTTATGCTCAGGCCTGGCAAAACTCAAATCAGGTCTCTGAGTTTGTAGTGGCACATCCTCTTTGCATTGTAGTGGCACATCCTCTTGGCATTGTAGTGGCACATCCTCTTGGCATTGTAGTGGCACATCCTCTTCGCTTTGTAGGGGCACATCCTCTTCGTGGTGCTGAAGATGCTGCCGCTGTGGCCGGAAAGGTTTTGCCAGAGGATTCAGAAAACCCTGTTTCTGCCGTGTTTGTCTGAGATGCCAACGATAGGTGTCGCCATATTCATCGTCAGAAGTGTCACTCTGTTCTGGTCATTGTCGTTTTTGACATTGAACTCTGGTTCTTTCCTTTGCTGAATTCAGACGGTTTTTCTGTGGCTGGAGCCTCTCTACTGATGGCTGGTCAGGGGGTAAGTAGTCACAGAGCAGCAGAACTTTATGAACAACTTTATCACGTCCTTTCCCATTCTCTGGACTGATCTCATAAACAGGGCTATCTGCTGCTTTTCTCTCCTTCACCTTATACACCTGGTCTTCCCAGTAGGTCCTTATTTTACCAGGGCCTCCTCTGGGTGTGAGGTTTTTGAGAAGGACTCTGTCCCCTGGGTGAAGGTCTTTTCCCTAAACTTTCCTGTCATAGAGATCTTTTCCACGAGCCGCTCCCTTAATGGCTGTTTTGGCTGCAATCTGATATGCTTCTTGCATCCTCTTTTTCCAGTGACCCACATAGCCATCATACGTATCCTGAGACTCATCTTTACCAAGATTGAACATCAAATCAATGGGTAAGCGAGGAGAACGTCCAAAGATTAGGTAGTAAGGCACATAACCTGTTGCCTCATTCTTTGTGCAGTTGTACGCGTGGACAACTTTAGCAAGCAACTTTTTCCAGTCCTCCGCCAGAGAGTTTCTTCAAGCAGGTCATTAGCTGATTTTCAAACTTTTTGCCCATATCGTGATGTAATCTGCTTAGGAAACCAAATTTGAGTGCGAAGTCATTAAAGATCTTGTCGGCTACGGTTTTGGCAGCTTTATTTCTCGTTGCATAGGCCTGTGCGAACCTTGTAAAGTGGTCCATGACCACCAATATATATTCGTAGCCATGCTTGCATTTATCCAAATGCAGGAAGTCTATGGACACTAGCTGGAATGGATAGGTGGTTTGGATTGGTATCAGAGGTGCACGGGTCTGTGGCCAGTAGAACCATTCTCGAATAAGGTCCAGTGTTCTTTCGATCCCCAAGTGACCCATGTCTTGATGGAGTTCCTTGAAGACTAATGGCTGGTAAGCTTTAGGAAGGAGAAGTTGTTCTCAATGGGAAGCTCTACGGCGCAGGACAACATCTTGGCCCATGTTGATCTTCAACCATTGCTTCAGCAGTATGGCCACTGTGGGATTCTCTGCTTTCACTTCAGCCCTTTTTGGTCTCCTATTTTGCGACTTGTACCAAAGAACTCTTGATAGGATTTCATCCTCTCTCTGAGCTTTGCAGATTTGTTCTGAGGTAAGAGGTCGTTGACTGGTCTCTCCATCTCTCACTAGGCTCAAAGCACTAACCTGTATCAGCCCAATGCTCCGGCAAGAGTCTCTTCTTTCAGCAACCACCCTTTCCATAGATGCACTGATTACATCCTGACTGGCCTCAGTCGAACAACTGCGCATGTATTCTTCTATCTCCAATGGCATACGCAACAACCCAACTGCGTTAGAGTTGTTTTTACCTGGGCAGTATCGGATAATAAAGTTAAAGTCGGACAACTCAGCCACCCTTCTGTGTCCTGTCGCATTGAGTTTTGCGGAGGTGAGCACATATGTTAGTGGGTTGTTATTTGTATATACCACAAAAGATAGGTTGTGGTACAGATAATCCTGGAAACGTTCGTATATGGCCCACTTTAAAGCTAAAAACTCTAGCTTTCCAGAGTGCAGATGATACCTCTTCTCTGCTGGACTCTGCTCTGCTCTGCTGTCTTTGGTACAAAACCACACCCAGACCAACTTGGGATGCATCACAATGTAATACAAATGGCTCTGTAAACTCTGGGTATCCAAGGACAGGGGGTTGAATGAGCACATCTACAAGCTGATTCAATACATCCTGGTGAGAGCTGGTCCACTGTATAGGCATCTGTGATGGTAAGTGGCCTTTTTGTTTCTTTTGTGTTTATCTGGGCTTTTTCATGGTCAGTTTGGAAGTGTGATTTTCTGTGTTTGAGACAGTGAGAAGGCTGTACAGTGGGTGAGCCACACAGGAAAAGTTGGTTATAAAAGATCTGTAGTAAGAGAGGAACCCAAGCATTTGACATACCTCACCAACAGTAGTGGGATGCTTCTCTTTTAAAGACATCACCGGAGCTATTTCCGCAGGGTCCATTGTATAACCCTCTCCTGTCACCAGTTTACCAAGAAATCTCACACTTGACTTGAACTGATCACATTTCTTTGGGGTCAGTTTAATGCCATGCTTCTTGTAACACTGGAGAACAAGTCGAATGTGCTCCAGGTGTTCCTCAAAAGTGTGACTGTGTACTAGATTGTCATCAAGGTACGGGAGGCAAATTGTGTCTCTCAAATCAGCCAAACAATGCTCCATGCTCCTCTGGAACTCTGCAGGTCCTGAGCTCAGGCCAAACGGTATACGGACCCATTCAAAGAGTCCCCAGGGTGTAATGAATGCTGTAAGTGGGCGATTATCCTCATCAAGATAACCCTGGTGGTACGCCTTACCCTGGTCTAAGACAGAGAACCATGAGCTTCCCCCCAAGGCATCCAACATATCCTGAATCCTGGGGATTCACCTGGGGATTGGGTGGCGGTCAGGAACTGACTTGCGGTTGAGCTCCCTAAACTCAACACAAAGGCGAAGAGTCCCATCCTTTTTGCGGACATACACCACGGGCGACGAATAAGGAGACCGAGAATGTGTGATCCAACCTCTTCTCAATAAATCCTGCAAATACTCCTTAACTTCACTGTGAAGCGGCTTTGGGACTGACATGTAGGTCTTTTGCACAGGACTGGTATCATGAAAGGTAATATGCATCTTGAGAGATGGTATACAACCCACATTCTCGCTGTCATACGCAAAGGCCTCAAATTCCTCCTGCAACATTCTTCTCACTGCCTCTTGCTGTTCCTTGGACAAATGACCGAGTTCAACAGGGGGGTCCCATGAGGTTGGTCTTCTAGCTTGTTCACTATTTAGCTGTGGTGTGCCCCCTATTTCACTAGACTTTATTGTCCTTCATTCTTGCTGTTGTCTTGTCTCCTTCTGTTTGCACAGGTGCCATATATACGGCCTTGACAGGTTCCAGGTATCCAATCACACTATGACAGTCCAGCCAAATGTTGCAATCTGAAGTGTTGGCCACAGATATTGGTATGTGTGGTGTTCTCTTGTTTGGGATCTATACCAATCCATTATTGCAGGTCAACCCTTCAGCTGGAGGATTAAGCATATCAGATGAAAATAACATTTGTTGGCATTGGGCTTGTGAACTCAAATGTGCTCTTATGTAGACTGTGGTGACTTGGTTGGCTGGTAAGAACACTTTTTTCCACATGTACGAACTGGACAACCTGATGAGCAGTTTCCACTGTTATTGCAAAAGCTTTACTCACTTTCTGCGCCAACTGCCGTTTCCCACCTTTAGTCTTTCCCTTGTTTATATTTATAATGGTCTCAATGACATTATAGCCAATTATAGGATCACTGGCGACTGCTGGGTCACTTGACACCAGTATTGGCCATTGTAAATCACTTGTTGTGGTGGGGTCACCCTCTAATCTGAAACTAACTTAAATCCAGCCAATATATGGAATGGGAGTGTCATTGGCAGCAAGAACTGTTAGTGTTTCGTCTTCCAATAACTCTGCAATTGGCCTGACAACGGTGTGAGGAAGGTGGTTTAGTCGCCAGGGCTCATTTACTATGCTGGACTGAGCTCCCATGTCCCACAAGGCTGTCACTGGGCAATTGTCCATCACACAGTCCACTACACATCTGTTTCCCACGAGGTTTACCAACTGTGGATGGTACTGAGGTGGTATGTAGTTAACCACACTTTCTGCTGGTGGGGCACCAGCTGCTGTTTCTTCATGGTTTGTAGTTAGTTGCAGGACTGTGCTGGGTGGTGGTCGCTCATTTTGGGCCACATGTTCTTGGACTACTGCTGGCCCCGTCCCAGTAGTCCCTGCTCGTTTCCCGATGTAGCTCTGCATCCATGAGAAAAGTGCCCTTCCTGCCCACACTTAAAACAGTGCAAACAGTGCTCACCTGTTCCCTTTTCTCTGCATTTTTTGCAGCCTTTCATTCTTTGTTTTTGATCAGGGAGACAGGGGTTTGCTTCCATTACAGCCTGAAACATTTGTTTCATTTCCCTGCGAAGTTCGTCCAATATCTGCTGTGCACTCAGGGTGTCAGGCTTGGACTCATTCCCTTTCACCAGTTTTATTGCAGCTGTTGGGTTAGACTCTTTAGGTTTGACAGAGCTCTGAGCAGATGTGGACTTTGCCTGCGAGTCTGTAATGAGCTCTTGCACTTTAGGAGTTTTACCAGCAGTGAATCTTTTACGTTTTTCTTGTCTATCACTCTCGACTTTTGTTGCTTCATCCACTTTTTGTATAATTTTCTCATCTGTAATGCTGATATCACTGAGAAAAGGCAACATCTGAAACTTCACTGCATCACTCAGCAGTCCAGTTTCTATTGAGCAGAGGAACTTTCGCTGGATGACGGCTCTGCTGTACTGCTCATCTGTATCCTCATATTTGCTTTCCATAACAGCTTCTCCTTAAGCTCAATTGCACGAAATACAAAGTTTACGGCTGTTTCTTTGGGCTCTTGGGAGATGTTCAGGAGCTGATGGTAAAGTTCTGTGGAGCTATCAACACGATAGTGGCCTTTTAGGATGGTAAGAAGTGTACTGAGAGTCAGTTCCTTAATTTCTAACATATCCCTTAAAGGCAGCCCTGGACTAACAGCCCTAATTACTGCTTCAACTACTTCAGTCTGATTGTGTCCCTTCTCTATCCCCATCTCCATTTGGCGGACCAAGATATGACAGTTTATCCTTCTGACCACTCTCTCCAATTTGGCCACAAATTTTAAATTCCCTTCGAAGTGTTACCTCAGGCAGCAGATGAGTTGGTTCCAGATGGCTCATGGGTGGAACATCTGTTGTCTTCTTAGTAGAGGAAGATAAAGAGAAACGTTTTTCTAGGGCTTCAGCTGGGACAATCTCCTCTACTGGGTCTTTCAATTACCAGCAGCAGGTCAGTACAGTACTGCTGAATTTGTTCACTCTCTTCAGTTTCCTCGAGCACATCTAATGCCCCTTCAGCCATCTTAATAAGTGCCCTCCGTGTCTTGCTGCGAGAGTTTCCACTAGGGGTGAAACGGATCACTGTTGATCCGTGATCCGTACGGATCACAACTCACGGTTCGGAATGCACGAGACCCGCAGATTAATAATTTATTTTGAACTTGTCGGTTAATCCAACATTTATAACCATTGCAGAGAGATCGCCTCCCACATCATTCAAATCGTGTGCATGAAAGCATTTTGGCTTCCCTGTAAGATATAATGGGGAAAAGTTGTGGTGGGATTTAATTTGGGTTTAACTTGTGCCGGAACACGCCGGATCCGGATCCGGCACCTCTGAAATCTGATCCGACACCTCATTTTACCGATTTCACCTACCCGTCCGCTGTTCACTTTCACTTACTTCCACAACTCCCCAACCCTCTTCACTTTCGTTCGTGACACCTCCGCCCTGCTCACTTTCATCCGCCATCCATCGCCCCGGGGGTTGAAAGTTTCTATTACTTACGGCTACATTAGTACTACTGACATTAAACCAGACACAGTTACAAAATATTCCATTCTTTAAAACATTGACAATGCTTAAAGCACTTAAGGAAAATGTGTGAAAATTACATGAAGCATTTAAATCAACAGGTTAAAAATAAATAAATCACACAAAGCACAAGAACATACATGTACAAATGTATGTCAAATGTCAAAGCAGCTTAGCATAGAAGTTCTTGTAAATTGAAGCTGCTTCACTCCAGTTTTCAAAGTTGAAGTTCAGATAAGGTCAGTGTAATGTAAACGTCACTGCTGAAAGTTCAAACACTGAAGAGCAAATCCACCGATCCAACAAACGAAGCCAGTGGCGACAGTTGAGAGGAACAAACTTCACCAATTGACGAAAATGTAAAAAATGAGAAAAAAAAGGCTCAATTGGGCTTGACCAGTTCTCCTCGGGCCAAACTTCCTGTGCAAAGCCGTAGTCTAGTCACCGGAGGTCACTGGAGAACGCTGGACGTCTGTCATGGAGAAGCTGCAGGTGTGAGTAGGTCACCGGCTGGCCCACGAAATCAATGCTGAGACTCATCTGTCACTAGGGTCTGCTCTCCACTTCTCCATGACCACCACAGCATCTGGTCAGGAATTTGCCCAGTCCAAGATTATGGAGACCTCTGGATAAGGAGAAACAGACTAACATAAGCTTGATTTAAAAAACTAGTTTTCAGCTGGTACTGAGCAACTGGCTCCTGCTCAGGACCAGCTCACTACCATGTTTAAAAGATGACTAACCAGAATGTCCTGTAAATTTTTTTCCCCAACAAGGCTTTACAAAAATATTGTAGCATTTGTGATGGGGTGATTCCCTGTAGGACAGATTAAACCATTTGTTTTAAGTATTCCTAATAAACTAAAACAGACTGAATGCTGATACAACTACTGACAGTCTCTCACCTAATCTAATTAAAAATCCATAGAAGTTAAACGCTGCTCGTTAAAATGATTTTGAGTTCAATTCGGTCTTAACTTATCTCAGTTTAGCTAACGTTACTGTTTTCAGCCAACGTTGCCGAGCAAAAAAAATGCTACCCAAATTATATAGGTGCTCAAATGAACATCGAGTGTTGTCAGCACAGACAGATGCACTTTTACCTGGATTATTTGTTGGTCTTTCATTCATATTCTTCTGGGGGAAAATACTCTCAGTCGGACTGTCGTTTGTGCTAATGTGTCCTCCGAAACTGTCTGCATCACTCTTGGTTCCCTACTAAACCAAAACCCGCTGCAACACCGGTTCCTATGTAAATAAATAAAAAAAGATAAGACCAATGGCTAATATTCATAAAAAGTCTTATGTAAAGTAATAGCAGTGTTAATGTAATAAGCTAAATAAATGTAACAACTAAATAGATGTTACATTTCTCAAATGGGCGATAACTCCAAACCAGAAACAGATCATTTTCGCCAACTTTATACATTACTTTTCTATACTCGTCCACAAAACATTCTGTAAAATGAAACACATAAGCTTACCATAGTAAAGTTTGTTAAATCCAGGATGTTCATTAGGCACATTGATAAATTGTCCTCCAGAATTGCTCCAGGGTCCTTAGACAAAATTTGGCGAATCCTGTGGTGCAGAGTAGTCGAATCGCCACAAGGTGAAGTCGAAGCCGTTGTGAAAAATACAGTATAATACACAAATTTTTAAAAATACAGTAAATCGCTGTATATGTTGTTTGATATCACAAAAATTCCCATAATGCAACTGTAAATACAGTTATTTACTGTAAAAAGAATTTGCAGTATACTGGGTGAAATACAACTGTGCAAATTACAGAAATGTCTAACAGTGTAGGTTTATCGAATGACCATAATATAATATGTGGATACTTTTTGCTACATTGTAGTATTAAAAGAATCTTTCATATTTTCTTCATCAACATCCAATCAGACTGCATATGCAGAGACTCAGCTTGAAGACAAGGAGTTATAAACCTTAACTTGGAAAGTACACTTTTACATTGGTTCATTACGCTACTGAGGGTGCGACATCATCATCCCTTTAAAAGGTCTTGACCACAAGATCACTCTTACTTCTTAAAGACAAAGGTTACAGTAAAAGATGTTGAGCTAATAGTCTTCTTCGGCCAAAGCCTAAGATTATGCCAGGCTTTTTGGAGTTTACACAGTGGAATAATCTCAATATTTTGCCTTTTAAATAGCCATGTTGAAAAATTGAACACCCCTTTTTTTAAATGATGATGTCACAGCACCACAATGTGACGTGAAGAAAGAGGAAGATACCCCACATGTAAAAAAAAAAAAAAAACACTAACTACAACAATGGCGTATTACAGAGCTGTGTTTGTGCCACATGCACTGACTGGTTTATTAGCACTTATGCAACAAAGCGGTAATGCTGTACCTGTTGAAATACCAGTACTTATTACATTTCAAAAGGTTTGATAACATAATTTTGCTTAATTCAGTATTTCACACATTGCAATTCTGAAGTTCCGATGCTTCACAATCTGCTGCTTAAACTGGTCAACTTTAAACTTTAAACCATTAAACAGACTAAACTCCATCTATATGCTCGAAACAAGGACAATACTAGAAGTGGAACAGACAATATATTGCATATAAAACAGATGATGAAAGTGAATGAACTGACCCTATGCAAAGTTACCTCGGGAGGTACAGCAAATCCTGCCAAGCATCTGTCACTTGCTCATCCTGATCTTTTCTGCAAATTTAGAGATCAACAAGTGAGTGCACTATTTATCTTTTCTGATCAACACCAATACATAATGTGATGTTAACATGAAAGCTTAAACGTGCATGTTACACACATTAGAGCCAATTATGACTTATATTTCATAATTAAATATTAATTGAACTTGTATAAAGCAAGAATAATAAGAAATTGATCACTGCCAACGAAAGCATCTGAGAAAGTGATTTTAAATGTCTTCGCATCTTATGTATTTGCATTAATCAGTAGTGAATAAATGTGTATTAAATCTAACCTGTCGATCTCTAAATTTGCGGAAAAGATTAAGTGATTTTGAATCCTGACTGTTAGAATAACCATTTAGAGTAAGCAACCTTTGCTATAATTCTTTACGTAAGCTGACCTACAGTATATACAGAATTTATCAATATATTTTAGTAATTAAATATTTTAAATAACTGTAGCCTATAGTATTTTAACATTACTGTTTTAAACACTGCTTATTGGTCACCTCAATTTATATTGATACCAAGATATTACATTCTGGTCTCGTACACTGTAAAAAATGCTGAGTTCCACAAAATAGATTTTTGTTAGGACAAAATGAAGTAATTAAGTTAACTTATTCATTTTTACTAATTTAAGTGGATTGAACATAAAACAATCAATTTGCCCCAAAAAACTTAATAAGTGTGTAGTTTCAACCGATTTTAAAATAAGTAGTTTAAACAAATAACAAAAATCTTTTTTTTTTTTTGAGTGTACCAAATCCAATATTATAGTATCAAGTCATCCCTACATCATGCACATGCTCATTACAGTTTTCTGGAATTTTTGTGTATCCTGCACCTCTGTCTGTGTGTGTTTACAGCTCCACATATAGATGTAACATCTATTACACCCTTTTAACCCAGTTTTACCATTTCCATCTATATGCAGACATTTCTTGAAATGATACAGGTACAGTATACGCAAAGCTTTGAGAATCTGTAAAAGAAAAAAGAATGTATGATTGTTGCCATGTTGATGTATCCCTAGTCCTTCCATTCTTCAAACAGGTTCTACGTGCTTTTTCTATAATTATTCATGAATTTGTTTAAGTTCAACATGATAAGAACTAATAAGAAGGAACTGCACAATGTTTGGAACACAAGTAGATTATTGGTTTAATTTTAGAGACCGCCACTCTGAGATCATCCTCCACATTCAGTCACTTATAATAATGTGTTATCATTTTCTAAATTGTTATAAATGTATAATATGTATGTGAGTGCCGAAAAGCTGTAAGAAAGCTTATCAAAGTGCTTTAAAAAAATTTGATCTGCTGCAACTAATGTTATTGCTGTCTTGTTAATGCAAGTAACGTTCTCACTCCAGGGGTCGCAATCCAATGGGAAAATAAATTGAAAGGCTGATAACTGTTTTACACATTTTTTGTAATATATGGATAAAGTATGGTACTACTAATAGTTTAATCAAATTTATTTGATTTTTAGAAATCACCAGGTGCCACTATTGCCAACAATTCAATCAGATCCTGATAAACAAAATAAAGTCTTGTCCCATTTTTTCTATTTAAGAAGCTGTTGGACATGGGTCACAATAGAGAAGAAAAACAATTGCAACTTCCATTTCAAGTTGCCATTATTTTGTATATCTACCTGCCACTGGAACAGCTTTTCCCCCTTCCCCACCTCCTTAATTCACTTCTATAAATGTATGCTTATATCTTCTGCCAGCTCAGGTCAATGAATTAGCACCACCTTGTTGTTCCCTCACAATGAGACAAAAAGTCCTTCTTCAAAACATTCACCCTCTCTGGTGGAATGAACTGCCAACCTGTGAAAACCATCCCATCTTTCAAGAAGCAGCACACACACACATACACACACACACAAATTCCAATCTGCATGTTTTGAAGTCTCAGCAAATATTATATCACTGGCTAAGAGAATCAATGTGACATTGTATTACAATGAAATGTCATTTAAAAAGTAGCTAAAAATATACAGCCCAGTACACTGCATATGCCAGAATGAATGTGAAAATGGGTTTCATTATGACTAATAGAACTGACTATTTAAAAAAAGCTTTCGAGCATTAACATTAGGTTACTATAGCAACATTTTTGTTAAGGAAAGTATGTTTTACTAGAAAGAATGCAGCTCTACTGAGTATGCTGAAGTTAAAATGATCAAATATTTCTAGATTTGGCACGTGAACAATGTGTTGTAGTTGGTTGTTTTGTGCCCTCATGTGTTGAACAGGTCGCAGTGACTGTGTTACTTGAAGCAGTCACAATGAGCATATTTTATAGTAAAGAAGGCAATTAAATTTGGTGGTGAAATCATGGTAAGCCAGCTAAATTTGTTATTTATATAATATCAAAGATATATTTATGTCTAGTGGTCTAAAACGTGTTTACATAATGGAGTAATATTTTGAAATACATTTGAACTACTTTTTTTTCATCCGCTAACAAGCATTGATCAGAACTAAAGACACGTTTTCAAAACTTCTCACAGTCATCCAAACAGAAGTCTTTGCACAGCAAAATGTAAATAATTCATTGTTGCTTTTACACAAAAATGCATGCAATTGAATGGGGTGGTCCAGAGTGTAATTTTAAGGCTTGGCTGTGTTCGTAAGATGCAAAGCAATGTGTGCTCATGCTTCATTTGTAGAAAATCACGTTATTTTTTCCTATATCTTACTTTGAGTATATACAGCTACTCAGCTAACATGAAAACAACATTTAGTTGTCATATTTCCTAGTTCCTTCGAAATTTCCGCCCTCAAGAGGCTCAGCTAACATAATGTGCTGGCATTTGCGGATTGCATTGAGCGTCACGCCTCTACAAGCATGCGTTTTTGTGCTGTGTAAATACTGTCAGTCAGAGTAGCTGTTAGCCGTATCAGTTTGTGCCTGAACCACAGAAAATGACACAGAGCACACAGCTGAACCTCACGCCTGCTCTATAAAATAAAATCTGACAAGTGTCTTTCACGTATATTTAGAATAAGCATGTGTAAGTACTATGAAACGTTCACATATCTTTTGCGAGTTCATTATTTGAAATGTAAAATGCAGGGAAAGCGGCCGCATAGACACTGCAGAGCTGCTGAAGATTGTGAGTGTTTGAAGGATAAATTTGAAGGATAAATATGATAAGTTTGAAGGATAAATATGAATTTGTAGCTAAATTGCCAAACAGCATTTTCTGATGCTTACATCCTTATTTACATCCTCACTACAACATACCGTTAACGCTAGAAACTGTGCATGTAATAGATCAAATCTACTTACAGGTTGTGGCTCACAATTTACACCTTCGTCTATTATGGCTGGAGGAGTTCTTAGCCGAATCCAGCACTGAACTGGGAGAGATTCTGAAAGCTGTCATTTGTCAAATGCTAGTTATTTATTTTTTATAGTTCTCTGGAATATAATTAAAATTCAATTGTAAGCATTTCTCTCTTTGTGTCATGTTCTTTGGAAGTCCAAATACAGAAACAGACCAAGCTCTGTGGAAATAGCAGCATTTGGACGGCATTTGAGCTTTTTCTGCTACATTATAGCATTATAGCACCTCTGGCCACACCCCTTTGCTGCACAGGGTGTATGCGCGTAACCTGAAGTGCTTGTGATCTCACTAACGCGGATGTATTTTTTTGTAGTCCCCAAATTTAATTCACTGTATGTTTTGCTAAGCTAACTCTGTAAAAGCCAATGTTTCCCTTTGCATTGAACTTTGAGTGTATTACATTTAGAGATGTTGTTTATGTTCACACAGCTACATTACACATCAACTAAAGTTTAAAATATGATATCGTAGTGGACCACCCCTTTAACACATTTGCTCATACTTTGTCCCAAACACTAATTTTATTTAGACTCTATAAGCTGTAAAAAAAAAAAAAAAAATATATATATATATATATATATATATATATATATATATATATATATATATATATATATATATATATATATATATATATATATATATATATATATATATATACAAATATACATTTTCTGCATAGTTTTGGCCAGTTTTGGCCTGATAAAAAACCCATTTCAAAGCCGTTAACAACAGTTTCAAAGCAGAGGGATGGTACAGTTCATCCATTTTATGGCATATTTATTTTAAAACAAAGAAAATCTTACCAGAAAATTACAGTAATTCCAAAGTGATTGCCATTTCAGCTGAAAACCTGCTCCTACTTTCAGCCACTTCTTTTCTTAATACTGTTGCAAAGCATGGGCTATCATTGAGAGCCAAATATTCACTGTTTCAGTTACATCAATAGTACAAATTAAATGGCAAAGAGATCAGCATCCTTTGATAGTAACGAAACTATGTATGTATTGTACGTACAATACAATGTCTCTCACATGTACCAACATGTGGATTAAAGTAGATCACAGTACATGACAGGAATTGTTTTGTAGTGCAATCCAAAGCTTGACTCTCTAACATGCAGTTTAGCGAATATGTTTTTAAATATTTCTGAAGGGATTAAGAAAAACTGTGTTTTAACAATGTTTGCAGTGAATCACTGCATCTTTTTTATTCTTATGACAGTGAAAAGGTAGTAAATGTAAAATATCATACCACTGATGACAAGAAAGTTCCATGTTTTTATGACAGTGTGCTATAGACTGAAATGTATGTTTTCTGAATAAGAGTTGTTGTCAGTGGTTTAGTGAAGCAAGCTTATTTTGAGACGTACATGAAGTGTTGTGCTGGTCTGTGTGAGTTATGGAAGAGAGCTGAACTGTTTGGCCAAGAGTCATGTTGGTAATGCACACTGTGTGATTTTGTCTTTTTCTTCAGTACTGTACAATGCTTGTTAGCAGTTGAAAAAAACTGAAAAGCTCTTCCATCTGTTACTCGCTGATTTTCTCGCCCCCTCTTCATATTATTAGGTACACCCTGCTAGTAACCTTTTGCCTTCAGAACTTTTGTAACTCTTCATGGCACAGAATTAACAAGGTGTTGGAAATATTTCCTGTAGTTTTTGGTCCATATTGACAGGACTGCACATTTGTCCACTATACTGTACATTTATAATGTAAATCTCCTCTTCAGCATGCCTCAAAAGTGCTCTACTAATGACTGTGGAGACTATTTGAGTGGAGTAAAATCATTGTAATTTCCTAAAAAATAAATAAACAACCTGGGATGAGGCGACTCAGTGGCGCAGTAGGTAGTGCTGTCGCCTCACAGCAAGAAGGTCGCTGATTCGAGCCTCGGCTGGGTCAGTTGGCGTTTTTGTGTGGAGTTTGCATGTTCTCCCTGCGTTCGCTTGGGTTTCCTCCAGGTGCTCCAGTTTCCCCCACAGTCCAAAGACATGTGGTACAGGTGAATTGGATAGAAATTGTCCGTAGTGTATGAGTGTGAATGAGTGTGTATGGATGTTTCCCAGAGATGGGTTGCGACTGGAAGGGCATCTGTTGCATAAAACATGTGCTGGATAAGTTGGTGGTTCATTCCGCTGTGGCAACCCCGGATTGATAAAGGGACTAAGCCGAAAAGAAAATTAATGAATGAACCGGAGATGATTTGAGCTGTTTACCATTGTTCTGCTGAAAGCAGCCATAACAGGATGGTCATAAAGAGATGGATATGGTCAGCAACAATGCTATGGTAGACAGTATCACTGTAGGCAGTAGCAGTTAAGCAATGCTCAATTGCTATGCTAAAAGGGGCCCAAATTACATAAGGAAAATATCCAACACACCATTACCAGCAGCCTGAGTCATTGATACAATCACTGGTCATTGACTACATTTACATGAACACCAATAATCTAATCATTTGCTTTAATCTGAATAAGACAATAATATGATTAGGGTGTTTACACAAGTTGCTTTTTGAATGTTCCTTTCATGTTCACGTTTTACATGCTATTAAATTAATGTCATTACTTCACCATTTGACGGTAATTTCCTCCAGAGTTTTACGCAACAACAGTTCGTGTTTGTCATGCCACCATATATGATTTGGGGCATTTCGTTTTTAATTTAGCGACTAGTTCATCTGCAGTTTCTCACAGTTTTTCTATGTGTGCAAACAGACAACAAATTCTCAAGAAACAGGCCACCTCTGCCATTTTATTTAAGTTTTCATTCATGCCCCAGTGACATTTCAAAGTCAAGGCACATAATAATGTCCATTTCTTTCAGAATTCTCAGCATAGGCATCGATTCCTGCGCTCACCAAAAAAAGTGCTCTCTTGCTTGGAGCCATTCTCATTTGTTTGTCGTCAAATACAGAAAAAAGTACAACAAAATGGAAAAAGTTTGATTAAGGTGTTTAAATGTCTGTACTGCACTTCAATAATGCGACTAAAATAGGAATACTCCACGTCTTAATTAGATTTCTGTTAAGCTCGATTGTGATTTTAGTCAGATTATCACTATTTACATGGTAGAGTATTGTCTTAATCATACTAAAATCAGAGTGTCCATGTAAATGTATTGATACAATATCACAAAAATGTTATACTTTTTGAATAAGTGGCTAATTCGTATTAATTTGTACAATCTCATTTGTACATTTTAGTATGTAACCTGATGCCAGTCTTTTGTTGTTCATTTTTTTTTACCAGTCAGTTTTGTATTGCAGACTAAATTTGTTGTTTTTAGTTGTCATGCAGAAATTTGACTGCTGTGCTCTTCTGCCTCTAGCTCATCTGCTGGTTTGATGTGTGTTTATTTGAATTAATGTTGCCTTTTTCTCAGTCTCAAATCATAGAAGTCCACATGAAATCTATTTTCTGGTATAAGTATCAATATATTAGTCCTAAAGTAATCTGTAATCTAATTTGCTCTGAAATACTGATAATTCCAATTTAGAAGATATAAACATTCACATTTTTAAGTTTGTCACTTCCAGCTACATGAATAAATAGTTTTTTTAATGTTTAATGTCACTCACCTCATACTTCAGTTTCTCATCAAATCTTCTGACCAATCAAATGTTCTCTAGTATTTGGTATGCCCCACCCTCATCAACTTGCTATTGAAAACCACACGAACACCAGGAGAACATGCAAACTCCAAAACTTCATGTTTCAATTGAGATAACCTTGGACATAGAATAAATATTGACATTTCAAAGCACTTCATGGAACCTTTAACCAATTCTTTACACCATTTTGTAGTATAAATGGTATATAGTGTATTCACACTGAAAATTCTAAAAAGAATGAACGCTCATTCAAATCATAAACAGTAGTGTCGACACTTCACTTCATGAACTCTTGCAGCTTTGCTCACATAATGAAAGGAATAAGCAATCAGTTGCTAAGCAATTACTTTATTTATTTTGGATTGTGCACACACTGCAAATATGCTTTTCTTACTTAGATTTTTTATCTTGCTTCTAGGCCAAATATCTAAAAATTCTAAAATTGAGAAGCATTTTTTAGACAAGCAAAACATAATGGGCCCTATCATACACCCAGCGCAATGCGGCACAACGCAAATGTTGTTTGCTAGTTTCAGCTTGACGCAAGGGTCGTTTTTACATTTTGTGCCACGCTGCTTAAATAGCAAATGCATTTGCACTCATATGTACGCCCATAGGCATTCTTGTCTAAAAAAGGAGTTATGTTAAGGCACATTGCTGGCGCGTTGCTATTTTGAGGAACTTAAATAGACTGTTTAATAGACCAGCTAAGAGAAGGTCTAAAGTCCAGCGCAGTTAGATGTGCGCCTAGCTTAAACATTGCTTAATACACACAGGATGTACAGCAATAGGCAACTATCTTTACAAATGAAAAATAATTAAAGGCTTAAAATGTTACAAAAAATATTACTTTCTACATAAATATAAAAACCAATGCTTTCATGCTTTCTTCATCTCAGGGTTTTTTTCAGTTTATTCATGACAATTTGTTTTTGTGTAATGTTATTAGTAGTAGTAGTAGTATTTATTATATACATATTTATATTTGTTTTATTAAAAACACGCAAAGATTTTCCCACCTGTCAGGTTTTGGAGCATATGGGGCATAGCATGTGTGTTTGGAAATAACTCCGTTTTTTGACCACACTTCGTTATTATTGTTCATTTATTCATTTGCTGGAAATTAGAATTGAATTAAAAAATATTTTTGAAACAAATCTTTGCGCTTAGCAAACGAAATTAATTATGTAGGCTAATGGATGTCTGTGCGTACAACACCTTTCCATATCCACGGAAGAGAGTGAAAGTGAAAGTAAAGAATGAGGAGGCTCATTCTCGCGCTGTACATGCTCTGTTTGACTGTTTTCTCACTAATTGTTACAACCTGCCTTCCTCGTGTGTTTGTTTTTGTCATGTGATCCTCACCATGTGCTCCTTTGTTCCCGTTCCCGCCATGTCATTATGTTCATCACCTTCACCTGTGTCATCCACCTGTGTGTCATTGTCATCATCCTGTCCTTGTGTATTTATAGTCCTTGTATTCAGTTAGTCCCTCGTCCGGTATTGTCGATGTCAATGTCTACGTGTCTCACTGTTCTCCTTCAAGCCCTGTTCGTCCTGTAATCCTCGTAAGTGTTATATAATAAATATACGTGTTTTTGTACTCCTGAGAATCCGTGCCTTCTTCATCCTGTGAGCAGCAGGCGTTACATAATACCGGACCAAAAAGTTTGCGGCGTGTTTTCCCTCCGTTTTATTTTCATAGTCTTTTTTGCCCCCAGTGTTTTATTTTTCATCTCCCTCGTGTTCCTTCCCCAATGGACTCCTTCCACACCCCGGAATTCCTCATCCTCATGTTGATGCAGGGGGAAAACAGCCTCGAGGACCATACGAAGAGTTTCCTGGCTCTAGCTGAAAGATCCAGGTGGCCGGACGACGCGCTCTGCGGGTTCTACAATTCCAACTTGAACACCGCGTGCAGAGCGCGGTCGTCCGAAGATGGTCCTCGGGGCAATCTCGCCGCCTATGTGGAGTGGACACTGGCGAGGAACCGACCACCGTTCGACGTCAGTGCCACTCCAGACCCAGTGACCAGCCCCACCATCTGCAAGGAGCGTACGCCAGAGCCCACCGCAGACGGAGAGCCACCTGCGGTGTGTGAGCCATCGCCATCGAGAGCGACAGAGCAGAACGCCACCGAGCAGGAGGAGCTCAACCAGCCGTCTGACCAG
Source organism: Danio kyathit (assembly GCA_903798195.1). Taxonomy (NCBI): domain Eukaryota; kingdom Metazoa; phylum Chordata; class Actinopteri; order Cypriniformes; family Danionidae; genus Danio; species Danio kyathit. The sequence continues at coordinate 36,386,352 of LR812536.1, read as the reverse complement.
GTGTGTGAGCCGGCAACATCGCCAGAAGTGGGAGTCCTGGTGGACATGGAAGGACCGAGCGAGAGTCCTGTCCACCGACCCACAGCAGAGGGTGAGCTGGCCCTGGACCCCGAAATGCTGCTCATTGACTTCTGGAGCGAAGTCAAGCCCCTTCCGCTGTTCCCAGACAGCCCTTCTTCAGTCCCGTTCTTCCCAGAAGACGAAAGCTCCAGGGTCATGAGCAGCACCCCACCCGACCCGCCCTCTTTATCTTCGTTGACGTCATCCACAGCCATTCTGCCCTCTCCAGTGCGGCTACAGTCAGCCAGTCCCCCAGCTCACCCTCCAACAGCATGTGTGGAGGCATCTCTGCGGGCCTGCCCACCTGTTTCGCCGGACAGAGGTTGTCCCCCGACGTCATCTTCTTCACCCTCCGAGCTACGGACTCCGCTTCGGCCCTCCGACCCAACGGCTCCACGTTGGCTCTCTCCTCCCTCATCTCCTCCTTGGACCGTCAGCCTACCGGCTCCACCAGGCTCCCTCGTCCCCCCGGCTCCGCCTTGGTCAGTCGTCGCCCTGCCTCCACCTCTGGACTCCGCTCCACCGGCTGCGCCTCATCACTCCATCCCGCCAGCTCCGTTGAGCTCCTCCTTCCCTCCAGCTACGCCTCGGTCCTCTGTCGCTCTGGCTCCACCGCGGGCATCCGTACCTGTGTCGTCGCTTCGGTCGGGTGAGCCGTCCGCTCCACCTCGGCCCTCCGGAACCTCAGCGTCACCTTCACCCCTTCGGCTCTCCGTCGACTCCTTGGGCTCCACCTCCATCTGCGGCGTCTCCCACGGTCGGCCCCCTGGAGTCGGCGACCACTCCTCCTCCATGGCTCCTCCCTCCGTCGACTCCACCCTGGGCCGTCCTTCTGGCTGTGTCCTGGGTCCTCCTCCTGCTTCATCTCCCTTCCTGGCTCCTCCTTCCTCCTTGGCCTCCTCCTCTGTTCCACGCCCTCCAACTCACCTCCTGGTTCCTCCCTCCTGTGACTCCTCCCTGGCCTCCTCCTCTTTTCCACGCACTCCAGTTCCTCCCTCACAGACTCTCCTCTAACCCCCTCCTTTTTTTTAGGCGCGAGGGCGCGCCTTTTAAAGGGGGGGGTACTGTTACAACCTGCCTTCCTCGTGTGTTTGTTTTCGTCATGTGATCCTCACCATGTGCTCCTTTGTTCCCGTTCCCGCCATGTCATTATGTTCATCACCTTCACCTGTGTCATCCACCTGTGTGTCATTGTCATCATCCTGTCCTTGTGTATTTATAGTCCTTGTATTCAGTTAGTCCCTCGTCCGGTATTGTCGATGTCAATGTCTACGTGTCTCACTGTTCTCCTTCAAGCCCTGTTCGTCCTGTAATCCTCGTAAGTGTTATATAATAAATATACGTGTTTTTGTACTCCTGAGAATCCGTGCCTTCTTCATCCTGTGAGCAGCAGGCGTTACACTAATGAAGCGCTCAGTTATTCCACTTACAAAGTCCGCCATGTAAATAGCAAATGTGCTATGGTGCCACGCAACTGACTCTTAGAGGGAATGGGAGATGAGACTCTGATTGGTTTATTCTCAAAACACACCTATAACTTATTAAGAGAACAAGCTCAACCCTGTCAGACCATGCGCTGGGGCGCAAAGTGGAATTTTCCATCCTTAAAATAGCAAAAGTGGATTCTGACACGCCCTTAATGCTTTTGCGCCCTGCGCTTTGGACTTTGCACCTAGATCGTTAAAAAAGGGCCCAATGGCCCTGGTTTAAGAAATAATATGCCAAAATTAAGTGAGTTTATCCTTAAAACAAGCAAAATAATCTGCCAATGCAACACAAACAATTTACGAAAACGCTGCATTTTCTCACAACACAACACAAATGTTTCAAGGATACCCTAAAGCGTGACAGACCAGGCTATTTGGGTTATTTAGGCTAAGAAAAACTAAAGACAAGGCAATTGGGATATTAAAACAAACAAACAAAAAACTCACCTTTCAAAGATCATCTACAACTTCACTGAGCAATAGTCCATATCTATGGCAACAGTCACGGGACAGGGACATCCATCGCATTTTTGTTTTGTGAGAAAATGCAGAGCATTTGCATAAATTGTTTGCATTGTGAAAAAATGCAGCGCATTTTATTAATTGTTTGTGTTGTGTGAAAATGCAGCATATTTTTTTAAAAATGTGTTTGCATTGTGACGATTTGCAGCATGTGTGCTGTCAAACTGATGAAAATCTTTTCTTAATTTGCTGACATTATTTGTAATTGCACGCGTTTTCTTAAATTGCAGCACGTTAAGCTCTCTCGGTGTAACCAGAGATATACGCTGACAACAGGATGCGGATCCAAATGCAGGCTTTATTTAAAGGGATGGTCAGGCAAGCAATGATCAACACAGGAGCAATCAGGTGTATGAGGGAAATCCAGCATCGTCGTCAATAAGCAAGCAAATGGTCACAAGGATGGCAGCAGACAGGGAGAAACAGGTAAAACAAGGCGAAGGTCAAAACCACGGCAAAAACAAGACAAGGAAAACGCTTTGAATTGCAACTGAAACAGAATACAAGACTCGGCAACTGGGGTGAGTGTGTGTGCTGTTTATATACTGAGTGTAATCTGTGCTTGAGCGGCTTCAGCTGTTGGATGTAATCAGTGAAGATATGGAACCGGTTGTGTGTGATGTGAGAGTAGTGCATGTATGAGGATGTAGTCCATAAAAAGGCGGATTTGTAGTCCAATAGTGAATGTGCATGTAAACCAGCGATCTATGGGGAGAAGATCGCTGGTGATCGTGACAGAGCCCCCCTCTAAGGAGTGGCTTCCAGACACTCCTATCACAGTTCAGGCGGGAGGTGGAGCGGAGGCGGAACAGGGGGAGGGATGGAGGGCCAGGACCATGCGGCTGAGGGGTGTCTGAAGCATGAAGCAGCAGAAGGCCCGGAGAGTGGAGCTGCGGAGGGCCTGGAGCGTGGAGCTGGGGAAGGCCCGGAGAGTGGAGCTGCGGAGGGCCTGGAGCGTGGAGCTGCGAAGGGCCCGGAGAGTGGAGCTGCGGAGGGCCTGGAGTGTGGAGCTGCAGAGGGCCTGGAGCATGGAGTTGGAGCTGCGGAGGGCCTGGAGCATGGAGTTGGGGCTGCGTGAGGCCTGAAGAGTGAAGCTGCTGAGGGCCTGGAGCGTGGAGCTGGAGCTGCGTAAGGCCTGAAGAGTGAAGCTGCTGAGGGCCTGGAATGTGGAGATGGAGCTGCGTAAGGCTTGAAGAGTGAAGCTGCTGAAGTTGGTCTGGGGGCTTAGGTTCAGCAGGCACAGGCGTTTCAGATAACCCCAGTGGGTCTGGAGGCTTGGATTCAGGAGACATAGGCAGTTCATTTAACCCCAGTGGGTCAGGAGGTTTAGGTTTGAGGAGCACTGGCAGTTCATACAACCCCAGTGGGTCAGGAGGCTTAGGTTCAAGGAGCACTGGCAGTTCATATAACCCCAGTGGGTCTGGAGGCTTAGGTTCAAGGAGCACTGGTAGTTCATATAACCCCAGTGGGTCAGGAGGCTTAGGTTCAAGGAGCACTGGCAGTTCATATAACCCCAGTGGGTCAGGAGGCTTAGGTTCAAGGAGCACTGGCAGTTCATATAACCCCAGTGGGTCAGGAGGCTTAGGTTCAAGGAGCACTGACAGTTCATATAACCCCAGTGGGTCAGGAGGCTTAGGTTCAAGGAGCACTGGCAGTTCATATAACCCCAGTGGGTCAGGAGGTTTAGGTTCAAGGATCACTGACAGTTTATATAACCCCAGTGGGTCAGGAGGCTTTGGGACGTCACATGGTTCTGGCGGTACTGGGAAGTCACGTGTCTCTAGCACGTCACACGACTCTGGCAGCCCTTCCTGAAACTCAGGTGGTAATTCTTGTCCTTTGTGGAACTCAGGTGACGGCTCTGGCCTTACGTGGGACTCAGGTGACAGCTCTGGCCTTTCGTGGGACTCAGGTGACTGCTCTGGCCTTTCGTGGGACTCAGGTGGGTCTCGTACCCCTGGCCCTTCAAGGGATTCAGGAGGATCTGGTGCCCGCCCTTCTGGGAATTCAAGTGGGTCTGGCGCCCGCCCTTCGGGGAATTCAGAGGTTTCTGATGCTCGCCATTCAAGGGATTCAGAGGTTTCTGATGTTCGCCATTCGAGGGATTCAGAGGTTTCTGGCGCCCGCCATTCGAGGGATTCAGAGGTATCAGGCGCCCGCCATTCGAGGGATTCAGAGATATCTGGCGCCACCATTCGAGGGATTCAGAGGTTTCTGTCGCTCGCCATTCGCGGGATTCAGAGATATCTGGCGCTCGCCATTCGAGGGATTCAGAGATATCTGGCGCCCGCCATTCGAGGGATTCAGAGGTTTCTGGCGCCCGCCATTCGAGGGATTCAGAGGTTTCTGGCGCCCGCCATTCGAGGGATTCAGAGATATCTGGCTTCCGCCATTCGGGGAATACAAAGGTTTCTGGCGGCGGCGACTCTGGCAACTCTGGAAGCGGCGACTCTGGAAGCGGCGACTCTGGAAGCGGCGACTCTGGAAGCTCTGGAGGATCTGGCAGCTCTGGCAGTGACTGAGGATCTGGCAGCTCTGGCCGTGACTGAGGATCTGGCAGCTCTGGCCGTGACTGAGGATCTGGCAGCTCTGGCCGTGACTGAGGATCTGGCAGCTCTGGCCGTGACTGAGGATCTGGCAGCTCTGGCCGTGACTGAGGATCTGGCAGCTCTGGCCGTGACTGAGGATCTGGCAGCTCTGGCCGTGACTGAGGATCTGGCAGCTCTGGCCGTGACTGAGGATCTGGCAGCTCTGGCCATGACTGAAGATCTGGCAGCTCTGGTGTTGGCATTTCAGGAACAGGAACTTGGACTGTAACTATAACAGGAACAGACTCAGAACAGGAAGCCATCTTGTGAGCTGGGGAACTGGATGCGGCCATCTTGTGAACTGGGGAACTGGAGACAGTCATTTTGTGAGCTGGAGAACTGGAGATAGCCATTTTGTGAGCTGGAGGACTGGAGGCGGCCATTTTGTGAACTGGGGAACTGGAAGCGGCCATTTTGTTAGCTGGAGGACTGGAGGTGGCCATCTTGTTAGCTGGAGGACTGGAAGTGGTCATTTTGTCACCTGGAGGACTGGAGGTGGCCATTTTGTGACACGGAGAATTGGAGACAGCCATCTTGTGAGCTGGAGGACTGGAGGTGGCCATTTTGTGAACTGGGGAACTGGAAGCGGCCATTTTGTGAACTGGGGAACTGGAAGCGGCCATTTTGTTAGCTGGAGGACTGGAGGTGGCCATCTTGTTAGTTGGAGGACTGGAAGTGGCCATTTTGTTACCTGGAGGACTGGAAGACTGATAACATGGAGACAGGAGTACAGGTGATCCCAGCATAATATTGTTACAGGGTTGGGCAGCAAGCCCCGTTGCCAGCGGGTCTTGCTGTACACAGCTCCCCCCCAAAAGACATTTAGGGGTTTCCTCCTCCACTTCGCCAACAGTGAAGGGGGACCCTGACATTCTTAAGGCCAAATCAATGTAATGCATTAATGTCTCTTGGGGCTCGTGCAATCGCATTGTAGAATAAAGGGGCTCAGAAAGTCCTCCGCGGAAAAATATCATCAAACACAACTCACTTAGGGATGTTAGGTGTGCCAGTTCAATGAAATCCTCCACATACTCCTCAATAGACAGTGCTTCCTGCCGCAGACGCATGATTTCAATACCCGCTGGATCCATGTTTGGCCGAGTCTTCTGTAACCAAGGATAGGATGCAGACAACAGGATGCGGATCCAAATGCAGGCTTTATTTAAAGGGATGGTCAGGCAAGCAATGATCAACACAGGAGCAATCAGGTGTATGAGGGAAATCCAGAATCGTCGTCAATAAACAAGCAAATGGTCACAAGGATGGCAGCAGACAGGGAGAAACAGGTAAACAAGGCGAAGGTCAAAACACGGCAAAAACAAGACAAGGAAAACGCTTTGAATTGCAACTGAAACCGAATACAAGACTCGGCAACTGGGGTGAGTGTGTGTGCTGTTTATATACTGAGTGTAATCTGTGCTTGAGCGGCTTCAGCTGTTGGATGTAATCAGTGAAGATATGGAACCGGTTGTGTGTGATGTGAGAGTAGTGCATGTATGGGGATGTAGTCCATAAGAAGGCGGATTTGTAGTCCAATAGTGAATGTGCATGTAAACCAGCGATCTATGGGGAGAAGATCGCTGGTGATCGTGACACTCGGCCACTGTACAAAACTCCTCTTTTAGTAAGTAAGATAAAAGCGTTTTTGAGCCCACACAGTTGTATATTGTCTGATGTTAAGATCCGTGCCATAAAATGTTCGCCATTCTTAATAAATTTTAACAACATTTTGTTCATTATTTCTAACTTACTTAACCATGTTCTGCTATATAATTTTTCAATTATTATTTAACCCAGTATAAAGCAAACATTAATACACTGAGGATTATTTAGCATAATAAGTTCAAGAATATACGCTTGGTTTGTGTTATCCTTGCATTTGTCATTGCACATAATAATTAGTTTAGAATCAATATTGCTAACATATTTATTTTGCCCCATCACTTTGGAGTGAAGTGCAAGTTCACCCACAGATCTGATGCTCACTTCATATTTTTTCTTTTTCAAGCCATTCTCTGTTAACCCCAGAGAAGTTGTATATATAAATCCCTGTAGTTCATAAGCAGTGTTGGGAGTAATGCGTTACAAAAGTAATGTATTACAGTAACATATTACTTTTTCAAGTAACGCAGTAGTGTAAGGCATTACTTTTACATTTTCAGTAATATTTTACTCGGTACATGTTCAGTAACGCGTGCGTTACAACAAACTTTTCGCCCGCAAGACATTAACAAATAAAAAATACCGCAGATCTATTTTCTGTTCGTGGTGAGTGAACATACGTGTGTGTTGTCATTAATCTCCCTCTGGCTATTGGAACTTCTTTCTTTGAACGCGGAATGATTTCAGCCTCTGAGCTTGAGGTCCGGGGCTAGTGGCTCAGCCTGGTTCGCAGTAACATTAAGCCCTAACGCGCAGCGGAAAAGCGGCAAATAGATGGAAATGACAGAAGACATTCGCGAGATGGACGTACGTGCATTTGGTGTTATTTCACTGACAAATTTCGTAAGTATTACAAGTCGAGAGCGCATTCATGTAATACGAGCGAGCGAACGCGCCGGTGTGGTGAACAAAACTCCTCTCGTGCACTCAAAACACTGTCTGGGCTGCTCACGTGTGAATGATCTGCTCTCTCCGTCAGATGATGCAGACTCACAATTTGTGCCTTGTGTTTCCTCCTCTTTTTGTGCTTTTGCTCTCCAGAGATCCTCCTGTTAAATTGTTATCCCAAGAATGTTGATATGGTTTATACAGGTATATTGCTGCACTATTTACCTACAGGTTAAGGTAAATTCTATAATAAATACAAGTGTTTTTGAGAGTTAGGTATACTACTGTTTTAGGCTAGTAATATTTACAACTTGTTAATGAATGCTTCAGCATACTGTAGTATTAAGAATAGTGAATTCATAAAATGAAATACAAAGTTTACTACAGTAAAGTGTGGGGAATTGTAGTATATTATACCCTATGTTGTAAAAAAACACTACAGCATTGGGTCATTTATTATACATTACACTTGTGTTACCATAGCAACTATAGTATTACCACAACAGATTAATTGAAGTACTTTACTATAGTACATGCAGTACATGCCAGTATGTGTGTTCAGGGGCCCTGTGGAACAGCTTTTCCTCAAAATGAAGAGGATGACAGGCAAAATGTCCTGCACAATCTTATCAACAATGTGGAAAACAGCAGAGACTAGTTCACTTTATTTTAGTTGCCATGATAAAATGGGATTTATAGTGACATTTATTTGAAGAGTGAATAGTACAGTAGGCTATACAGTAATACCTTATCAAGTTTATCCATATTTTCTATCAGTTACATTTCTGCATGAGTTAGTTATATTTTAGTTTAAATGTTTTTTATTTGATTAGTATGGTGCACCTTTTAGATGTTTAAATGTTTTTAAAATAAAACGTATTCTTTACATCCAACGTCTATTCTCTGTCTTTTAGTGTTTAAAACTGGAAATATCTCATCATATAACACACAGCCAAAAAGGTTATGGTTTATTAGATAAAAAAATTTATATGTAAGTTTATTTTAGTATTTTGGTTATTGTTAATAAACAGTGCACCAATATAAATCATATCAAAAAGCACAAAAGGAAGAGGGAACACAAGACAAATTGCGAGTCTGCATATAATCTCACTGAGCGAGTGTACTGAGAGCACGCAAGAAAATTTGTGCGTGAGCAGTGCATATTTGAGAGAACGTTAGAAAATTTGCACGCGAGCAGCGTATATTTGAGAGCTCACAAGCAGTTTTGTCCACAGAGGCAATCGGTGCACGAGCATTATATTGAGAAAGCTATGCTCATCATGCTCACTTTGTGCATGACAGTTTTGTGTTGTGAGCCACTTGAATTTAAAGTGAATACAATAATGGCAACAATAAGAAGAGAAAAGAAATCTGCATTTTGTCATGGCATTGGAGTTTACATATAGGCCTGTTGTGTCTAATATGAATATAGCCAAGCTATTCACAGATATGGGTCAGTTGGCGTTTCCCTGTGTTCGTGTGGGTTTTCTCCGGGTGCTCCGGTTTCCCCCACAGTCCAAAGACATGCGGTACAGGTGAATTGGGTAAGCTAAATTGTCCGTAGTCTATGAGTGTGAATGAGTGTGAGGATGTTTCCCAGAGATGGGTTGCGGCTGGAAGGGCATCCGCTGCGTAAAATTGTGCTGGATAAGTTGGCGGTTCATTCTGCTGTGGCAACCCCGGATTATTAAAGGGACTAAGCCGACAAGACAATGAATGAATGAAAGAATATTCACAGATATTGCCAGATAAGCACTTTACCTCTACCATACTTTTAACAGATCATTTGTGAATCTGACTGTCATTCTCTCCTGCATTGTCTTGAGCCTTCACGTTGCCAGTTATATACTATATTGTTAGTAGCCTGGATAGGTCACAGTCATTCTGCTACATCATATTGCTTTCAACTGGATGTAAAATGCTCTGCAGTACATTTGGTCACTTTAGAATGTAAAGTTCTAATTCTGGAGTTATTTTGGTGAAAGTAACTAAAAAGTAATATAAGAGTAATGTAACATATTACAATTCTGAGACAGTAATATTGTAATGTAAGGGATTACTTTTAAATAACAGTAACAAGTAATCTGTAATGTATTACAGTTTGGAAGTAACTTGCACAACACTGTTCATAAGTTTCTGAAATACATCTGGCATCAGCAACTGTGTAAAATTCAACGTCTCTTTACTGACATTTTTTGTTCCCATTATGATGATTGATTTGAAATTCAGGAGATCATCTTAACCATCTTGATCATCTGAGTTGCTGCCATATGATTGGCTGATTGCATACTTGCATTAAAGAGTCAGACAATCTGCTGCTGTTTCAAAAACACATTTTTTTAAGCAGTTCAGTCAAGGCAAACCTCAAATAAACTTTGCCTCTAAGTGCTTACAAGCTTCTGTCATTTCAGACTTATGAATAAAGCTGCAAGCCGTGTCTCTAGAAACTTTTAGTGTCGTGTTGTAGCGACAGCCTTTTTAATGTGATAAAACAATCGTCTCTAAAGCTTTTATAAGGGCTCTTTTGATTTGGCCTTATCTACTACTCTGCGTTAAACCACACATGGGGTAAGTTTATTTACATCTAACAGTTCAAACTAATTAGTCTTCTTAAAGACATCACAAAGGCTTAACTGTGTTTAAACACAATTTATACTCTACCATGCAAATAAGTAACTTGAATTATAATTATGACATAAATGTTAAATGAAATTTAAACTGACTAAGTATTAAAACTATTTAGTGTGACACGGTGACTCCTGGTTAGCACTGTTACCTCACAGCAAGAAAGTCGCTGGTTCGAGTCCCGGCTGGGTCCGTTGGCATTTCTGTGTGGAGTTTGCGTGTTCTTTCGTGTTCGCATGGGTTTCCTCCGGGTGCTCCGGTTTACCACACAGTCCAAAGACATGCACTATAGGTGAATTGCTAAATTGTAAAATTGTGAAATGTAAGCTAAATTGTCTGTAGTGTATGTGTGTGAATATGAGTGTATGGGTGTTTCCCAGTACTGGGTTGCAGCTGGAAGGGTATTCGCTGTGTAAAACATATGCTGGATAAGTTGGCGGTTCATTCCGCTGTGGCGACACAGGAAAATAAATGAGTAAAAACTATTTAGCCATTTAAGAGACATCGCAACTGCTTATTGATGTCTTTCCAGAATTTCGGGTTCATTTTAAGCATTTTCCATTTATATTACTTGAACTGGAACGATACAATAGATGTCTATTTTACAGTAAACTGACTCCATTATTATTGTAAAATTATGCAAAATGTTTAAGTGTGATAGGGGTCATTTGATTCTGTTATTAATTATTGTTTAACCTTTTGTTATTTCTTTTAAACCTTAACAGAGTTGACAATAACAGAGTCGACATTTTTCACCATTTTGTGTTTTAGCTCAAGATGCTAACCTTAAAACAGAGAGCACATGGCATGTTTAAAACAGAATTAGTAAGTAAGTAAGTAAGTATTGTGGATTTATATAACGCATTTATTGTATATGGCCATACGCACAAAGCGCTTCACAATCATGAGGGGGGTCTCTCCACACCACCACCATTGTGCAGCATCCACTTGGATGATGTGACGGCAGCCACAGGACAACAGCACCAGTGCGCTCTCCACACACCAGCTATTGGTGGAGTAGAGAGACAGTGACGGAGCCAATTCGGTGGATGGGGATGATTGGAAGGCCATGATCGTAAGGGCAGATGGAGGGAATTTGGCCAGGTTTTTAGTTATATGTGAATTGTATATATTTTTGTCATGTTATTGTTATATAATAATGTTAGCCAATGGGAAATTCACTGAAATATCACAATAACAGAGTCTTACTCCGAGTACTACTATCTACTATTGGTGTGTCCTAAGAAAAATGACATGCCTTTTCATGCCTTGCAAATCCAGTAGAAGTAACATCACATAGAGCAAGTCACCAGCTATCTGTCAGTTTTTTAAAGATTGCTATGTCTTTTCATAACCAACATTCCAAATAATACAGAAAATAGATCTTTAATGCATGTTTGTTTGTCTTAGTAAAGTAAACACAAAATGGCAGTATTCATTCATTCATTCATTTTCTTGTCGGCTTTGTCCCTTGCGGGGTCGCCACAGCGGAATGAACCGCCAACTTATCCAGCACGATTTTACGCAGCGGATGCCCTTCCAGCCGCAACCCATCTCTGGGAACTTCCACACACACATTCACACTCATACACTATGGACAATTTAGCTTACCCAATTCACCTGTACTGCATGTCTTTGGACTGTGGGGGAAACCGGAGCACCCGGAGGAAACCCACGCTAACCCAGGGAGAACATGCAAACTCCACACAGAAACGCCAACTGACCCAGCCCAGCCGAGGTTCGAACCTGCGACCCAGCGACGTTCTTGCTGTGAGGCAACAGCACTACCCACTGCGCCACTGGGTTGCCCCCAAAATGGCAGTAATTAGACTTAATTATTACATGAAAACGGAAGCTGAATCTGTGATTCAGGAGATAGAGACAGTCAAAAATAGATATAGTGGAAGTCTTTAAATGCCTCTAAATACACATACAAACATTACTTTTAGAGCTAACTTGAAATAATTTGAGTTGTTATTCAAAACTGTTTCATTAAAGATTTTAGCTCAATCCCAATTCTATTTTGGTACCCATACCCCTTCCTTTTAGCCCTTGAAACAGAGTGTGAAGGGGAAGGGCTTTAAAATGTACGCCTAAGAAATAGGACACCACTACAGCACCTGCACACGTCATCATATGTCATTACAATCTCTTACTTCATATGAGATCGACGATGACGACTGCTGTAGTTATTCCAGTTGTGTTATTTTTTGGTATTTATTTTCAGGAAATCACTGAAGGCAACGATATCATGTTATCATAACAATATAATGTGGCAATAAAATGGTAACTATACTGCACATTTATACAGTGGCCATATTCATCTAAACACACACAAAAACAACATTAACATTATAGCAGACACTGTAAATAGCTCATTCTCAGCCACTAGACTCTTCTGACAGGGTATTCGAGTGCCATTGAGTGTCAGAATGTTGTGGGACTGCTATACAAGAGTTATTATTATGGATTATAGATAGCGAAAATTAGAAAATTCATTATTTTTTTTAAAGCATGACGGTAAAACACGAACACGGCTATGAATGTAATAAAACATCTGCTTGTTTGTTGTAAAACTTCGTAATAATGACAAATAAATACAAATTTGTGGATCTCCTTACTTCCGGGTACAGCTATGCTGCCGTTGTGGCTGGTGTATTTTGGGGAATTTTCTTACCCCTTGGTTTCGAGTGTGTTCCTATGGCACAAATCGAGGGGTAGGGCTAAGGGGTAAGGGGAAGGGCTGAGGGGTAGAATTGGGATTGGGCCTTTGTCTTTCAAAAAAATTGAAGGTTTTATCTTGAAAATACAAAATGCCCATTATTAACCACCCATAGCATTTCTTTCCTTAATATGGTCAGATACATTATGTAAATTATTTTATTTGTTGTGATTTAAAATAATGAAAATTTTTATTCCGACCGATTTTCATTTTATGCACCAAAACAAGAAATGCCATTCTGTTTTTCAGAACAAAAAAGGTTTTACTCAAACACAAAACTACAAGTTATAAATCCAGAGAAACTAGGAATTTCCATGTGGTCTGTTAATGTCATGTATACAAGCTATATATCCTAGAGAAGCTTGGAGGAAAAAACAATCCTCGTCACATCAACACAATGGAAATCAACTCAAAATCCATAAAAGTCACACAAAACAAGCTCGCACACACGCACACACAAATACAGACATAAAGATGCACAGGCTCCTCTCGGGGCCATAAATCAAAGCTGAACCGAAGCAATACTCCTCCTCTGACCATCTGCATTGTGGAGCTCTTGCCGGCCGTTTGGCCCCACAGCCTTGTCAGCACTTCTCACAGAGCTCCTCAGACCTGCATGTATATATTCATTCAATCACAAAAGCTTATGCCTTATTTATACGCCTGCACAGACGGCACCTTTAGCATCTGTGTGGGGTGTTTATGGTAAATTGCTACAGCCATGCAACATCATAGAGACGTCTAGTTATGGAAATAGGGGTTGATGTTTGCACCTTCCAGCTTCACTGTGGGGAGACGGCACACTTTTACATCCGCGGTGTATTAATAAAGTATGTCAGGACTCAAACTTAGATCTGCACACTTAACTCTGACTTTTTGGTCTTTGGTTTGAGAAAATCTTTGATGGATTTTATACTCTTCATTCAATATACTGTATTTTTCTGAATTGTTGAGATGCATTATGGTCATACATATACAGATTGTAACCCTGGACCACAAAGTTGCATCACAATTAGGGTGAATTTGGGTAATCTGGGTAATTTTTTTTTACAAATTTGACTTCATCTATCTATTTCAATGTCTATTGAACTAATTAGAACAACATATTAGACTTTTCTGCAATCCTTAAGATGTTTTATATGAAAAAAATATATAGATATTATACTGAGAGAAGCCATGCCACACCGATTAGTGTTTTTGTGTCAAAAAAATTCGGCCTGAATTTGATCATCTGGGACAGGTCACTTCATAATCTGGGACATATTTGTTGAGCCTAAAAAGTATATATTTGCCATACTTTATGCATGCCAAACACAATTTAGAGTGTAGTGCAGATCATTAAGTAAATGTATTTAAATCACAATTAAACTTGAATTAAAGTTTTACAAAATTTTCTAAACTCCTCTTGTCATATTCTATATATTCTCTATATTTTGCTATACACATTAATATCTTTGCTCTCCAAATATGGTTATAAAAAGCTTACAAATGTACACAAACAATAACATAAACACTGCTTATTTATTAAAACTAAATTTTTCTATATCTAAAACTTAATTTGGACAGCTTTTCTCACTATTTACATTTTTTAACCCTCAAATTATACAGATTTTCAAATCTTGTCATACGTCATATCCCCAAAAAAAAGGGAAGAAATTGTAAGCTTTTTAATTCAGACTTCAGGTGATATATGAGTGTTAGGGCTCTATTTTAAACAATCTAGGTGCAAAGTCTATAAAGAGCATGGCAAAAAAGCATTATGGGCGTGTCCGAATCTACTTTTGCTATTTTAAGGACGGAAAAATACGGTTTGTGCCGTGACGCATAGTCTAACAGGGTTGTGCTTATTCTTTTAATGAGTGTTTTGAGAATAAACCAATCAGAGTCTCATCTCCCATTCCCTTTAAGAGTCAGTTGCGTCGCGCCATGGCACATTTGCTATTTACATGGCGGACTTTGTAAGTGGAAAACTGAGCGCTTCACTAGTGAGAAAACAGTAAAAGAGAGCATCTGCAGCACGAGGATAAAGAATGAGCCTCCTCCATTCGGCCTCTTTACTTTCTCTTTCTCCACTGAAGACATCTATTAGCCTAGTTTCATTTGTTAAGCTCAAAGCTTTGTTTCAAACTCTTTCTAAATTCAGTTCTAATTTCCAGCAAACAAATAAATGAACAATGATAATGAAGTGTGGTCAAAAAGCCAAGTTATTTCCAAACATATAATACGCCCCCTGTGGTCCAAAACCAGACAGGTGGACAAATCTAAGCTTGTTTTTATTAAAACAAATATAAATATGCATATAATAAATAATACTGCTAATAATAATAACATTGTATAAAAGCAAGTTGCCATGAATCACTTCTGATTTGATTTTAATGCTAATAAAATCCCTCACTCATTTACGTTTCTTCGGCTTAGTCTCTGATTTATCAGGAGTCAACACAGCAGAACGAACCGATCCAAATAAAAGTTTAATATTAATTTATTTCCAATATCTTACTGACCTTAAACTTTTAAGTTCATATATAATGTATATTACATATAGTTATAATATCACTACAAAAATAAGTTAATATAACAGAAGCCTTTTCAACATATAAGGTATTTTATATTTGTGTTCTCAAACTATTCAAGTATTTATGTCATTGGTATATTTTCAGGCACAAGAACAGTTTAATTATGTTTCTCAAATGTCTTTGTTGTTTTTCAGATTAAATCTCGGAGAAGCCACCAGATGGCTGTGTTGACTGTGTGTGTAGAGAAGGTTTTTCACACAGCATCTGCTTTCGGGAGGTTTTGAGAACAGCCTATGTTCAGGGTCAATGAAGGAGGGAACAAATAAGGCACCGAATGACACCCTAAAGAAACAGCAGATTAAATTATCTTTCTGATTTTTAAAAATGCTGATATCACTAAATTAGGCGGTCTGGGCTTTCTGTGCAAAACTACACTACCTTAAGATTACAGTACAGAATTCTTTAAATAACAATAGGAAAAAGTCAGCAAAATATCATCTACCAATGGCATCAAACACATGCAAAAAAGGAATAAATAAACAAATAAATAAAAATATAAAATGAGATGAGTAACCATGGGTAATTACATGAAAATATAATTTGGCATTTACATAATGTGTGTGTGGTGTTATTTAAATATATATATATATATATATATATATATATATATATATATATATATATATATATATATATATATATATATATATATATACAAAAATATAATACAAAACAAAAATGTCAACATATATTTATTTTTATATTAACTTTGTATTATGCTCTCTCTCTCTCTCTCTCTCTCTCTCTCTCTCTCTCTCTCTCTCTCTCTCTCTCTCTCTCTTAATTCAATTCAATTCAATAATTGCTTTATTGGCGTGACAAATGTTACAAATGTATTGCCAAAGCAGTTCTAAAGTTTACATAAAAAGTAACATGCATAATAATAACAAAACAGTAAACACAGTAAATAGTAGTAGTAAAAAAAAGATGATATATATAATAATTAAATAAAATATCAACAATACATCATATTATTCAGTATATCACATTATTATTCAATAAATCACAGTATTATTATTCAACATATCATATTATTATTTAACATATCATATTATTCATACAATCAATACAAAAATAATAATAGATCAGAATAAACTGGCAATTTAACAACCAACATTTTAGGATAAAACAGTAATAAAAACAATAATAATCAGTATATTTACAATGATTCATTTATAATAATCTAGGTGTGTGTGGTGTGTGTGTGTGTGTGTGTGTGTGTGTGTGTGTGTGTGTGTGTGTGTGTGTGTGTGTGTGTGTGTGTGTGTGTGTGTGTGTGTGGGTGTGTGTGTGTGTGTGTGTGTGTGTTGTG